>JAHRHJ020002629.1:0-10900 GCA_019776745.2 Taxus chinensis | reverse complement strand
TTCTGGTTCCCCCATCTAAATCGAATCGGATCTGGTATTGAAGGCAGCAATCCCGGCGATGACCGGCCCAAGATGTTGTTTTCACAGATTTCCCTACCAGGGCCCATAAATGGATTTTGTTAGCTGTCAATGTGCGTAGAGGCATCGGTCCTTTCCACGTGTGAAAGGTGCACTATTTACACCTCTGAGTCAAAGATGTGCCCCTCAAATTTTGTCGCGTTCGTACAGGGGTGGGGAAAGGTTGAAAAATGGGTGTCCCTTTACATAGGGACCACGCGAACCCAGATTAGGGCAAAAATCAGTTCAACGCTGTAATTTATCCTTTTTCCGTCCCCTCGTTGTTCTTTGTCGCAAAAGCAACTCAAAAACCCACTCCCCGCTGCTCTCCCTGCTCCGCTTGGACACGTGGCAGCCCCTTCGCTTTGTTCAAGCCTCGCCGTTTTGATTTTAACTGGGGAGAGGGCATCCTCCACGCGCTGACACGTGTCTCTCTCCCATGTCTCCTCCCATACGTATTATTTTTTGGACTCTTTCTGAACGTTTTGAGCCCAGACTTCGAATTCTTTTCGGCCGTTTCTTCTTCTCGAGCCTCTGGTTCTTCTGACACTGCTCGACCTCCTTCCTTGACCCTTCCTCTTATTTATTTTAGACCATGCCCGAGTCTGTCAAATACATTTAAGACACAGATTCACGCGATAGAGTCGTTTCTTCTAGCCCCGCATAGGCATTTAAACGTTTGCAAAGCCACCATTCCATTGTAGCGTCCCTCTTTAACAATTTACAAAGATTTAAATGTTTTTTTCTCTAATTCTTTCCATGCGGATGTCCGTGACGACCCAATATTTTGCCCGGGGGTGAAATATGTGGATTAACCATTACTGTGACTCGCGGACATTTGCCTGCTAGAGTGAAGAACCAGTGGCCTGAAAGCAATCCATTGGGCCTGAGTCTATCTGAGTAAACATGAAACCGAAATCTGAACTTTTGAAATCAATACCCTGGCGCACTGCGACTTCGACTGGATGCCTATTTTCTATGTTTTCGACACCTAAGTCTGTACGCCAATTTTCATAATGAAATCTTGGAATGGATTTCTGAGAGTAAAAATTGTTTTAACTCTGGGGATTTCATCTGTTCCCTAAATGGACTATTTTAAACAACTTTTTAGTTGCTCTGCATTTGTTTTCTTTGAAGATGACGACCTATTACAGTAACTATGTGTTTCGTTTCTATGCTATTGCAGAGTTCTTGGATTTCTAATTTGCACCTTGGAGCAACATCAACACTTATATACATAGACCAAATCATACATGCCGTCCAAATTAGACAGGCAATGGCAACGCCTTCCTTCTTCTGCAATCAAAATCTACTCCTACGCCGAACGAACTAGAGGGAAAATCGAAACAAAGCCGACCCACTTACAGAGAGAAGTCGCTTTTCCTTTTCTTGAGAAGTCAACCATGCAAATCGTTTGACCTAAATATAGGTACCGTTTCTAAGTAAAAAATTGCTATAAGCCTGTCCTCCACCCAATCTCAAGGTATCAACTTAATGGAACATACCTCCTCAAGATGACTTCATTGGACCCTGAAGGTATTGATGGTGACCCTTGACTTGGGACTCATCCTCAGGCCCTGAAGTAGGCAATACCTATTTTTGGGCTTTCTCCCGTGGATCCATGAAGCCAAGTACGTTATTGGGCATGGTCCCGAATCCGTTTGAATGCGCCCCTTGTTCTGAGCTTCAACTCAAAGAATGGAGTTTTCTCTTGGACCTCTTGGATGACTGGTGCAAGAGAAGATGATACATCCTCCTACCTTTGCCCTGCCTCCTCTTTTGAAACATGGAAGAAGAAGATCTTCAGCCTTGGTCCATAGGGCCATTATGGAAGTGCAGCTGTTGCCGTTGAATATTAATCCCTCATCAATCAGGTTCATGGTGTGGTGGAGATGGATGTAGGAGAAAATGATGTAATCTCCATGGGCTCCTCTCATCAAAGCCATCTCTCAGCTGAAAGATAGTCTGCCTCCTTGTTTCTTGCTGCAGAGTGCGCTACATCCTTCATTGTGCCCTTGATCATAAACTTGCTCACCATGGTGTTCTTCTCTTCCTCACCATGAAGTTTGAGAGATCAAACTCTTTTCTTCACATCAAGATTGAAGGGGAGGAAGTGGGAGACGAACGTAATGTTCCCCCTGTGAGCCTGCTCCACACGTAGAGCCTCTGACCTAATGGTCCTCCGTCCATCAGGGTTCATCAATCAAATAAGGCCCTGAAATGAAAGTAAAAATATTCAATGATGCCTTCTTCTTCAAGTGGTGCCTCAACACCTATTTGATTCTCTCCACCAGCTTCTCCGCTTCAGATGAGGCTTGGATGATTGTTCCCCTCCTTTCTTGCTCTTCTTCTATACTGCAAAACTCAACCTCAGTCCACTCACTGTTCTTCAATCTTGACCTCCTCGCTTGATTGACCATCACGGGGACCTTTGTAAAACCCAAATTTGGCAGCCCCACCGTTAGATTGTCTATCATTTCTTTTCTGTTGGGCTCCTCGTCGTTGTTGTTGCTCCTTGACTGGTTCTTGAGTCTCTTACCACTGGGCTAGGACAGCAAGAGGAGTAGTAGGGTTTGGGGTTCAAACCATCCTTCTAAATTGGTTGTTGGTGTGAATGGAGGTGTAACTTCTTGTTTTTTGGGGGGTAATGACTGTTTTGGCGGGGAGTAGGGAAGGATAAAAAGAACTGAGATGAGGTGGAAGCCTATGAACAGGGAAATGAAGTCACACTTTGGGGGCATACAAGTGATGCTTGACATCTTGCCACTACTGCTGAAATGATAAGACTTGAGGAAGAGACAATGAAGATCGGGAACCGTGATTGACTTACCCATTTTGACAAGGTGTTCACACTTTTCTCATAAGCTTCAATGTCCCACATCCACTGTGTATCATGAGGTAATACTGCACACATGAATTCAAGCTTTTCTTGAGGGATTTGATGTCTTGGAAAAAAGGGCCTTCATATGGACAAGTGCCCTGCAACCATATTTGAATCCTTCATTTGTGCGATGCCCCTTGACCTGAACCATGCTAACCTCCATTTGTTGGATTCTCTCCAGACAACCAACATCTTTCCATTGGTTGTTGCATTATTTGCATATCCCCTGCTCCTGATAAGCTTCATTCCTGGCCAAACTAGTTTTTGGCATTGCTGTTTGGATAGTTAATTAGTGATTTTGAATGTTCGCTCATAAATGCTGAGTTGGAGGAGTTGTGAAATCCCATTGGAGGTGGAATTACTACTTTGCTAACGTGAGTTCCATGGAAGGAATGAATCATGATTGCACACCTCAGGGGCTTGTAAGAGAAACTGAAAGTATGGAAGAAAAATGGATGAAAATGAGTGAAATGAATGGAAATGTCTGCACTTAGACAATGGTTTTTTACCAGTAGAGACCCAATGTTTTTGGCATGTGCCTCAAAGGCTGAATCCACCAAGAACACATCAACTTGATGAATAGTGAAGACCTGGGGTCCCACGCGAGCATGTCACAACTATTAGTGTGAAATCCCAAAACAACCCCCCAAATGATTTGGATGGATATGGCTTGTCTAAGGCAGGGTATTTGGTGTGATTGCATAACTTGACCTTTGCCAAGGTGTGGGACCTTGCAAAAGGGGAAAGCCTCTCCAGAATTAAAGGCTATTCCTCTTCCTAAACAAACCTTCCACGAGCTAACTCTAGTTGCAGGAAACTAAATCTAAAACCTAATTCTAACCAGTTTCCAAGAACCAAGGAGGAAAAAGATTGAAAAATAGAGCCTACACTAACGCGTGATACCCACAAATGAAGCACATATTTTGTTGAGGGAGAACGAAACAAAAAATGGATATGAGGGAAGTCCGACAGAAATAACATAGCCCAGATCTTCAATTACTATTAAACTCATGAAACCAACATCCTGCCCCTTGCAAATGTGAATACTGCACAGAACAAACAAATCTAGAAGGGGGGTCACAAAAAACAACAAAACATGCAAAGGTTGAAGAACACCACAAAAACACATTTTTTCTTGCTCTAAAGAAGTGACAACATTACATTTCTGGAAGTCGAGGCACAAATACTTTACTCAGGCATAGAAAGGTTCCCTGGTCAAAATGGCCCGGATAAACAAATTGACAGATTTCTCTATGCCCAGAAGTCTCTCCTTTCAAATGGAAGTGTTACAACTATATAGAAAGAATAAGAGAGAGATAAGAGGGCAAAATTGAATCCTGCCCAACCACCATGAGATACACAGCGAATCCCTCTATTGAAGTTCCACCACTAAATATCAATGTCCTTCTTTCTGCAAAATCCACTCGTATATGTCACTTCTGGTTCCCTAGTGGATCGAATCGACTCGATCGGGTAGTTGAAAGCAAGAGATCCTGCATTAAAGGCCCAAGAGATGTTTTAAATATCCATTTCACCTACTATGCCCAAAAAAATGATTTGTTTATCTTTCTATGGCGTAGAGGACGTCGAGAAATTTCCAACGGTGTAAGATTCACAATATTCGAGCCCTGAGTCGAAATATATGCCCCTTCAAAGTTTTGTGTCGAGTCCGCACAAATGGGTGGAAAACAGTTTTTAAATGGGGTCTCCCTTACATATGGCTGTACGTGCGCAAACCATATTAGGGCAAAACAGTTCATGGTCCCGTAATTTTAATCCCTTTGCCCGGTTCCGTAAAAAAATGCAAAACTCAAAAAAACCCCCACACCATGGCTCCGATGCTCCGCTTAGACAGTGGAAGCCTTGTCACTTGTTTCAGCTTCTCCTTGGGGATTTTACTGGAGAGTGCCACACTGAACATGGCTCTCCCAACTTTCTCAATCATACTTAGTCGATTTTTAGACTCTTTCTAAACTGTTTTTAGCCCGAAGACTTTGACCGTTTCTTCTTCTCGAGCCTTTGGTTCTTCTGAAACTGCTCGACCTCCTTCCCCGACCCTTACTTTTTTTTATTTTAGAGCCTTCCTGAGTTTTTCAAATAGATTACGACAAGATTAGTGACAGAGCCATTTCTTCTCTTCTTCCACAAGGGCTCCTTAAACTTTGTAGGCCCCATCATTCCAATTGTAGGTTCCTTTGCAACAGTTTTCAAGATTTAAACGTGTTTTCTCTGATTCTTTCCGTGCGGGGTCGTGGCTGACCCAATATTTTATTCAGGAGGAAAAATATGGATAACACTAGCGACCCAAAAGAGTAAGGGCTGTGGGTTCCTTAAAGGCCCAAAATACACACACAAAAAATAAATTGGGTATTTTGTGGAAAAGGCAAGGATGCAGAGTATAGGGAGCCCGAAAAAAATTGGGACACATGAGACATGGAAACCTAAAGTACCCAAAATACAAGGAAAATGGCCCAAAAGAAACCTTGAAATTGACTAACTGTTGTGACCCCTTTCCTTGAGACTTCACAAAAGCAAACAAAAACTTCTTAAGAAACACCTTACCATTTTTTTTTGAAAATTTAACAATAATACATACATTTATGGGGAGGTGACAACATGGTCCCTCTTATCCCCATGGAAAGGGACAATGAGGAAATAAAAAGGCACCTCAACATCATGTTGCCATGTGGCATCCCAAAAATTTGATCAAGTATTTAATGCATACCTTAGGCGGAAACTTGGAACTGAACTTCCCAATGGATTTTTTCACACTTCACTATATGAATTCGTATGTAAAAGAAAATTTGAGATTGATGGGATGGGGCCCATGCCTTTATTTGGATTGCAACACCCTCAAAAATATAATTTATCATTAGGACCTCCATTTGTGGTAAAAAAGAATGCATTGCATAGAAAACAAAATGGGGTTTTAGATGGAACTGATTTTACCACCATGTATGGGACTAAAAAGTATTTCCATTGATATCTTGTTTGTATCAAAAATCATTCCGAAGCCCCCGGAATCACCACTTGAAATTTAGGTACTGTTTTGTGATGTAATCTCCTTCGGCCTTAAAAACCCACTTTTTGTGAATTGGATCTTAAACCTCCAACTCTTTCCAGAATATTCCTAAATTAGTTTCACAATGATTCTATATCATGAATACACCTCCTCTATGAAAATAGGCCTTCGAGACTGCTCCGATGATAATAAACGTATCTTAGAATGGTTGATGATAGCATTTCCTAAGCTCTGTTAAAACTCTACTTTGAGATACGTTGCTCTAGAAGTGCTTGAATGATCATTTTCTTCCTAAATCACATACATGGAAGGATTCCCCACACATATGTAACATTTAAAGAACAGTATTAGGAATTGACATGGTGGGATAGGTTGATCTGGGGGTGTCTAAAAAGGTATAACATAAACGTTTTTGACACTAAGGTATAATTGTCCTATTTTCAAGTGAATTTCACCCATGTAAAAACACCGGACAACATGATTTTAACTGTCAAAAATATGTAACCATGAAATTTATGCATGGTGGATATTTTCTATCCTTGAGTTCATATTGTGGTTGGTTCTTTGATCTACGTTTGTTTGTTTGAGATAGTGTGGCAACAATGTGCCCCTTGTGTTATCCCATTGTAATGTGGGTCTGTGTTGTTTAATCATCTCATGTGATGTCAAGTTATGCTAAGTGGGTTAAGTGGTGTTGTGTAACAAAAATTAAAGGTAACAACAATTATTGCGATAATTTTACAATTGTATTTGGGTGTGCAAATATGTACACATTACAGTTAGTATTAGAGTGAATGTTCATACTCTCAAACCTCTGGGAAAGATGGTGTTGTGATGGTTATTCATGACCGTGGAGGATTTTGAAGAGTAATTCTATTTTTTGGATGTGTCCACACTTGTAATTGTGATAATGAGAATGCACTTGTTGTTCTTATAACTTGGTGTGGACTATTTGTGATATTAATGTGTTTTGTAATGAGACTTCTCTTTGTCTCTCATGGATTAAATGTATATTACATGTGTGTTACCACCTTGCTGGATGAAAAATAATGTTAATGTGAACTATGAAAGTGTGGTGGAGTTTCATCATCTTGTGATGTTGTATATGCATATCAATATGATGCGTGCTAAATGGTGGTTCCAGAAATATTTTATTTTACCGTGTTGTTGCCACTAAATTATGATGTATCATGATGTATGTCACCATGTTGTTTTATAATTTGTATATATGTACTAACATTAATCACTTTATTTGTCATATATGTGTTCATGTGTTATATGATAAAATGCGTGTCATGAATAAAGGTAAAATGGGGATCGTATGGTCCCTATTGATTTGTTCTTGCATTTTTGGAGAATTGCTGTGGAAGTGTTATGTGTTGCAATCCATGTAACATGGTTATTTTATACCTTGTAATTTCACCATGTGTAATATTCCATAGATATTGTTCATATACATCATTGTGCTAGTAATGTGTTATGTGTTATGTTTTGTACCTTACAGTAACCAACCATAAGGGAAGAAATCATAAAAAGTGTATGTATAGAGGGAGGAGGCATGAACCAAGTATTCATAACCTTGAGCCAAGTATGAGTTTGTAAGTGGAGTCTCATGTAGATTGAAAACCCACTCTATCTATTTGGTATACTTCGAGCTTGCTTAATATACTATGGATGCGCACCACCTTAGGCTCAGCTTATGAAAACTTGATTCCCTTCTCTCTTTCCTTATGGGGGTTTTCCATTGAACAATCTTATGTGATACTAACTATGTGGATTCTCGTATGTATTATTAGGAGATATATGGAGATATGCTCATTTATGTTATATGTACTTTTGTGAGCTGATGTTCGATATCCAAGTGTTAACAACTCAACGAGTACCCCTTTAGTGGCCATCAAAACTCCATGTAGTGATCGTAATGTGATATTTATATGTTCCTATTTTATTCTTAAATTGAAAATTTTCTCACTTTTCTTGTAAGAAACAACAGTTATGTTGATTGATGTATTCTTAAATTTTGGGCAATTTAGCTTTATTTTGTGCTTACAAGAGGCCTTTGCATTACTGCAGATATTTAGCCATTTGTTTTTCCTAGTTTAAAATTTTATTTTGGAGTTTATAAGTTTTCGCGCCTAGCCCAAGGCTTGGGATTTAACGCCCCTTGGCGATTCAAATTGATTTTTATGCTGGTTCTATTGTTTTGATGTGATGGATTAGAGCTCATGGGATTCACCATGGAGTGGTTGGACCTATGGACCTAATGTTGTTGTATGGGGGTACAACCCAAGGGGTTCATGGGGCTCTGCAGCTTTAGAGCTACAAGTTACTATGCCACTTGGATGTAGGTTACAAGCTCTATGTGCCTAGGGCCATATGGTGACTTGGTCTTATTGAATGAAGAGATAAGTAAATGGGACTCTTAATGAGTGACCTGAATTGGATTTGGTATTTTGGATTTTTATATTCAAGTGACAGAACTCTTTGGTGACTGACCTGACATTACTTTAACACTATGATTCTTACATTATGATGATGGGTATCTTTGGTGAGTGAGCCAACCTAGTTTTTGTATTATGGTTCTTATATTCAGGTGACGGGGATCTTTGGTGAGTGACCCAACCTAGTTTTGGCACTACGATTATTTTCTCTATTGGGAGACATATGGAGCTATTTTGACAGGATTATGGAAGTATGAGAGGCATATGGAGTTGGTATGTGTGATTAATGTGTTAATCTTGTGAGTTTTGTTTGAGTTTTGATGTTGAAATTTGATACTTCCTCATCATTGACATTTTCTATTGGATCCCATATTATTATTGAGGGGTTATAGTCGCGGCTTCAAGTCATGTAAAACTTGTGTATACGTATTTAATGATGACTTATTTTATGTTAGGCATGTGTTTTGTATTTGATTTATTCCCTAGGGCATGTTTGTTGAGTTTTATGTTGGGTGTACCATTATTTTCTTCCCCATGGATTGGATGGGAGTCTTGTTGTGGTACAATCATGATAATGTGTTAAAAAAGTGTTTCGTGGGTTACTCGTGTTGTGTTTTAGACCTTGTGTGAAATTATGATGTTAAGTGTTTTGGGAAACCTAATGGAAATTTAAATTTGAAATTCTTAACAAGTGTCAACATTGTGAACATTGAACAAGTAAATGTTGTAGTTAGTAAAACAAATAAATTTTGAATACACTTATGAGAAAACACAAGTGAACATGTTACAAAACAATTATCAAATTTAGATTTGAATTCACTATGGATTTGAAATGTTGAACAATGAAATCTTATGAGTTTTGAAAATGATAAAATGTATTAAGGGAAAGATGAGTTTATCAATAAATTAGAGAACTACTAATATTCACAGAATATAAATAATTGGAGAATATTATAGATGTTATTGTTCATTGAGTTCGCATTTTCGCCAATACCCCTCTTTTGTAGTCGACAAGATTTGAAGGGTTATTCCAGAACTCATAAGTTCCTCTTCTTACTTTGTGGTGTGTTGCATCGAGGACGGTGATTTTATGAGAGGGGGAAGATGTAATGCCCATGCCTACCCATTGTTGACTAGAAGATGTAAACAAAATAACATCGGAATTTGTTCCCTCATTTCAAGTGTTGAACAATCATAAAACCTTTTGACAAAGGCAGATACAAGTCTCAAGTATAAGATTTTGTGGAAAATGATGCATGGCTCCTAATTGGGTGTGAATCCCCTAGTCTAAAATTGTTAGGTCTAGGCTGGTCAGATCAGAGATAAACTTTGTTGCAGGGTGTCATCGTATGCTTTCATGTAGTTGCTTAGAAATTATAGTAATCGGTTCAGGGGGACTTAAAAACATTCAATCAAAATTTTTTACATGTGTAAAGTTAAATTCCTCATCCTTTGTCAACATCCTCCCATGTCGTACCAAAATGGGAGGTTTGGATTAGAATATGGACATCCTTATTTTTTTGTTTTAATTATTCTTTCCATGTTATTTATGTCTGCATCCACATGGGAATTATCGAATAGGTTACATAGATTATTTTACAGATATTTCAAGGGAATTAAAACCTCTTGGAAAGAACCCAATTTAGTAAGCTTCGGTTTTGTTTTTTTTCTAGGCTGGGTGTCTAGATTCCAAGATATCATCATTTTACTAGTTAGATAGATAGTGGTTGTCCATTTTCTCAATGCTAACAAGATGCATGGGATGAGTTAGATTGTCAAAAATATTTGGAACAAGCATTGAAGCTTACTCCTAGTTCTGACAGTGAATGACACTTGCATTGTTATTTATTTATTTCTACACTATTGAATGGATGGGACCCTAGAATAGGCATGTGGACTATTATAAATTTTTTAAAATAAATGTGGTTGTTTGGACATTAATGATTGTTGTAGGCAGTACAACATGTATTTATTTTTTTAGGTGTGGAAAAATTTATGCAAATTTATTTAAAAGGTTTTATGTCATCCTCCACAATCTCTAACAATCTTTTTAATTCCTAAGCGAAGCTTGGATCTTTAGAATAGGTTCTGCATATTCAACAAATGGTATGTAGATAAGGGGAAAATTGTCATAAGCTGCAGCTTTAAACTCCCTTATCCGGACATATTTGTAAACGTGTTTAGATATTGTATAAAAAAACCAAGAAACGATCGATATCCTTCAAATCATTGAAGGTTGGGAATTTCCAATGTTCATAGTTGTTAGATCCCTAGAAAACAGAATGTGGTTTCTAAATGATAAAAATGGTTTCATTAAAAATATGTTGGATACCTGCACAACAAAAATGTTCTCTTTTAATATTGATGCAAAAAACAGGACGTATAGAACAATGAATGTGAACCCAGTTGTCAAAATACACAAAAACGAGACGCCCTTTATGGACAACCAGTATGTAAGATATACACAAAAGTATCCTTTTGAAAGGATTTGGAGGATTT
>JAHRHJ020002628.1:0-10900 GCA_019776745.2 Taxus chinensis | reverse complement strand
GCAGAGGAATCAATAACACTTGGAAGTTCAGTGCTCTGGACTTCCTTATCTTTATCCGTTGGAGCTTCAGGAGCATTTATAGGAGCTGGCACTTCACTCTCTTCACTTTCACTGAGAACAATGATGTTCTCTGGTCCCAAAGGCACTTCTACCTACTTTCTTTGAGGATATTTTTCCACAGGTTCCTTCTTAACCTCTTTGAATTTCTTCTGGTATACTTGAGTGGATGAAGGAGTGGAAGTTGCAGGTCCTTGCGTTGATGAGGCAGGAGGGGTTTGCATAGGTGTGTCTATATGGGAGTCGATGCTTCCCTCCTTGGTGTTGAAACATCCTTAGAGGAGGATTCTCCTGAGTGCCTTCTAAGCTCTCAAACTTTCCTATCAAACCAGACCTTAGTCCTGACTAAGACTGGAGCTAGGATCTCGGCCAGATCATCTTTCTCTTTCTTGTTCCAATCCAAGTCCTCCAAGGGTGTGTGCTTAACCACATTTTCATACTCATATGAGTATAGATCAGAGTTGTCATCCTGGAGTCCTTCAAGAACTTGGTACAAGCTAAGTTCTTGGATCAATTGCAGAGAGAACCTGTCATAGTGCCTCCTTCTAGCCTCAAAATCATCTGCACAGTCAGCCCAATAGTCTTCTGTATCTGCCCTATGATGATAGATTATCTTGATGTTTTGTTCAATGAACTTCTTCAAGTCGAAGAAAGTTCTTGGCTTGAAGAAATGAATAGTGATGGGAACCATGGCCTCTTTCTATATTCTGTGCATCCAGGACTGTTTTTACAAGTGTAATTTCCCCAAAGAGATGGGAAAGTGCAAACCAGTAATCTTCTTGTCTCTGCAGGTTCTGTGCAATTTTTCTAACTGCCTGCATACTTCTATCAAAGCCATCTTATCACTGCAGGAACATGGGAAGCCTCAAAGGGGGTGCTCTCATAGCCAAAAAGCCTGATATAGGAGAATTTTATGAATTGGATATAAAATAGGCACCCGTAGTACGATATCAGGTTCATGGCTTCATTAGAAAACCTTCTAGTAGTGCCACCCTCAAGAAGCCTGACCACGTACATGGTAAAAGCATCATTTACCCTTCGAAAATTGTGATTGCTGGTCTCTAGGGTGAACTACAGGCAATAGGCCATATACAGGATCATCCTTGTGGGCATCAATGTAAGAAAAACCAAACCATTGCCTTGATGCCGCCCAGAGTATACATCAGGTACGAAGTCATGTAGAACTTCTTCATTTGATGTACATTGGACAGCTGCTCCGCCAAGTTCATGCTGATGATTTCCGCCCAATTGATATTTTGAGTTCCCTCCCACACCATGCTGATGAGCGGGGCACATCCAGAATGGAATTCGTTAGTAGAGGGTAAGCCCATAACCCGAGCCAGTAGGATATAAAATCCGACAATTCTTCATTGAAATCAGCCCAAAAAAGAGTCTTGGGACAACGAAGATGCTCCCTTTTCTTAGGGTTCTTTAGCCAGGACTTCACCCACCCGCGCCTTCTATTTGTCACTGTCTTGATTGAACAGGGCCTG
Organism: Taxus chinensis; assembly: GCA_019776745.2. Taxonomy (NCBI): domain Eukaryota; kingdom Viridiplantae; phylum Streptophyta; class Pinopsida; order Cupressales; family Taxaceae; genus Taxus; species Taxus chinensis. The sequence continues at coordinate 9,350 of JAHRHJ020002628.1, read as the reverse complement.
TGCTTGATTCTGGATTAGGAAACAACTATGGCATATTATCCATTTCTGGAATTTTCGTGCAGTAGTCTAAGTTGGCGGGTAGCGTCTAGTTTGGCGATGAGTTCCCCGTGTACATTGGTCAATTCACTCGAATCAAGGTGTCGAAGTGAGCTCCGCATGAAAGCACTGTATCAGCACATTGCACCGAGATTGGGAAACCTCCAGCGAAAGCCAAACTGTTGTCGTGAATCATCTGCGCCATTTGGTTGTAGGGTTTGCATCTGCCATCCTTGCCCAAAAATCACCAAAGTCAAGATTGACGAGCTTCACTGTCCCCAATATTGGGAACGGCAGACTCTAGTGGCCGAGATTTGTTCCGTGTCCCTGAAAATTCGATCTTCATATTGATAGTAATTAGGAGGGCAGAGCCGCAAACTAAACTCGGGAAGGAATTACAGAGGGAAGGGATACATGCGTAGAAATTTGGATTGCAAGGGTTCGAGCAAAGGAGATAGCATGGAAGCAGTGTGAAAAATGCAAGGGGTTCGCTCGTTATATAGCCGATTAGGAGAGAGAAAGATAATGAATGCGCATTTATACATACCTACCATTGAATAAGAAAGATATTTGGGTAGAGTGGTGAAAATAAGCACGAATGGCACTTGGTTCATTTGGGACATGTGGGACGCGAATGCGCGAAACACGCGGCTCGCCGATTCGGGTAGGCTGTAGAGAGGGGAAAAGACGCATAAATTCCTTTTGGTTCATTTGGGACATGTGGGACGCGAATGCGTTGAAACACGCGGCTCGGCCAATTCGGGTTAGAGCGGGGAAAAGACTGCACAAATGCCTTTTGGGACATGCGGGACGAAAGTGCGTGAAGTACACGTTCGGACAATTCGGCCGAAAATGGAACACCTTACCCAATTGAAACTTGGACATGCGGGACAAAAATGTTTGACAGGCCCCGAAAAAGAAAAACTTCGAGGAGGGAGGAAACCGGCCGATCGAGGAACAGAGGGCCCAATTGAACTTGGGACACGCCGGACAAAAATGTCTGACAGGCCCGAAAAAAACACAAAATGACCCAAAAAACGTAGATTTTCTCAATTTCTCAACTTGTAACATTGAGTACAACAGGGAAGACACTTAAACTCAAAATTTTAAAATTTTCACTTCCTTAAGAGTAGGGGAATTTTGAGTGGACAACAAACCTACATCAGCACCTTTGGTCCAGAATCCACAACCACTCTCGGTAAGCACAAATCTTTCTCCTAGTACATCTACTGAGTATAAAGATCTGCTTAAGAAGATGGGTCAGTTAACTATTAATCTTCTTCAAAGAAAAGAATTTAGTTCTCAGGGAGGAGATAGAGGTGCAAAAAGAAATATTTCTGAAGTTGTATGTTATGGTTGTTATAAAAAAGGTCATTATAAGCATAATTGTCTAGATAGAGCTTCTACATCTGGTACAAGAGATAATGATAAAGGAAAAGCACCTGTGAATTCTTTTGATGTAGTAGATAAGAGCATAAATAATGAAGTAGATGTGTTTGTAAAAAAAAGAAAGAAAGAAAAAGATAATCAAGATGGAAATGATCCTAAGAAGACGAAAGGAGAAACTAGTTAGAAACATAGGAGAAGAAAGATGGGTGTGTAGGATTTTCTGATTTCATAGGGACAAGGACCATACTCCATCTTAGAAGATCTATCCAAAAGGCCTGTAAATATTACATACGGTCAACTCTTGGCTATGTCTTCTAAGAATAGGCGGGAGCTGCGAAGTGACTCAATGCCAACGAAGGAAGGAGGTTGATGTCCCTATTTTGGAGGTAGAGGAAGGATCCCTATGCTCCACAAGTTGAGGTATTATGTAATGGTATTTCAATTCATGATGTCTTAGTTGATGAAGGTGTTGTAGTTAATGTAATGACTGATTCTGTAATGAATATGTTTGGTTTTAAAAATTGATCCATGCCTTCTTTCTTGTCTCCAAAAGCTCATTGGGGACAACCTTAGACCAAAAGGTCTAGTTACCTTCCCATTGCTCAATCTTTTATTCAATATGTTATGAGATGAACCATAGACAATAGCTTGAAGAGGCCTTGACAATTGTCCATGTTTCCACTGTAAGAAGAATCTCCTATGGGACCAAGTGGTTATACTTTAATCCTAAAGGTACCTTGCGAGTAATGAATACCAATTTTTAAATCATCTGAAATTGTTTCCACCTTGAAAGGGAAATGATATTAGCCCAAATTCCTAAAACTCCATGAACATGCACTGCTAGAGTTACTAAAAGCCCAATACAAAGTCTGCATACCTTTCCACTATCCTCATTATTCCGCTTCTAAACCATTCGAAGTGGAACCATCATGGAAGATGAAAAAGCTCAATCACACCCCGTTGAGGTTTCGGTAATATTTGAGGCTTCAAGTTCAACCCAACTAAGGGAGAAAACCCATAAAATCATCTGATATTTATCATGGCAATTCAACTTATCAATTGCTCCAACAAATAAAGATTGGCTGCCCATACTATGATCTGACCAAGTGAGAAGGTTAAGCCTGACCCTTCATAGCTCTTCCAGGTTGAAGCTATAATATTCACTTTTGAATACAAGAAACTCCATCAATTAAGCTTTCCATATAACATATTTATTTTATATACAAGGCCAAGCGAAAAATGTCAAAATTGACTAGATATTGAACAATCACCCAATTTTTAGGAAGGACTCAGTCTCAAATTTAAAGAACCCACTAGATAACAAAGTTGCTTGTACAATTCAACTTGACATTATTAATGGAATTCTACGAATTCATTGATCTTCCACTCCTCGTATACCTCTCAATCTACTAATCCAAATGTGATGAGGTTTTTCAGCTCTTCACTGAAAACATTACATGTGTCCTGATTATGTCATCTCAATAAGGAATCAAAGTCATAGACCTCTCTTCCATTCTTTACATGCAGATTTAGACTTTGAAATGCCTGAAGCCAGGAGTGCTATAGTTTTGCTGATGGATAGTAGCGGATACAACTTTTTTCCTCATAGAATTTCAGAGAAATTAGCTAAATGACTTTCACATTCCTCTACAATTTGGGGATTTTCTCCTTATCTGCCTCACCATGCCTTATCAAATTGTGTTGTGTCCATGCTATGGTTCAATGTGCTTTGATGAATAGGGTGTCACAACCTGAAGAACATGTGAGAATTCTCCCTGACATTTTGGATGATTATTGTCATTATAGTGGAGCAAGATGGACCACCTGTCATCCATATTTTTTTAAATAGACATTTCTCTGACCATGTTAGATTTCAATGTCTCGCCTCACTCCTCTTCATCAAAATGTGTCAACAGATGTTATAAAGGTATTATTTGCAGGGCATGTTTGTATGTCAACAAACCTAATATTAGCATTGCATCTAGTTCTTCCTGAACAAAGTTTACGAAATTCCGACACATGTCCTCTAGAGTGCTATGATCCAATGAAAGTCTCAGATGGATGAACCATGTGAAATACCTAATCAGTAATCAACAATGTATTAGGTTGTCAAACATTTGTCATTTATTAGAGGATTTTGGAAATATTTAGAAACTCATGATTTTCAGCAGTCCGTTACGACCTATAAGCCTAAAAACTGTAAGTAGCAAGAAAATACTCATTTGATAAAAGAGCTTCACGTTGGTAGTAGGATTTATATGTATGACTTGAATACTTATGACATATATGATTCATGAGGAACAACAATAATTTAAGATAGAGCTAAATTTTGTCTAAAAATATACTTAGACTGATATTTTATATTCATTGCCTTGAACATTGCTTCTCCATTTTAAGAGACCTCTTGGAACACCGGACTGGAGAATACCTGGTGAGTATCCCCGTCATCCTACACCTCTGATGGCCAATGGTGAAATTTTTGGGGCGTTGTAAGTTGAATATTTTTCACCTGAGCAGATCAAATAGGGAAGCGACTCCGAAGGCACTGCAACCGAACACCATCTACGCCTTATGAAGACAACCTTTAGTCGCCCGTAAGAGAAGCATTGATCCCTAGCATTTAAAAGACTCTCAGTGAGACGTTCCTAACAAAACAGTAATGTACATGCGTGCACTGAGATACAGTCCTAAACTCAACCGTGCATTTAAGTGTAAATTAGTGTTTTAGTCCTAACACATCTGATTCTAGAAGTTGGATAGATGATCACATCAAAAAATCTTCGTGACGCGTATCAATGCAGGACTCTTTGAGACACATGTCCAACTTGTTATGCACCAATATTTGACAGTCATCCTAGTCGAGGCATTATACTCTCTAACAAGGTCGCTTGAACTTACAGTCCTAACCCTCATAGTGACGCGGCGTTACAATGCAGTGACAGAGGTCATTCATCCACATTGTGACTCAACCATATGACGCGTCATTACGGTTGATATGACATAAGTCACAAGGGAGTATCATAGACCTTCTAATGCAGTTCATACATTAAATTGTTTAGACATCAATCAAAAATGAAACCTATTTTTAATATGGACAAGGAGGAGTGATCGTCCAAATATTTTACGGTTTTTCTATAGGGTAGAGATCGACCATCTAACACAGTGGAACGCATACAGAGAGATAGATGGTCGTCCAACCTATCTTAGAAGATAGATAGGATCATGTCGCAACCCTATATCCATTCTAGGCATGGAATATGATTGGCCGGAGGGGTCGTTCAACTGTATAAATACATCTTAGAGATAACGTGGACCTAAGCTTCAAATTGCCTATGCCACGAAAAAGTTTTAGAGCCTCATGCCATTTAGCATAAAGGGGAATAGGTGGAGTATTCACCACCCATTAGAAACTATTGTTCCTCCATGGGGGTCCTAAGTATGTAATCCTAGACATCATGGTTTTTTGGTGTGTTAGCTTGAAGCCATTAATAGGTGGGTGCAATTGTGAAGTTTAGGTCACCCATATGAGAGAAATCTCAGGCTTGACATTGGTGTGATGCACAATCTGTATGATAGACACACGTACTTGTGTGGAGAAATGAAGAGCATAAGATCAATTTGGGTGCATATGTGTTGATAATTACCTAGGATGTTATGTGGAAGGACATGTTTTCAGACCTATGGTGGGGGTCTAAGAGGTTTCATACAATGGATGATATCAGTCATGAATCCTTCTTATCAAGGTTCAATCTATTATGTGGTATAGTATTGTGCTTTCTGTACCTTGGGTTGACAATTGTGAGTTTCCACTGCTTAGCATGACCTAACAGAACTTGGAATAGCTTTCATTAGCAAATAATCATAACATGTGATATTTTACATGGGGTACTTAATTATTATATTACCTGCAATCTTGGTGATGACAACCTAATGATATGTTGAAGGTTCGCCTTAGTGATGAGGAAAATTTCCCAGATGTAAGGCATGTGTTTCAAAACTTGACTACCAATATTCAGATCTGAATTACATTACATGATTTCGAATTATTGATTACAAGATTTCAAATTATGAGGCTTGAAACAACCTCCGAAGGGTATTAAGAATGCAAGATTGACCTCGATACCCCCAGTCATATCCATAGCACTAAAAATAACATGGAGTATCATGTCAGCAATAGAGATCTTGATCAGGACAGTGCACAGAGGTAGAGAACGTGAGAAGGAGGGAAGAGTTCTTAGAAAAATGTCCACAACTGGTACATGTGGTCAGTGTTTTAAGTACATAGACACCTTTTCAACTAATAAGGAATTTGGATCCAGATTCATGCACCTGGCATCCACTATTTTGTTGAGTACATGTTATAATTATTGTGGAGAGATGAGATAATTTTTCAAGACAACAAGGTGATTTATTTGTAGAGCTTCCTCCATCCATTAGAATGCCCTTTCCTTGCCCGACTTGATGGTTTGCGTGGTCTTTGAAAAACACTCAGATAGGACATTCGTTAGGTCCACGTTCCAAGTGGTCCTCATGCAAAATAAGGTGAAATTATAGTAATGCTCATCATTATTTAACAAAGTATGGTTGAAGCATTCAGGCCAAAAAACAAGGCCATAATCATTGAAGTTTTCCAGACGGTTAATCAATGGTACTTCTATTGTCTATATTATTTGATTTGAGTGATGTCCCATTCGATTCATTTAACTTGATTCAATAGCGTCGACTTTGAGTAATGAGGTATGTATGTAGCTGTCTAGACAGTATGAAGTTGTTCTAGGTAGATCACTATGAGGATCAAATACAAGCAAGCATATTGATTCCTAATGTGGACTAACATATTGGACCTTGGTGTATTTGTCAAATTCTAGATACCTCGTCACACTATGACAAGCCTTGCAGGATCCTACATAGGTAGTTTTGGGTATACGATTGACATGATTCTCATGCATGCCATTGTGTAGCATATAGAACAACATTCATGGAGTTCCAAGATATTCTCCAAGTTTAGTAGTGCTCTACAGAGTTCATCTGATCTCATCCTCTTCTATATTGACTTTTCACTATTCCACTCAAGTGGAGATGCATATGTTAGATGTTCGCTATCCATGATCAATGATGGATGAAATGTTAGACCTTCAGTAAACTCTCTCAAAACCTTGATGATCATCTTCATTTGCTAGAGAGTACAATAGATGTAAAGTAGCCTAGACCTAGGTTACCACTAGTCCTATACCAGGTGATTTAACAATCTCCTGAACTTAGTCAAAGAACTACTTTCAATCACTAATCATCTTGTTGAATTTCCATTTAGTCCCATATGACTTGGTCAAAGTATTCCCCCATGAGCTCCCAAGATGGACAACTATAAATAGTTGAAAAAGAAGGGGCTCATTTCTTCCAAGGTGTCCTTCTTCCTAGGGTTCATGAACTGTAGCATTTTGCATGGAGTTTAAGGTTACATTTCTTTTAATTGAGCAATTGATTGCACTCCCAGTTACAAGAATGGGTCAACATGACAAGTTAACCAGATATCCCAAGCACCAACTTCAGAATGTTCATAAGAGTTTGATCAGATACATGGGACGGAGTCATTGTCCAAGCCTTGAAGCCATTAAGGGTGAAGCTACTGTCGACACTAAAATTTTCCTCCGTAATTTCTATTTTATTAATGTATGTATTAGGAATAGGATGTTGTTAAGTATAATTAGTAGTAGCGTCCGATAGAAGATAATGGCACTCATCAGTACGGTACCGCCAATAATGTAGAGTACGGTAACAGTCAAAGTACAATAGGAATGTTGTAAAAAGTAAATATTTGTCGTAAGTGGTCCGGTAATGTTAAAATGTCAAAGTTTGGGTAAGTAGAGAAGTAGGGTCTACATGATTAGAAATTAGAAATATTATATTTGTAATAAGGAAAAAGAGTGATGTCATAAATATTTTGTGTATTTTATTTGTAAAAAGTCTAAAAAGGTGGAACCCATGTGAAATGATAAGGTTTATCTTATCTTAAAAGATAAGCTTACATGTAGAGATAAGAGTTAAGGTATGGAATATGATTCGTCAGAGTAGATTTCTTATCCTATCTTAGAGATAAGGTGGATAAGCCTGAAAGTTCTATAAATACAGAGGCCACCCCCCTCATTTAGCATAGAAGGAAGTAGTGAGAAATATTGTATGAGTAAGTGTGTAAAGGAAGCCATCATTTAGAAGGTGTGTTAAAGAAGCCATTAAGAGGTGTAATTGTGAAGTTTATCCCATAGTTATTGTTGGAAGGCAAGTGAAGTCAGTAACACTTGAAGTACCTCATGGGTGAGATTGTAACAATTTCATGTTGATATTATAATTTACACTTATATTTTAGATTTTTCATTATTCCTTCATATCATAGTCTATGGTATTCTTGTGTTATGTTTGTTGTTGTGTTTCCAGATTACATCCACCAAACTAAAAGATATGCATTAGTTAATAATCATAGCACGAGGAGTTCCCAGTGAAGAATTATCATAGTGTCAGATTGGTGATGATAGTACGAATCAAACCACAATAGAAAATGAATTGCTTCTCAAGGTCTATAGGTTGGAATACTAGCTGATGTGTACAAGCGTTAAATCGTAATATATAATCCTTAATTGATTCTAATGAGCCCTAATGTAAAGTAGGTATGCAGTCGTATGTAACCCTGGGGTAATTTTTTATGATGAAACAATGGAGGAAAGCATCCTCCATGTCATAGTAAGTACTAATAGACCCAAAGGGGAGATGAGTGTACCACTGTAACGCCTCATCGATGAGACTATGTCTGAAAGACTTAAGTACTAACCTATCATTAGAATAAGGGGTTATAGCGATGTGGTAATGTAAGAGATGAGCATGAGGATCACCAATACCATCAAAGCAAGTGAATGTGGGCATGATAAAATCCTTGGGGAATGTTGAATTATGAATCTTATTTGGAATAGGGTTACCATGTAATGAGTTGTTATCAATAGAAGCTTAGTAAGCCCTACTTTCTAGAGTAAGTGACTGAACTTGACATTGTAATTGTCCTACAATATGCATTAGAGATATAATATTCTGTGAAGGAATAGTGGAAGATGGCAATAATCTATTAATATGTTTTTAACTTTTCATTATGTGTGATCATAGGAATATCAAGAGATGATATAGGAGGTTCCAATGCTAAGGGCGCTCTAGGAGTAGGTGCCAAAGGAGCTATAATAGATGTAGATGGAATATCTATAGCAATGGTGGTATGAGCACCAGAAAAATCCCTAATAAGTGAGGTGACTAATGGAGATACCGTTGTAGGAAAATATGACCTAATAGATGTAAATGTTGTAATAAGAGGAGATGAAACTATAGGAGATGAAGAAGTGATAAATGGAGTTGGCTCATGCATAGTACTAGATGTAACCTTAGGTGAAGGTAGTGATTGAATATGTGATTCACACTCGACGATATGAAAAGAAAGAGAATTACAACTATCAACTACCTGATCATGATTAGATAAAGACTCAAATAAGATAATATCACTATGGACACTATCAATAGGATCATCATCATAATACAAGAGTGAATGAGAGCTAGTATGTGATGAACGATGTGAAGAAATATCAAATGCTGGAGAATCATGAGACAGGACTATATTAGTATGTGGAGTAGGAGAAGAATCAGTATGCACATGTGAATGATGATCAATACCAAGAAAATAATCAATAAGAGAATCGTCTAAAATTTTCTTAGAGAGGTCATAAAGAGGATCACTAGTAGTTGTATAACATGGTGTATAATGAGTGAAGGATATAGGATCCTCAATAATTATAATTCCAATAAGAGAGTATTCAAATTAAGTAAGCAAATATTTTTTACCCTCTAAGATTTCTTGTTGAGTATGAGCTTGCATAAGAATAGGATTACCATAG
>JAHRHJ020002627.1:0-10901 GCA_019776745.2 Taxus chinensis | reverse complement strand
TTGTGTCACGGATTTTGTCTATGTGAATAGATTGCATCTAAGCAACAGGCTAATTTAGTTCGTGAAGACGAGGTTGTCCTATTTCTACATAATTATAAATAATAATCAGCTAATGATGCACCTACTCCATGTTGGACCCAAGCCTTAGTGCATTACCTTCAAAATTATTTTTTTATTTCTAGAATGGAACAAGGCAAAGAGAAGATACTTCAGACTACAAGCCATCCCATATGTTCTTGTTGGTGGTGTCCTTTTTGAGAAGGATATCAATGGTATTGTATTGAGATTCATTGAGACAAGCCAAATTGAGAGAGTGTTGCATGAATTCCATTATGGAGAAGCACGAGGTCACTTTTCCCCTCAAGTAACAACTCTCAAGATCATGAAAGCTGATTATTACTAGCCTATAGTGTTCAGGGACTACTACTCTTGGATAAATAAGTGTACGAAGTGTGCATTATTCACAGGAAAAGAGAAGCTAGCAGCCCCACCCCTTCATCCCATTTCAGTGCATCATCCATTCATGCAGTGGGGACTATACTTCATTGGGGTGATGAACCCAAATTCAAGCCAAGGCCACAACTATATACTCACTCCAACAGGCTATTTCACCAAGTGGAATGAAGCAGTGGCAGTAAAAAAAGCGAATGAATCCAACATCTTGGATTTTTATGAAGTAATAACCACTAGGTTTAGAGTCACTACCACTATTATATCATATAATGCATTTTCATTTCTTGGTACAAGGATCAATGATTGGGTAGTTAAGAACGATGTGTATCTTAGCACCTCATCAAATTATTACCCTCAAGGTAATGGCCAAGCAGATTCCACAAATAAGAACCTATTAAGGATTATGAAAAGGAATCTTGATGAAAATCAGAGGACTTGGCATATAAGGCTCAAATCGGCTCTATGGGCTGATAGGATCATGTCCAAAAGATCCACAGGTAGCTCCCTATACAAGATTGTATATGGAAAAGAGGCAGTATTTCCCATCTCATTGGAGTTGTTTCTATAGAACTCATGAAATAGTTGGATCAGGCTGAATTTGACCATATAGCAATCAGGGATGTAGAACTAATGGAGGTAGGGGAGGCAAGAGAGAAAGGAATGAAAGTCATGGAAGAGGATCAACCATTGATAAAAAAGAGTTTTGACAAGAAGGCAAGAATGAGGACCTTTTAAGAAGGGGACTTTGTTCTAAAGTGCGATGCAGATCGAGCGAAGCTAAGAAGGCACTCCAAATTTGATACCATATGGAGTGGCCCTTACATGATCACAAGGTGTAAAAGTAGTAATGCCTTCTAGCTGGCTAGATTGGATGGTGAAGAATTCTAGATCCTAGTGAACATGATCCATCTAAAACACTGCTACTAGAAAGTAGGTTCCACCCTGTAAATATTAGCATAGGATTTTTATTTCCCCAAGTGCATATGCACATTATTTTGTTGTAGCGTAGGTTTTTTTTCCATAATTTTTGTGGCAAATTTTCTTTGTTGCTCTAGGTTGTGTCGTTACATAGTTCAACGTGCCTCCAAGTGAACATGCTATCCCTTTCAGTATTCATAACATGGAGACCCATATTTTCCTGTAATAGTTGCTATCTTAAAAATAAAACAAATGTAGAGGAACTAAAATTCCATCTTCAAAACAGTCCATTTAGGGATAGGTAAAAGCCCTAGATCAAAACAAATTTTCTACTCTCAGAACCCTTGTTTTAAGATTTCCTATAAAAATGGAGAGTGTAAATGGTTGGGCTTGTAGACCAGAGGTAGGAGAAGTATCAAGCCATCATTCTTGAATCCACGGCCAATAGATGCTTCAAGGCTACTGATCTATCCTATAGCAAGGAGATTCCCCTACAAGTCACCAAATTTTTATCACTATTATTGTCCCCTGACAAAATGATTAAACGACCCCATGTAAGAAGAAATTCAAGAAACGAATTTGTCAAGCGAATTTTTTCTTCAATTCTAGGAAACAGGTTATAGAAGGACTATAAAATGGAATAGCAAGGTTGGGGAAGGAGAAAATAGTTTCAAAGAATCCATATCCTCAAAGAAAAAGGAATGGAAAAGGCTCAAAATCATCGCTCTCTGAAATGACTCAGAATGAGCCATTTACAAACTACCTAATCATAATGTCTTGGTTGAGACCACGGATCCTACCCAGTATCCATCATGGTGTAGCAGCCAAGGATTGAATCACTATTTGAGCTCAGGACTCAAACAAGCTGCAAAATTTGATTTTTTTTAATACCTTTCTGAGATAGGGTAAAGTGAATTATAATGAAAAGTCAAAGAGGCGGACAGTTCAGAAATCTAACTACAGATTCCAAGCATGAATAGGTGTCTAACGGATGTTGACATATCTAACTGAATCCATGTTTTATCCGTCTTTGATTGATGTATCATTCATTTTTTGAGACCCTTCAAAATGAGTCCAGGCTTTCCACGTATGTCCTGAGTGCTTAAGAATTGGTAAACCCTGAAACTCATGAATGAACTAGAGGATAGATATGTTTGTCTTCTGCTTTCCACATGCTGCTTGGACACAATTTCAAGAAGGTTTATGAACTCCACTTTTTTATATCCCTAAATTCATTTAGCCAACTCACCATGTGATTTAGGGGCCATGAAACCTACTTGTTAGGTAGCGACTCTTTCTGAAAATTCTTTGGTAGCCTGTGTATGATAATCCACGTGTCAATCCACTGCTTTTTTTACTAGATATTTAAAACTTATGACCGGGTTTAAAAAATGATCATTTTCCTTCCATGTTGGATCTAATAGGTTCAAAGATTACGGACTAGATTATATGTTTTATGGAGATTAACAAACGTCATAGGCAGGCCTAGCAGATGTTGTGAGCGAATGGTTTTTTTTCTTCCACGACAACTTAGTAAACAGTAAATTATTCTTGGAAGGTCTCTATTTAACAATGGAACATGCCTCTGAGTTGTTCCTGATCAGATTTATGTATTCCCGTTTAAGCATATATTATATTGATCTTCTTAATTTTTAGATGGAAACTGAGCGTATGCCGATACAAGTTTGCCAAGTTTGTTAATCCCGGTTACATACTTCACATGCCAAAGATTACACATTGGGCAGCCCCCATCCATACACCAAGACATCCACTTAGGGCTAATTTTAAAAGGTGTGAACCCATTTTTATAGCTGGTAGCCACCATGTTTTTTTTTAACCCATTCAAAAGAGAAATATAAATAAAAATTGTTGCAAAACTCTGTGCTCTGAACTACGACAAATTTGGCACCGTTGAAGAAGATTTCAGCCTGGTCTATGTCATGGAAACCTAAAAACTTGAACTTCCTTTGACAGGTTAGGTGGGGAAAGTCTGCAGAAGCTTGATTGTGCCATCTAATACTAAAATATATTTGACCTTAAGATCCTTGTCTTGATTCAATTTGAGGTCCACCATTCTACCCTCCTTTAAGTTTTTAAACTAGGAATCAATGCAAATATTTCTATGTGTTGGGATAGATTTGGAAGAGTGGATGGATGATGGACATTGACCTTTGAATCTAGTTTATAACTCTTCTCTCAACTTCGATCCCTCAGAATGTATACAATGCTATATAAAAAGTTTTCACAACTCCATCTACTAGAGGGTTGGACATTATCAGATGATGAGAACTACCCTTCTTCTTTTGGATACTATGAGGAGGATCAAAGGAGCTTCACTAACCTGATCAATTTGTATGTTATTACCATAACCTTATTTCTTATATGATCTTGACTCATTACTATACTCTATATTCATATTCCAGAAGTAATAATATGTCCAACACAATGTGGCATTGAAGGAATCAAACCTCTCATGTATTTTTGGTGAGTAATTTAATCTGACTTATTGCATTTTTTTCATCAATGCATGGTGATACCATTGCATAACCATATGTCCAAGTTATATTGGTATATTGAATATTCCCAATATTCCTTTGGTGCATCACCTCGTTAGTTTAGCTTTGTTTTAATTTACATGTATTCCTTCATGTCCATGTCTCCTTGGTAAAGCATTAGATTAGATTTAAGAATAGATCCTCTACAAGTTTCTATGTGTATGCACCTAAATAGAGGAATAGGAACCGACCTTTAACCTGGAGAGCTCTCTCTATTTTGCAAAGTCCCACACTTTGAGAGATGACTCATGGTATGCGGATCACACCAAATGATTCTCCTTAGACCCATCATTATCAGACACTCATTTGGGGTGCTGTTGTAATTTTGCACTAACAGTTACTGTCATTGCGCACTGTTCAAGCACCAACGTAACCACTTTGAAGTTTAATCCATACCAGTTGCACGATTTTCCAAAGTGGCACAAGAGTAGGAAGCCCAGGAGGAAGGCCCATCAAAATATATAAAGGGAGAAATTAATAAAAGAAATGTATTATCATGCAGGTAAACAAGAGGGTTTCATTAGGTTATGAAATTAGATCTAAGGTTTACTCAAGTCTTGTTTTGTCCTAATCTAGATTTTATAAACTTTTTATAAGGAGACAAAGTTCACATAATTGCTTATTGATTCATACATGGGAACTTTTCAAAATTGTAATTTTAAAAAGAAGGGAATAATTCATGTGAAAAGCTATTTGCTAACGTAATCAAGCTTGTCATCTAAGAATAAATTGATAAGGGGAAATGATCAAGTTATGTTTCTTATTATATGAAAGGTGTTGCTCAAGTGATATTTCATAGCTAATTAATCCTTCTTCATGTAACATAAGAAAAAATTGTGCAAGATAAAATGCAATTCTATGTTTCACAACTTCAACCCTCACAAAGCTAAGGTATAACATTTAGATTAGTATGGGTGAAATGATCTAATTATTTTAATCCTTCTTAGTTGGCGCATAGAACCTATGCTTATAATATATTCTCACTTACTAATTGATGAGGATTCAATGTAACAAGGTAAAAAGCCTTTTTACCTTAGTAAGTACATCATGTGAAGAATTAAACCTCCTCAAGTTGAAAAATGTTCTAAGTTAGATCATGTTTAAACACTAATAAAAGGAAGAAGTAGAAGATCATGGAATCACCATCTTTCTAACCTTAACACGTGGATATAGAATAACATTGATAGCAACAATCTCTGCCATCATCACCAATGTAGATCTCTCTCTAAGACTGTAGAAGAAGATAAAACAAATTAGTGTCATTGCTCCTTTGGTTGGGCGTTAGGGTAACGGTACCAACAAGAAAGGTGACCATGGAATTTCAAGTAATATGGTGGAAATACTGTGAATATGCAAATACAAAATCGTAATCCACAAAAATATTTATAGGATATTTTAAAGAAATAAAAACTCCTATACCTGTGAAACAACAATAGAAATCATGAAATTTCTATATTGAGAAAGAAGGATGGAAAAAATCTTGCACGTAGAATATGAAGAATTAAAAAAATTGACAAAACAATGTTATCATTGCACAAGAAAAGATTATAATCGTATTGAGAAGGATCAAGATCTTACAAATGTAAATGAACTAAGAAGTTATTAATCTTAGTTGTGTGATATTCCCTATAATATGGAATAAACACCTAAATGGTTGGATCAAGTAATATTAGGCATTGTGTTGTCTTTCCTAAACTCTAGGTGAGAAATATATGAATAATGTGCAAGGTTTATAGAGGAGAATCTAAAATTTAATATGCCTTTGAGGTGGCTACTCTAATCTCTAGAGACCATCAATGACACAAATAATTTCTTTCACATTTGGGAAACTCTTAGTAACTTATTATAAGATAAATGATGTAAAACCTGGATTGTAAGAACTAAGAATAATATTAACTAATCTTTCCTTCCTACCTTGGGTTGGTCAAGGCTCCTTTGTAATCATGTATAAATTTTTATTAGATTAAGAAATGTAAATTTAAGACATTAGGGTAATTTTGTAAAACATGGCCCCATTTGTTGTTACCACCACAAACCTAATAAAGGTGGAAAACATTTTAAAGGTATTGGTGTAAAAATGTTTCACCCTCTAGATATAATGAGTATATATATATATCATTATTAGAACCCAATGGACCAATTATGACCAAATAATTGTTAAGTAGATTGAACATATTTTTAATCCATATCTTAGAACTGAAGTTCAGTGAATATACACTTTTCCTTAAAGAAAATGTGTGTCCATGATCTCTTTTTTTGAGCAAGGTTCCAATGCATAGACAAGTTGTAAGAGCTCACATCCAAATTATAATTGCCTAGCTATTTTGAATAGGTTTGGAAAATTCACTTTAAATGGTTTTATTGGAATCATTCAAACTTTTATCTTGATAGAGTATTTAAGAAACAATAAAATCAAAGGTAAAATTGGAACTTCATGCAGACAATGGAATTGAATTGTAGTTTGTTGTTTCATTAAAGATCAATGCATACACAGTTTGGGTACAAGGGAATAATGAAGTGGAATTCCATTTGTTCATATTGAACGAACTTCCATATAAGAATTATGTCACCAATTGATAAATTCAAGTTATCATTTATCTTGAGAATAATAAAGCATACTTTTGAAAGGTACAATTGAGATGGGTCTACAAAATGGACATGTCTATAGAGATACAACCTGAAACCTCTCATAGGGAAACCAACCCTATGTATGTTGGTGAGGATATATTGTCAACCAAAATGTATTGGATACTATGGCATTCATGTGGAACATTTTGAAAATAATGGTCAAATTAATCCAACACCTTGGAATATGTTGGTATTATGTGAATTTTTTCTACCAACTGGAACAATGAATAATGTAGATGTTATAATCACATACTTGGAAGCAAACTTGAGTAACCATTTCCTTCAAAATTTAAAGTAATGATGAGCTAGGAGATTCAAACCACAACAGAACTTGGAAACCTTTAATTTCTTATTGTGTGGTATTTGTTTCACCTTAGATAGTTTCCTTGAGTGGTCCACTCGTACGCAACTAGTATCCAAAACTTGTTAACCCCTTTTAAAAGGAAATTTATGTTCTCTTAGACCACCCATCAAGGGCATTTTCCTTTAAATATACTACCTTATTTGTACATCCTCTTATTTGGACCCCTTATAGGAAGGTTAGAAAATGAGGTAAATGAATTTTGGTTTGGAAGCTAAGAAACCGAGTTCCTTGATTAATATTGAGGCTCCTAATTGAAAATTACATCCCACCTTGAACCATGTTATATTTGATAAGACATGTTTGTAAAAGATAAGTAATAATAATAATAATATAGTTCCCTTAAAATGTCCTTGATGTTGGACAAACACTATGTGACCATAAAGAGGTTGTAGACAATGATGTTGATAACAATTTCCTTGGAAGATATGACTTTATTTAATTAAATTACTCTAAGTAAGAGAAAAACTTATTACTTGACCAAGTTTGAATTGGTGGGAAATGGTTGTGACCAATCACCTGCATGATACGACAAAATATATCGTGAGGTCATATCCCTATCTCTCCTAGTGACTTCCAAGAGGAAGTTTAGTTTTAGGAGAGGGGGATGTAGTGCCCACATTTTCTAGCCTCATTATGCTACTGACTTTAACCCATAGTGTATGATTTGACATGGATTTAGACATTTTTTATGTTATGTTGATCTTCATAGACATGTATGGTGATTTGGGCACATAGCTACAATTTAGCTTCCTGATTAGTGATGTTAAGCACATTTCACTAACATGTTGTGGATACTAACATATTGTTATGTTATTTTTGACCTAATTGATATATGATGGATACTTAGTTTAGTCACAAATCATTGATGATATCTTGAATTATTCGATTTCATTGATGAGAACACATGATAGCATTCCTATTTGTCATTTATATGCCCTTTTCTATGCGACTAACTCATGGTGAATTGTGTGAAATTTCACTTTATGCATGTTTCTTATCAGGAAGCAACTCCATGTTGATGTTGTGATGTCATAGATTTATTGTTTGGACTTGATCATTTATTTAATAGTTAGATTACACTTGTATTGGAAAGATGTGATTTAATGTGTGCACTTAAGTGTCCAAAACTGATATGAAGATTTAGAGAATATTTCGGGTTTCATTGGTGGCTAAGAAAATTGTGCACAAGCTTGCCCACAGGGCTAAGATCCTAACCATGTTAGTTGTATGCAGGCCTTTATAGCATTCCCAACATCTATTATCTTTGGGCACCATGCAAGTGACCCTACCTCTTGTGCAATGTTGTATGTCATGTAAAATTATTTTTGTTTAGGTTGTTTATTTTGTTAAGTAAACTCTAACACTTAATTGTCCCCACTTGCATTAAGTTTTATTTGTTGTGTGTGTTAATTAAGAGGATTAGGGTCACATGACACTTTGAGTGGGCCCCACATCCTCTACATGTTGTGTCCAAATGTGCCAAACCCCGAAATTCATTTATTTATGGCAAGTTTAAGTGACCCCTTTTAGTTTTGGCCAGTTCACTTAGCATGAAAATAATCCCTTGGACCCTATCCTATTAGGTAGGGGGGCTAATTTAAGGCATAGAGGGATTTTCCTCCCATTTGCAAGCTTCTTTTGGCACCATCCATAGTAAGATGGATTGGATATGTGTGTTTTTTAAATGAGCCTCATATAGAACTTGTTCCTAATTTTCTTTTTGGGCAATTTGGGAGAACTACGTATTTAAGTAAGATGTGATCGGTGTTAGAGACTTTTCTTCTTTTTATTTTGGGAATATTTGTACTTGGAGGAACCTCATTAGAGGGGTAGTTTTCATGTCACCTATTTCATAGGATTCCATTACTTTTTGCTTTAGGGTTCCCTAAGTTATGTTTAAGGGGAGTGTTGGTGCAATATTTCCTACTTAAAATTTGTTAAGTTAACTTAGGGTGGTTTATATCCTAGTTAGCATTTACGTTACTTTATCATATTTTAGGAATTAGTATTTTTGGGATTAAAAATGGAATAGGTGTGCAACTAATGCCATCCTATTATAGCTTTGGTTGTTGTTGGTTGTCAAATTAAGACTTTAATGAAAGCAACAGTCAAGGGACAGAAAGTCCATCCTCTTTAATGGGAGAGGTTCCCTTATTGAAAGCACACGGAAAAACTATTTACAAATGTATAGCTTCAGACTTGAAAGAGGAACTTTGATATCATGAAAGTGTTTTATTGCCAAGGTAGATTATCAATACAAAGGAACATAAGAACTAAGTAAGGGAAAAGGAATAACATAACAACATTCCCAGGAAATATAGATAGCAAAATAGTTCCTTAAAGATACTGAGCAAGGATGATATATAGAATAGAATCATTCACATTAAACCACCAGATATAATCGCATAGACAAAAAGTTCTAGAAATGATATCTATAAGAATACAAAGCTTCTTAATGCAATAGATTAATGATTCACAAACTTAAGACAGGCATGATAGAATAAAAAGAGGTAGATAGAAACAGGAAAGGAAATCTTCTCTATTGATAGTTTTTAACTCCTTTACACTTTCAAAAATAAATAGAGTTCTAGGCCCTTAGAATGCCATGGAGAGCCCAATATATAACTTACAAAGTGGTTACATTTGGTAACCGTTTCTTTTAACAAAATAATTAATTAAGGAAATATACAAAATAAAGTCCTTAATTAATTTACAAGGAGCTCAGCACTAAAAATACAAGAAGAGAATGAAGAGCCAGGAGTAGAAACATCTGATTATGGCTGAGGAGGGCCCACTGATTTGAGGATTCGATGCCTAAATTTCTTCAATGCCTCTGTTATCTCCATGCCTCTTGGAATGGTTGTGTTGGTAGTAGCATGAGTCCACGTGCCTAGACATTTCTCCATGTCTTTATCAAACTCAGTATGCTCCAGATATTCTTTATTAGCTTCAGCAATAGCTGAATGGGGAGAACAAATGTCCTTCATCTTCTCTTTAGTAATTGACTCTTCTTTGAACAAATCATCCTTGACAAAGGTTCTAAATTGAGCCTTGATTTCTTGAACAGAGAAGGAAACACCTGTAGTTTCATCCTAAAGATGGCAGTGGATATCTTTTAAGGCAGATAAGACACAAGTTTTAAAAGATTCCCCTTTTTGCCACACATTCCTCAATTCTCCCAGTGCTTCTTCCAAAACCTTTATTTTCCACTCAACACTTAAAATCCATGCCCTTGACAAGTTATTCTTGGCATCAACAAATACATTGTTGACCAATAGAATCTTCTCATCAGTTTGGCCCATTAGGTGGAGATCTGCAATACATCCACTCTAGACCTTCAACTCCTTGTCCATAGCTTTGATCAAGGAAGAGAGTTTCTGCTGCAAACTGATAACCTTTTCATTGGTTTTGAAGGCTTCCACAATGAAGTTCAAACCTGCTATAGTCATATCATCCACCATGGCTTCCACAGCCTTCCCATAAGTTGAAAAATTGTGTATGTCTTTGATGCTTTGAACTTCATCCTGGCTGAGAATCATGGGAGGTGGGAGAGCGGCCAATGAGGTTGGATCCAAAAATTTATCCTTGGCTAATAATGATTTGATAAATTTGGAGAGAACTTGGTTATGTTCTTCCAACTGTTCTATGGTTTGTTTGCCTTTCTCCACTCGTTCAATAACCTTAGTTACAGTTTCCTGAAGGTTATGAACTTCACTCTCAGGAGTGGATTCTCCCATTGGAATCCTGGTAAGCTCCAAGTTAGAGAACAAAAGATCTTTCTCATATTTATCCACTCTAGGATTTGTAATCTCTAGGAACTGGTGGCCTTAATCATCCGTTACCAAACTCGAAGTAGTGTTATCCAAAATTCACCCCCAAGGTAAATTTTGATAACATGCATCAAATTCTTTAGTCCCAAGATTCTATTGATCAAGGGTGAAAATCATGTTTCAGGCGCCCATCATAATTCTAAAATCCCCTGC
>JAHRHJ020002626.1:0-10907 GCA_019776745.2 Taxus chinensis | reverse complement strand
TTTCTCTCCGCTCCTAAATATTTATTTTTCCATCTATCATTAGTTATGTTGTCTTCGGGAGGACAATACAATCTTGTGAATAAGTTCAACATGTCACCCGACCATGCTAGTCGTATGTCTATATTTAGAGTGGCAGATGGTGCCCCTTTCCACAACCAAATCTTCATTTGTCCTCAAATACCTGATAGTGTTCATCATCTAACTCACCTTTAGCCTAAGAAACCTTACACTAAGAAACCTTCCCTCTTCATAGTGTTTTTAACAATCTTCTCCAAATTTTTTGGCCATTTCGTCCACGAATAGTTAAATATACATGGAATCCTTTCATATCTCCACACTCTCGCAACTTTAACACAATTATCGGGTCCATCCATCAACACGTTCTCTATATCCCGCCGAAAAGTAAAAATAAATTAAAAATTAATGATTTATATTTTTATTATAATGAAGGAGTTTACAAATGGGTATCAAGGTGGTTTCCACATAAACAAGCCATGGAAATAGAGGGAAAATATATAGTGTTGGTTTTGTTGATGTCACACTCTATGTGGACCGCTGATCATTCATCCAAAAAAACTTATGTCTTCGTGCGTTGATATTCAATATCCTAGTGTGTGTGTCTATCAGAATTAATGGCTTTGTAATCTTGAGCCCCGTAAGTGTAGTGCCCACTTTCCTTAGACATCTTTTGATATTGATCATGATACCTGCTAACTATATTATGGACATTATTACAGTTTTAATTTAGTATGATGTTAGATGTCGGATCATGGATTATTGTTGAGTTTGATTCATATATCATGAATGATTATTGTCAGAGACATTTTTATATAGATGTTGACATGTTGTTAGACATGGTTATATATATATATATATATATATATGTATATATTTATGGATATATGTTAGGAAATATATATATATATAGATATAATATATATATATATATATATATATATATATATATATATATATATGGATGTTGTTAAGACATGTGATATTTGGATATATTTAGTAAACCGAGAAAATTAAATTTAAAATTGATGATTATATAATTACCGATGAAATTGTAAGTGATATTGTTGATTATCTCGATGTTGTTCTGATTCATATATATGTTGATGCTTTTGAAATTATATTGTATTAATTTGGATGTTCTGATATCACCATGAGGCCGAAGGGGTCTTCGTATTGTGTAGCTTAAAAATATTACAACAAACATTGGGGGATTGGAGACCAACGACATTAGAATTCTAGATGAATTCAACAAGGTTACCATGGTAACATGTATTTGGTTTTGTGTGTGTGTGATAGATTGTAAGGGATTCCCCATGCGGGAATCACCTTCAAATGTGAACAAGGGGTTTTATGTTTCATTTATTTATTCAGTTCGTTGGTTTATTGATGTTTGCATGTGTTTTTTAAGTGATGTGCTTTGACCACATTTCTTTATTTAAATAAATGGTGTGTTAATTAATGTGAGTAATCATATTGTTAAAAATAAATAAATCAAATTGGGTCATAAGAAAAATAATATATTGGAGTGGTTGGCTCTTGTATTAAAGGTTGTAAGATGTGTGTAAGGAAATGTGTAAGTGATGTGTAAGAGATGTGTAAGTTAAAACAATATTTTGAAGTATGAAACACTTCATCTTCTTTTGAAATTTGAAATTGTCCATTGGAGACTAATTTTGGAGACTTGTTGGGACAATTTAAACTTGTCTCATGCCTCTTAAATTTATATACCAACCTTACCTACGGTTGTAGAGTTTAAATTTAGCCCTTGTTTATTGAATTTTTGTAAGTTAAATTAAATGTTTTAATTGCAATTTCTTGCTTGAAATTTAATTTTAGTCCTTTCATGGGATATGGGCTTTATTTAGAGTGTGTAAGTAAAACTGATCATTTATTCACCTACTTATTTATTGTGTCTTGGAGATTGAAGTTGACTTGTGAGTTGGAGTTGAGGATGTGTAATGTGGTATCCTACAAAGATCCACCTCATCCTCCTCTCTTCCCCCTTCTATATCTTGGAATTCATTTTATTGTTTTAGGGTTAC
This sequence comes from Taxus chinensis, assembly GCA_019776745.2. Lineage (NCBI taxonomy): Eukaryota > Viridiplantae > Streptophyta > Pinopsida > Cupressales > Taxaceae > Taxus > Taxus chinensis. The sequence goes on along the minus strand of JAHRHJ020002626.1, from coordinate 8,847 downwards.
ACCATTTTGGTTGCTTCACTTGGCCATTGCTTCATTTTTGGGTGAATTATTTTGGTTTTTTAAGGTCTTGCAATTTTTTTGAAAAAGGTCGTAGGTGGTTACAATGCCTATGTGGATTGTTGATATTGGACTATTTTATATTGGAAAGACTATGTTGTTTGGAACTTTGGAACAAACTCCATTATAGAGAGGTAAGAGCTTGGCTCTTGAAAATGCACTTATCTGTAATTTATGAAAATGTTAATGTTGTGGTTGTTTTGGCATTGCTTCTCGGCTGTTTGAGTAGATGTCCTATGTATGGTGTAGGAGAATACTATGGAGTATTTCTTGTAGGGAGACATAAGTGCTTTAGGAGAGATATTAGTGTGGAGGGAGTTGTGATCTAAGTTCCACCTTAAAAAGAAATAGCTTGCATTTCTTTACTCATTATGGGGTGCCATAAGAGGTTGGGGAGGCATAAGCAAATGCGAGGAATAAGGGGTACTTGGGGGAGCTATAAGGACATGTCATGGATCTAAACTGACATATATGTTGGTAGTTTTCTGTGTGTGTGGTGATACCCATGTGTCCCCTTTTGTGAGTGAATAAGTAGCTTCCCCCATAGTGTCTGTGCTCCTGTTGGCTTATATGATGAATTCTGAGTGTGTGTTTTTGTTATCTTCATGTGGTTGCATAACTACATATATATTTTGGATTGTGTGTTGAAAGTGAAAAATTATTTTTTGTGTTGTGGAAGCCTGTTGTATGTCATGTATGTATGTATGTATATTGGTGGTTTTTTCTCATGTGGTGATGGGGCATTTCCACTTTGGGAGGCAATGAAGAAGCATGGTTTATCCCATAGTCTCATTGGATCTCTTTGGCTGGCATTGATGAAGCCTGAGGTTTTTTTACTATGTTTCAATGTGGTTGCAAACTACATTCTGTTTTGGAATGTGTTTTAAATGTGAAATTTACATGTGTGTTTGTGGAAGCCTGTTGTTGCCATGAGTTGAAAAATGTATCCTATTGCATTTTGGTTAGGCTCTGGGTCCAATGAAGAAGGATTTATTCTCCTTTTCATTGAATATCTTCGTTGGGTGGAGAGCGTTACATTTCCCCCTATTCTGTTGTGATCAAATTGAAATAAAGAAAATGGAGGATATTCGTGTTGTTATTCTAGAGAAGAGAAAAAAAAGAGAAGTTTGAAAGTCCTTGTTGAGATTATTCTTATTAAAATCCTTTACCACTTTGGAGTGGATGATCTTGTATATTATTACGTTTGTTCTCTATAAAAGTTGTAAATAAATTATGGAAGAAATATTTATCTTTCTATATCAGTAATTGAGGGAGACAGATAAAGTTCCGATAGTCCCTTGCAAAACTACTTTTGTAAACCATTTCCCCACTTGTATATGGATCGAAAATTTTATATAGATTTTGTGTTGAAGAGTTACTATGTTTTGGAAAAGAAATCCCCTTTGCAATGTGAATAGAACTATACTCTGTATTCCTGTTGTTAATAGGATATGTAATGAGAAATAGTTGTGATTGTAAAGTTATATTTGATCTATATAAATAGAAGTGGTTACTTTTTTCAAATTTCATTGCTTTCATTGGAAGTCTGAGTGTTGAATGTAATTTGAAATCTCTATATGAAAGATGAAAAAAATAATATGTATGAAAAAATGTCATAATGCTCTGTTCTATTCGAAATGAAAAATTTGAAAAAATCAATAATAGTAGAAGTCGTATTCTTGTCTTTATCTTTGATTATTGAAGGAAAGAAAACTGAGTTAGAACTGGATCTGGAATAATTTCTAATACTTAGAAGATGACAAAAGGAGATAGTTTAATCTCTGTTCTTGAAATATACAAACTTTGTTAGATACTTCACCATATACTTTGTAGATTTCTGTTTTATCAAATGTCCATAAAAAATGACCCTATAGATCTCTGAAGAGACATTTGAAATTACTTCAATACAGAGCTTAATGAAAGATCAAAATGATACCCAAACTAAGCTATAACACTTAAGACTTTTTCAAAGAAACCTTCAAAATCAGGATCAAGGTGACAATTTCTCAGTCATATTCTAATCTGTGAACATTGGGAAAATTTTTGAATTTATCAAATCAATAAAGACGATTTAATCATTGCAATCTATCCTAAATTATTCCAAGTGAAAATACTTTATGACTGTGATTGACAAGATGAAGAAATAATTAATAAAAAAATTGAACAATTAATTGATAAGTTAATAATAGAAGTTCACTTTCTAAGTGACATAAAGACATTTTTTAAAAATTTATACTTTAAACTTTATCAAAATTAAATTCTTAAGGTTTCTCTGTGTAAAGAGGATGTTGAGAGATTTTCAAAAAGTCCTCATTTGCCAAAAAACTGAGTTCCTAATCAAATGTTATTGCCTTTTGAAGTTTCTATTTCATTTCGGGCTTCAAAAATATTATAACTGTCAAATTTAATTGATTAAAATATTCTTGAGTGGACCCGCGGGATAAAACTTTATTTTTTGTCTTTTTGTCCTAAAAGGCGCAAAGTTCATGAAGTTTCCCACTAATCTGCTAGTCGGCAAGCCTTCATTTTGTCTAAAATTGATCTAAGTCCAAAAACTAGATTTGGAAATTTTTCCTCTACGGCCCCACTTCCCTACAGCTAATCATTGATCGACAAGTGGCTTCATTGGGCATCAGTGGAGGCTATGATCACTTTTAACCTTAAGTGCTTTCAAAATTAAATTTGGAAAAAAAAAATTAAGTTTCCTCGGCATCCCCGCCGGACTGCAACCAATCAGGTGCTACCACGTGGCTTCATGAGGCGTCAACAGAGGAGCGGATTTTTTTAACCCTTAATGCTTCAGAAAACTTTTGGAAAAAAATTTCAAATTATCCCCGCCATCCCGCTAACCTGCAGCCAACGGTTGGCTCGCACGTGGCATCTTCTCGCGTTAGCGGAGGCGCAGGTTCCTTTTAACCTTTTTTCCTTTTCTTTTGAAAAATCAAATTTTCCAAATGTTTCTCACTGACCCGCTGACCCCCATCCAATAAGGAGCTGCCACGTGGCCTCCCTGGGTGTTGGAAGAGGTGCGGGTGTAAAATTCCCTTTTTCCCAAAAGGGAAAAAGTGCTAAATGCCTTTCCTGCTCTGTCGGCCCGCATCTAAGAAAAATTTTCTTCCATGCTCCGCCGGTCTAATTTTCTCCTTCAAGAAAATTTTCTCTCCGATGTCCACACACCTGAGTTGGGGAAAATTTTCCTCCCCAGGCCCGCAGGCCTGCTCTTGGGAAAAATTTCACCCCAAGTCCTGCTAGTCCATAACTTAAGAAATATGAGGAGTTAGGAGGACTTCTTTATATCACCGGAAATGTGAGGAAATTATCTTTCTAATGGGAATGTTTTTAGGAAGTTTTAATTATTTTAATCGATGGGAAAAATCAAATTGAATATTTAATCTAAGTTCTAGGAGTGTGTAAGTAAGAATTTACTCTGATGATTTTAAATATGTATTCTTTCCCCCACCAGTTTAATTAAAATTTTCTCTTGTCCTAGATCTTGCAGAATTAAATACCTTGGGTATTTAATTGTTTTGTTCCCTTAACCCTAAAATTTTAAATCAGGGAATATTTAGCTAAAACGTCAATGTAATTAGTGATTAAATTAATACGTAAGGAGATTTAAGCTAGTTGTGGATTTATTACAATTATTGATTTATAATGTGGAATTAGTAATTGTTATAATGGGAAAATTTACGAGTTGAATCTAATATTCCTTAAGACTTTGGTTGTAAGCACCTTAAAAAAAATTATTCCATAATTTTTCTAACTAAACCTAGGTTGTTCTTCGTTCTCAAGTGAAATATTTTAGCGGGCGTTACACTTGGTATCAGAGCCACGTGTTCAAAGCTTGGACCCTTGGGCACACTAGAAAGCTTGAGACATGAATTATAAACCTAGCACACTTTTAAATCTAAGAAAACAATACTTGTTTGAAATTTGAAAAAAAAAGAAATGCGTGTGAAGAAATATTACATTACTCTGTTCATTTGAACTACCAGAATTAAAATCATAATAAAGTAACAAGTTGTTTGAGTTGTTGTGCTTACTCAGTGGAATTGTTTCCTAAACCTGGGTAACCAAGAATCTAAAATTAAATTAATGTTTGTGAAGTTCTGAGTGTAGTGGGAAACATTGGCTCCCCTTTGAAAATGTGTTGTTTTTACAAGACCTAAATCTTGATTTAATTATATGATGTGTTAAGCCATTTTAAGACCCTTCCTTATTGAAGTGGTTGGAATGATAAATTTTATGGTGTGATTCTTGTGGTTGGACAATGGTGATTGTGATCTGGGGTCAGGAACAATTAATTAGAAGTTGTTTAGAGCTTCCTCCCTTTAGTGGTTAAGAAAGATGGTCTGGTTATTAGTTTTTCATTTTGTTACCCATATGGGAGAGTGGACATTAAGTATGGGTTTTGTTTAGGACCCAATCCTACTGTATGTGTCCTTGGAACTAAACTCAAGGTAAAGTACTCCTAGTTGGCAGCCATTAACAGATACAGAGTGATTGTGGTATTAAATTTTGTGTTTTAAAGTTGTAATCTTGTGTTATTTTATCAAGGACCAGCATCTTATTTTATGATTGTTTTGAGAAGCTCTCAAGCTCTTTTAGTTATTTATATTTTTTTTGTAAGAATTTTCAGACTTTACAATGCAACAACTTAGCCACTTTCCTTGATCGCCAATATTTCTTGGATTTTACTTTGACTGGTGACTCAGAGCTCATTATCTATTGGCTACTTAGCTAAATTTTACGTGGTTTCCTCACTTACATGTTGTTGAGCTCATTCTATACGTTGTTGTCCTTGTGACATTTCATTGTATGAAGGTACACCCTGGGTGTCTTGAATGTCCCTCTTACGTGCTTAAAGCTATGCCTTAGGTTTGGATGCACAGGAACATCTAGGGTGTCTAGGATATTAGATTCATTTTTTCCTTGCTCGAGCCTTGCTAGATAGATAGCTCATTATGTTATGTGTTCTATTTTGTATTCTGTTGGTGGTGGTGGTGAATCTCTCACAATCTGGTAAGAGCTTGAACCTTGTCAGAAGTAGAGGTGTTTTAATTGTGGGCTGATGAATTATGTTAGGATTGGATTACTTTTGTCTGGATCTGAATATTAGTAGACAAGATGTGTTGTTTGGTAGTGACCTTCCATTAGATGGCATGCTGATTTTTATCAGGAATTCCATGTTTCATTATAAAAAAGCATTGACTTGTGGATTATATGCATCTTTATAATTATGATTAGAATTAATCCCATTAGATTAGTGTGTTTGTAAATTAAGTGTCTTTGGTTTCCCTCTTGACCTATAAATAAGTCAACACTTTCCTTAAAAAAAAATTTAGTTACTATGAATAACACTCTATGACCTATTAATCTTGGGGTTTATGTGGAGAAATTTATGGATGGTTTGAGTCTTCTGGACCATGCCACTAGTGATGTTAGGGTAATTAGACCTTGATGAATTTATTCTCAATGGTATCTTATAGTGGGATTCTTCTTGTGAAAACTGTAACTCCTGATCGTCAAGCCATGTATTGAATAGATAGTTCATTGGATACTTACAATTGATGCTTTCTAGTGAGAATTTGGTGTTCTTATAATTGAAATCTTTCCTTATCATTTTGATTTCTTGGTTTGTGGTATCCTATGGTAATATGGGTGTAGATTTAAAAAATTTCCTTGTATTAACATGTGAGCGAAATGTTTTCACCAAAAAACCAAACATTGTTAAACCCTAGTAGATCAGTACAAGTAATTATGCTTCCTTAGTGGTCCTCCATTTTAACTTCTATTGAGAATTTGTAGAAACCCACTAGGAATGTTTTGTGATACTTGTAATTAGTGGGGAAAAAAAATCTCGAAATATTGTTGTGGCCCATGTTGGTTGATTGTTTCCTAGTTCTTACAAAAGTAATAATGTGTTTTCTATCTTGAATGTCCTTTGTTTTCCTTAGAATTAAAAATGTGATATGTTTATTTACCTCTCTCTACGATAAAAGTAATAGTGTGATATGTATAACCTTTCCTTCACATTAAATTTTTAATTGACAAATTGACTCAACCAAACATCATAAAACTATAATTGAGGATATTTGGCCTTGAAGCTTAATAAATAAACTGGGACATAGGAAGAGAAAATGGTGCTTCTGCTTTAACCTTGGTAGATTAAAAGAAGAAATAAAAAAACATGTAGAAGAAACAGAAAGGAAAAAAAAATTTCACATCTACCTCCCCTATGAGTAAAATAAATACTTTAACTTCTTTTCAACCATTATAGAATGGTGAGATATCACTGGCCACCGTTAGTTGTGCTCCTTATAACACGAAAACATGTGATATCAGAATAAAAAGGAATATTTTAATTAAGAAGACTGCATAAAGGAAAGTGCTTAGCAAACAGAAACTATAAGTTTTGACTTAATTAGTTGAGTTATAAAATAAGTAAGATTTATGTGTATTGAGTGCAATGTTTAGTTGAACCCGTAGTTTTGTCGCCTACCTAAAATTGTGAAACACCTGGTGGATAACAATTTGTTTTTAGTTTCTTAGTACTTTCTTATTCATATATGTATGTGCCTTTCTTATGGGAGTTTTGGGTCATCATACCCTTATCGTCTCATATCTTGATGAGTCTTAGTTGTGGTCCTTTTGGATTGAGACTTATCTATTCTTTAAGAAGCAACCTCCTTGCATGTTGTCTTATCCTTGGAGGCCTAAGTTATTTTAAGTTGAAGGAAACCTATGTTAAGGATATAAAATAACTTTGGGAAGTCTTCTTTTCTTCATATTTTCTTGGGTCACCTTGTTATTGTTTCCCTTTTTCCATTAGGAAGGAAAGTGCAAGATGATGTTATTCACTTTTGATACAATTCACCCTTGGATTGCAGTTGCACCCCATGTTAATTTTTCTTATCCCTAGTGACCTTGAGTGGTCTTTGGTGTTTCTTTTTCTCTCTTTATGGTTATTCTAAGCTTGAGCAAGAAATAAGATAAATTAATCCCATTGTGCTATAATTTATGGTACTTGAACTGATACATTAGTTGCTAGGGGATATATATATATATATATATATATATATATATATATATATATATATATATATATATATATTATTTTTCTAAACAGTTGAATTCTTTAGATTTAGTTGGTATGGTGTGTTCAATTCTTACAACAAAAGTGTAAAAATTAGACTATATGAAAACTTGTGGTCTTGAATTCACTTGTATTACCATGAAAAATTAATTGTACCCCCTCCAGTTATAGAAGTGTTTTCCTTAAATAGTTCCTTGATTTTTAAATGTTTTGTTGATTTAGGTGTCCTTGTTGATTAACATCATCCTATGTGATCCTCAAATTGTCGGACCTTGAGTAGACTTGTTACTTGTGCAAATTTGGTCATAGTTGATTTTTGCTAGCCTCGTCTAGACAATGAACCTTGAAATCATGGCTTAAACTTAGTATAAAATTTAACTTTTATTATTGTAGTATGTTGTATTCCTTAGGAAACTATGTGGTCATTCTCAAACTCATGGAATTATCCTTATTATTCCTCTACTTGGTGGTTACTCTTAAGACTCATTTGAACTCTTCATGTTATATTGTTATGTGTGGTATCTTGGTTGATAGCGTAAAGTTACTCTCTAGATTTAAATGTTCATAGCATTGCATGCAAAAATTTTAGAGCTCATCCCTTACAATATCTCTTTTTCTTGCTGAATTGCATTGGACCAAACTCAGGCTTTGTAGACCCACACTTGTTTGAATTACGTAATCCGATAATGGGAGTGATCCTTTTTTTCTGTTGCATTTGTTCTTATCTCTCTTTCCAGTGACTTCCAGGAGGAAGTCGAGTCTAAGGGGAGGGGGATGTAGTGCCCACATTCCTTTGACATCTTTTGATATTGATCATGATACTGCTAACTGTATTATGGACGTTATTATAGTTTTGATGGATTATGGTGTTAGATGTTAGATCATGGATTATTGTTGACTCTTATTCATATATGATGCATGATGATTGTTAAAGACATTTTATATGGATATTGATATACCGTCTGGCATGGTTACATTATAGATGTTGTTTAGACATGTGATATTGGATATTTTGAGTAGACCTAGAAATTGAAGAAAATTTAATTTAAAATTGATGATTATATAGTTGCTGATGAAATTGTAAGTGATATTGTTGATTGTCTTTATGTTGTTGTGATTCACATATATATTGATGATTTTGAAATTATATCATATTCATTTAGATTTTGTGATATGGCCACGAGGCCGAAGGAGTATTTGTATTGTGCAGGTTAAAAATATCACAACAAACATTAGGGGATTGGAGACCAACCACATTAGAATTCTAGATGAATTCAACAAGGTCGCCATGGCAACTTGTATTGTTCATGTGTGTGTGTTTGATTGTTAGGGATTCCCATGGGGGGAATCACCTTTAAATGTGACCAAGGGTTATGTGTATTTATTTATTTGGTTCCTTTTTATTGATGTTTGTATGTTTTTATTAAGTGATGTGTTTACCCCTTTGATTATTTATTAATTATGGTAAATTAACGTGAGTAAATATGTTGTTAAAATTAATTAATCAAATTGGGAGATAAGAAAGTAATTATTAAAGTTTTTGACCTAAAATTAAAGTGTTGTAAGAAATGTGTATGTGATGTGTAAGAGATGTGTAAATTAATTTTGGAGTATAAAACACTCCACCTCCTTTTGAAATTTGAATTTATCCTTGGAGGCTGATTTTGAAAGCTTATGGGACAAGTTAAATTTAT
>JAHRHJ020002625.1:0-10922 GCA_019776745.2 Taxus chinensis | reverse complement strand
TTGTAAGGGAACCACCACATGACCTAGTATATGGGCATCCTCAGTCGACCTAATCAATTGACCCTAAGTCTTGATAGTCACTTCCTATGCTAATATATCCTTAAGCCTGATCTAGAGAGAACTAAGTTCAATTCCATTTTTAGTATCTCATATGAACAATGTTGAGGGTGTTGCAACATGTCAAATACAACATTGTCTCCACATGATACCCAAGTCTTCACTACAGGTACAGTTCTGTAGTTTGCATGTGCCACATCTGAAAAACTACTTCACATCATGATGTACAACACACCTCAAGAGGTCATAACCCCTTAATTGTTTGTTGGATTAAGATTCAAATCACACCAACCCCTGCATACCCTAAATCCCAACTCCTTAAGTTTAAAACCCTTATTTTGAGTTAATTATTAATAGTAAACCTATTAACTAGATTTATTTTTAGTTCATTAACTTTTTTCTTAACATGTAATTAATCAAAAACAAAATGCATCTATCATAAGATTTAAGTAATGTGTCTAACCATTCAAAGGAAAGTATAAGAACCAAACGGGTTTCTAATAATGAAGACTTTCGTATAATGAAGTCTAAATGGCTACCAAACTCCATATATCCCTTTGTTTATTTTGTATCCTTTTATGAGAGGAGAACCTTCCTTCCTCATTAATGGTTAAGTATTGTATTTATTATACCCTCATTCAATTCAAATAAATGATATTTTAACTATATGTTTATATCAATCTTATAAAACCATAAAAGATAGTTAAGGAACATCAATATATGCAACTTAGTAAGTTTGGGCATTCAAGTAAGTGAAATTAGTACTAATTCCCATTTTCCAAAGCCAATTCTATGGGAAATAAGGATCCAATCATATAGGAATGACAACATCAAGGATAGGATTTACAATTTTCCTCCTATTTAAACAGAGAATTGACCTAACAATTTTAGTTACTTCAGTCTTTTAAATTTCACAAGGAAAATCTACTTCTTACAAGACTAGCATTACTGACATTTTCATGTCAACAAGGCATTAAGTCAATTAAAGAAATCAACTTTCCTTCTTCAATACATCAGAATTCTGCAATAAATGGTCCAGACTTCAAACAACCAATACATCATAAATGTATTGCCTTCCTTTATCACACTTATGAATTCCTCTGCCAAATGCTAGCATGGTCATTTCATTGATTGAGCATAGCATAATCACTAAGCAATTAAATGAAATTCTTTCAATTAAACTATTCCATTAAACCAACTCTACATTAATGAAACAGTGAGGTCCAGCACATCGATAAATCAAGAGTACTAAAACCATCAAGAAGAATAATTAATCATTTGAATAAACATTCAGGCAATATCATGTTGTAATCAAAAATATAAGCCTGATTCAGATGCATCATTTTCATCCAATACACTTATCCATATCAAATAAAGTACCTTCTACTTATTTCCTTGACAACTCTGAATTTGAATGTACAGTAAATAAGATCCCTCACACAACAGATGTACATCCTAATCCCAAATCCAAGACATAGCATAATTTCTCAAGTGGCCATACATCAACATTAGGATGTATTACTCATGCCAGCATCTCCCATTAGTCCTCCTACTATTCTATCAAAATATTAAAAACCTTAACACGAATCAGCTGATAAGCAGTCGTCATGTCAACATCCCCAGAGCATAAGTAAGTACTGTAACTGACTAATGAAATCTTGTGCAAGTTTACTCAAAAGAAAAGAAGGAACTTGGTGATTGAACAGTAAAGAGTCTTCCTTTATAATTCAGCTAACTGAATCCCGATACACAACTTTATAAAGATAACACACACTACCTCCTATTATTTCCAACGGGGCAAGTGGTCAGACTTCACCTCTGAGACTAAAGATATGAAATAATTTCATGATTCAAAAGGAATTCCCACATTCTATCACATGGAAAAAGAATGTCCCAAAGGATAAGCAGACCCATCACTACATCCCCAAAATTCTTTATAAAATAAACACATATAAGCAGAGATTAATAGAATGTGTGATTGTTGTGGTTGACACCATTTAAGGAAAGGTTTACCATCATGGACATCCATGAGAGTACAATTATCCTGTTGAGGAACACAGCACCCCTTGGACTCTACAACGTGATGGATTGAGATGCTCATATGATTGCATAACATGGAGCTTTTCCCAGTGTGGGACCTTGACAAAATGGAAAAGCCCTCCCGGATGAAGGCCCGTTTCCTATTCCTTCCTATTTGCCTGTTCAAGGAGTTCACCAATAAATTCAGAGGTTTTACCAAAAACCTAAATCTAACTACCAAGGAGACATGGAGAGAAAAATGCATAAAAATAAACCTAAGCTAAGGAGGTGATGCACCGAGGAATGAAGAACAACTGTCTTGCCAATAAACACAAACTATTAAAATGTGATGCAAGATCATGCACAGATAACAAATTTGCAGTGAAAGATTAAGAAGATGCAAATAAACACAGAGAGGGTTGATAATCATCCACAGACATGCATTATTTGCTCCAAAGATTGATACAATACACCACAAAATGCCAAGAGACAAGGTTGCATTACAGTTTTAGATAGGAGGTTTTGAACTCCATAGATTCACCTGCCAAAGAGAAGAAGGGAGGGTCAAAACAAGAATGTCCAACCTTCCCCATTATAACAAAATCCCTATTTATGAATTTACAATGAATCTCAAAAAGGATTGTACGCAGATTGCAAATAATGCAATGAACAGAACAAATACATGAAAAGAATTAACTTATAATTAAAATCATCATACCTATTTATGGAATAAATTCTAGGATACCAATATGGCAAGCCTTTAGGGCATGAAATGGGTACAGTACATTTCTGGTACGTGTACATACTGAAAATGTCTGCAGACATATCTGGGCGTATTTGACCTGTCACCCTTGTACCCTGGATGTTTCTAAGCCGTATCCACGGTAAAAAAACGCTTTTTTATTTTTATTTTTTTCAACATTTAAAACATAAGAGTGCAAAAAAAATATAAAGACAAAAGAAACCCTAAATAGGCAAAAGGGTGTTATAAAACAAAAGCAAAACAATTTACCTCTGATTCCCTCATTGCATACTTACCTCTCTAAGCTCTCTTTGTTCATTTAGGTTTGATACTTCATTAACAATCATTGTTATCATTGTCCTACGCTAGAACGAGTGCCCAGTCACTGCCAAGGTGATAGAGGAGCTTGAAAGGACTGTTGGATTATTCATTGAAATAAGGTTTTTAACTTCTAAGTTTTTTTTTCAATCTTCACATGCTTTAGTCTTTCTTCATTGTTATTTTGATGTTTATTGTTTTTATTTTAAAATTTAATATGTTCTTGTCATTTATTCAACAAATTATCAACTACATACATGATCTGCCGTAGGCCCTAGGGTTTGTTGAGTTCCTCCCTTATGGTGTTGGTTTTCAAACTTCTCGACGCAACTAAAAAGATTCAAGAATATTACTACAATGGCAACAAGTTCTACCTCCTTTGGCCATTCCCGATTCAAATCAGTCTACATTCACCGTTATGGAGGCATGTCACAATGCTAAAGCAACTTCCAAGCTGTGGGTGTTTTATTTGGCAATGCCATGATTACGATGGCAAATTCAAGGACTCGTATAGTAGGGTGAAAGCACACTTGAGTACAGTACTAGATCAAGGCATCAAAACTTGCAAGGGGAGGAACAATGTAGGGGTGTTCAAAAACGAAAGTAGTTGGAATGGATCAAGGAACAAGTAAGACATCCCAGAAGCGACCTATGCCATGAAAACGAGTTATTCATTGTCAAAAAATGATGGCTTCATCTCAATTGATGAGGCCAATAGTCTGCCCCATCTCATATTGGCTGTTAAATTGTGGCGCCAATACATCCATTTGTGGCAACATCTCTCCATGCAAGGACGCAGGACTCGCCTCTTTCAACAAAGAGAATGAAAAGACAACTGGAAAGATCCTTTCAAAATGAGAGCCAAGATATCATGCAATGTCTGTATGCAAATGTTTTGTGCACTTTAATGTTGTCACGTCACCATATTGGCAAGATGTGGTGAAAGCTATCAATGTGGCCCCAAAAGGATACAAAGGGACAGCTTAGGAGAACCTTTCCACACCACCATTGTTGGCAAGGGAAAATAATGTAGACATTCTCATTGCAGCCAATAAAAGATTTGTGGGCACTTAATCGGAAGTGGGGTGCATCGTTTCTGATAGATGAAAACTCATGTAAGAAACTGGCCATTGATCAATGTGGTTACAGTATGCGCCTAAAGGGGAATTTTTTTAAAGCAGTTGATTGTCAACATCCTCCTATTGAATCCGTACCCAGTGGTGGAGCCTCAAAATATTATCCAAGTTATAAAAGATCAACCCTAAAAATCGCAAAGTTGCTGGTATGTTAGTGGATGTGAGGTCATGGCCACAATTTTTGGAACAAACTTGTGTTGTCCACTCACTCAACTTAATGCCAAAAAAGTCTGGGCAATAAAATTGAGCTGAATTAAGCAAGTGTCATGTCGAGGGTGAAGAGATCCAGGTATTTGTGACTCAAACATCACCACATCGCAAGGCATCTTTGAATACCTACTCGCATTTGGAGATGTTGGAGGTAAGGGAAGCTATCTTTATTTTGTTTATGTTGTAAGTTTTTTAACAATAGTACTTGTAGCTTCTATAGTTTTCAAAATTTTCTTAATTTTTGTTTTTCATTTCTTGTAGACTAGGTTGATAGGACTCGATTCACATCACACTTGATTGTCTTGAGACAACTTGTGAAGATGCCAAAGGCACTTTACAAGATGGTCACTTCCAACCTAAAGGTTCCTGTAAAGCCTGATGTGCAAACATTTCAGAACGAGGTCCCAAAAAATGAAGGCATTGATCATGGATGGTTTTAGTGGGCTTGTGTAGAATGCTTGTTGAATTTCACCAAGCCCAATATGGGTATGATCCATTTTATTGACAAGGATCAATCATGTCTAGGAAAGATATATGATGGCATTGAGTCAACGATTGCGAAGATGAAGACATCATAAATGCGAACTGCTTCAAGACCCCAAGGAAAGAAATTTCAAATGATATAAAATCATGCCTCATTGAGCAATGGAACAAAATGTACCAATTACCTGTTGCATCTCTTTGCCTTTGCATTGACAGCCTAAATTTTACAAAACAAAGATGTTCTCTTTGCTAGGGAAGGTGGCACAATATAGGGATGCTAAAGTCAGTGAGGGTTGTATGATGGCGTTCTCTAGGCTCTTCCTGTCTGACCTTGAGGGTCAATAGGCATGGTTATGACCGAGTTTGGAAATTTCATAGCCTTCCACAGGTCATAGCCTTCTGCGCTCTTCAAGACAAATACAATTAAGGATTCTCATAATGTGGTGGTACCTCCATGGTCAAGGATCCATGTACCTACTACCCCTTTGATCATAGGTCTTGTCACAGGTAATATTTTTATTTGAGCGCTAATTCTCTTTCCTTTTTGTAGTTTACCTTCTTGTTAAACTTAGGTTTGAATTTATACTTTTCAAGTTTTACAAATCCCCATTAGTTTTGTCAATGAATTGGCCTCAATAAGGTTGCAAGTCTCATCTTCCTCTGAAGCGTGAACATTCCTACATCCTTACTCATTGAAGCGCAACTGAACCTAGGGGCAAAAAAGGCCAAGGAGTTGGTGTATATAATTCCAACTTGCACCTTCTAATTTTGATAGCCATATCCATCAGCCACATATTGAAGACCAAAAAAAATTGATCGATATGGATACAATCAGTATCCTATATCCATATCGAAAGCGTATTGCCTAACTCCCTAGGATAAATCGGAATATGAGTAGTACATGTCTGTCAAAATTTCACCCCCCAGGGTAAATTTCGATAACATGTATGCAGAGTTTTGCAGTTCCAAGCATGTAGATTGATCCAGGAAAAATCGTGAAAATTGGCTAAGTCCTGTCTCAAGGTCGCCTTTGGGACAATTGGAACAGAAGGACGCGAAGGGCGCGAATCGGCCGAAGTTCGCCCGAAAGCAGAGGGACATTTTCGCACAGGAACAGTACGCGCCGCGAGGGCGCGAAGCCGGCGCCGAAAAGGCGAAGCGGCTGAACTACTGAGAGGGAGCCCATTTCGGGAAAAGAATTTGTCCCAAGCAGCAAAGGGACATCTGGGACAAATGGACGCGAACCGACGCGAACCCTGAAAAGAGTCCGGTTCGGCCGGAACGGGGACAACTTTCGCACTGGGACATCTGGGCCGCAGGGACGCGAGAGATCGGCGGAAATAGTCCAAAAAGGTCCGAGAGCCAATCAGATTGCGCCACGTGTCATCGGACAGATAAGGGACAAGCGAAATGCCCATTTCGGGCGGAATGAGCGGAAAGGTTTCTGTCCCAAAATCAGCACTGGGACATCCGGGACAAAAAGGACGCGAAGTAGGGCACGAAAGGAGCCGGCAGGCCCGCGAAGACCAATCAGAATCATGACACGTGTCCTCACAGGAGAAAAGGTCAAAAGTCAAAGGGCGAGTTTTGAAGAGCGTCAGCCGAACCAATGGGATAGTGCCACGTGTCCCAGCTAGGGCCCACAAGGAAAATTTCAAAAGGAAAGCCCACTGAAAGGTGGAGGAGAGAGAATTATTCAGCGAATCAGAGCCTGCCACGTGTCGTCCAGGTGGCAAAGCGCGGGAAAATATTTCAAAATCCGTTTTGGTCTGTTCCGTGCCCTAAATCTTCAGATCGTCATATCTTTTGATCCAGAGCTCGGATTTGCACGTTCTTTATATCAACGGAAAGCTGTTGAAATTCTCTACATGATTCTGGGATCAATCTTCCATTTTGGTGTAGTCTGGAGAGAGAAAGTTAAGAAACGGCTCTGACGCATGGTAATGCCAGAAGTGACGCTTCAACAACCGGCTTTAATGCTAGCAGGGTCAGCTTCTGACAGCCCGCCGCCAGGATCCGCCGCTTCTACCATAATGAGGTGATTTAAAATGCGACCTAGAAGTGGTTGTGGTAGTTTCAATGAATTTCCTCTCTTCCCTCTCTCTTTCTTCCTATATATTGTACAGAGGGGCTTCTTTCAAAAGGGGGACATAACAAGAGGTTGTTCATTCTTTTCTGCTCTGCCCTCCCTTCTTTTCTTCTCTAGGGTTGAAAATGGAGCTCGAACCTCCTCCCTGCTCTGTAATGGCGTTTTTGCCTTTTACTAATGAAATGATGTTCTGTGCAAACTTCTGGAGCAACAAAAAACGTGCTTTGTGATGCATCTGTCCATCCTTGCTCGTTCTTCGCTTGTTTTCCTCTTGCCTCTCTTCATTGCAGGTATTTGTGCATGTTTGAATGTTCATTGCAGGTCTGGAGCTGTGTTCATGGAGTTTTGGGACATTTTCTGTGTGAAATCTATCCTTGGGCCTGTGATGCATCTGTCCATCCTTCCCATTGCTCACCTCTCTTTGTCCCATGGCAGTTTTGATAGAGGTTCAACATTCTCCTTCTCTGGTGTATCACCGTTTTAGTGTAGGCTTTTGTTGTTTTTCCCTTCTCTCTCTCTCTCTGTCTCCTTGGCATGGTTAGATTAGGATTAGATTAGCTTGCCTGCACTGGAATAGCTTGTGGCAGGTAGTTTAGGAGCAGGAACTAGCCTTCTTTGGAGATTCCTTTCTCATTTCACAGGTCCCACACCTGGAGAAAGGATTCAATGTTGTGCAATCACACTGGATGCCTGAGTGATCAACCTATAAGCCTAATCTGCATCCAGGGGTGCTGTGATTTTGCATCAACAGTTTTGGCACGCCCGGTGGGACCTTAGAGGTCTTCCACTTCATCTTTTGCAGGTTGGTGTGTTCCTGTGAAGATTTCAGCCTTTGGAGGCACTTGCAAACACATCTGGCGACTCCATCTGATCAACAACCCATTTCTGAAGTTGCAGACCCGTTTTCCATCCATTTTCGTTCATCCTTCTTTCCATCTCTTTCATTCTTTCCCATTCCATGAGGTTGTGCAATCATGACTTCATTTCCATCATGGAATTCACATCAACAACAGCAGTATATTCCACCTCCAACATGTTTTAAAAATCCTCCAAATCAGCATTTTGAGCAGATTCAAGATCAGTATGCATACCCATATGAGCAGCAGTGCCAAAGTCAGTTTGGCTATGGAGCCTTCCAAGAGCAAGAGTATGCATACAATGAAGACCATTAAATCCAAGATGCTGGTCTGTTGGAGAAAATCCAAAAGATGGAGGTGGGGATGGTGCAGTCCAGAGCAACAGCACATATGAGAAGCTTTTGGAATTGGTTACAGGACTCCTTGTCCATGGGGAGGCCCTTTTCCAAGACACTTCAGCCCTCAGGAGAAGCTGGACTTCATGATAAAGATGCTACCCCAACTTGCACAATGGACAGCAGAAATAGAGGCCTATACATTCGGTGTTGAACAACCTTGTCAATGGGTAAGTTCTACACCATCATCTGGTTTTTCTCTTCCCATTACTCAAGCAGCATCATCTCATTTGGACTTGCAAATTTTAAACTCTCCATTTGTTGTCCCAAATGTTGATCCCATGTCTCCACCTCTCAGTCTTCCACCGCACCTCAATTCTTCTTTCATTTTTCCCTTCCAAACAGTCATCCTCCTCCACAAGAGCTAAAAGAAATCCCCCCTCCTCTAAAGAAACAAGAGGTTTCACTTCTCCTTTACCACCACAAAAAATTGCCAAATCAATTGAGTTGCAACCCACCCCCTCCTCTTGCATTCCCAATTCCATGTGGGGAAGAAGAAATTGAAAAAATCAGTCATCAAGGACAGCAAGAGGAAGAGCCAAACAAAATGAAGAAATTGACATTAAAGAGCTTAGGGCTAAGTTTTGGTATGACAAAGATCCCCTTGATGGTTAAGCCTACAGAAGAGGCTAAGGGTTGGAGAACAAATGGTGGTCAGGACTGATTCTGTTGCAGCAGAAGAAGAAGATCTTGCAGTCCCAACTTGTCCTCTAGAGCAGCAGATTGAAGAGTTTGACTTGACAAACTTCATGCTGGAGGAGGAGCTCATTCAAGAGCAAGATTGTCTTCGAAACATTGGATGAATGAGAAGCTGCTCCAGATCCAAGCAAAGAAGAGGAGCACAATTCTAGCTGTGGAGGAGAAAGTTGCAGATCCAAGAGCTCTGAGCACAAAGCAGGCTACAGGAGAACCTTCAGTTCTTCTTTCTACTTCACCTCTCTTAAGTTCCAGTGCTAAAGAGGAGTTTGACCTCTCAAAATCAATGTTGGAGGGAGAAAGAAACCATGGTGGTCAAGTTACAGATCAAGAGGACACCATGGAGGAAGTTGAACATTTGCAGCAGAAACAGCCATGAGGCAGTTTATCTGTCAGAATTTGGAGGACTGTTTTGATGGAGAAGAGCCGGTTGAGTTTCCACCATTCTCTCTTTCATCATCCACATTCCAAACACAAGAGTCTGCTGTCATGAAGGAGAACATTCATTTGCAGCAGCCTGCATCTTATAACAGCTCTTCGGAATCAAGATTGGAAGATTTTAATCTTTCATGTTCTTCATTGGAGGAAGAGAAAGGGCAGAAGGGTTCTACCATTGCTTCCACACCATCCATTCAAGGTCTACAAGAAGACTCCATTCTTGGAGTTGAAAATCAGAGCTATGGGCATATCAAACGGATCAGACCTTGCCCAATTAGGTATTTGGCTTCATTGGAGCCAAAGGAGAAGTCACAACCAGTCATTCTTGCTTCTGAGCATGAGGGTGAGCTACAACGTATCAAGGATCAGCTGTCATACCTCTTCAACCCAAATGCAGAGCAACTAAAAGAGGTATTGAATTTGCCTTCAGCTGATACCTTGATGATTTGGATGGAATACCAGCTTTTTGTTGATTTTCCATCTCATCCTAACAGCCATGATCAGCTGCCAAATCAATTGCATGGCTGCCAATTTTGAAGAAAGGAAGCTATTTCTCACAACCAGTTGCAGGGTTTGTTTAGCTTGCCTTTGCTTCCAGTTAGAGTAGATTAGGTAGATTTTCTTTCAGTAGAAGAAGTTCTCGTGCACACTCTGCATGTTCTATTTGGGACATGTATGATTTTCAGTTCTGTACATAGTTTTGGTGTTGCTGGTTTTGCTCTTGCACAGTTCGTTTCAGTGGTTTCTTGGTGAAGAACAACTCCATGTTCTGGTGGGTTTCCAAGTGGCTCAGAGGAGATATTTTCAAAGTTCAGATCAGTTTTCAGGCTGCATTACTTATGACTCCATGCCCAATGGATTGCTTTAGGCTACTGGTCTTTTTCATCTAGCAGGCAGATGCCCCCGTTGAGTCGCCAAATTGTTATCCAAAATTTCACCCCCCCAGGGTAATTTTATAACATGCATCAGAATATCCAAATCCCAAGAAAAATGACTGATTCAGAGCCAAAAATCAGGTTTCTAGGGTCCCTTCAGGTAATTTTATAACTCCCCTGGCCGAGAGAAAAAGAGGAACAAGCTCTGAGAAAGTGCAGAGAAAGGTTGCAGAAAGCAAGTAGGTTTGGGCCAGGAAAAATTCATGAAAATTGGCTAAGTCCCTTGTCCAAGGGGCAAGGTGGGGACAATTGGGACAAAGATACGCCCGAACCGCCCGAACTCGGCCGAAATGAGTCACAGGTGGCCCACTAAGCAACATGGGACAAGTGGGACAGAAAGTACGCCGGTGGGTGCGAAAAGCCGATCCGAGCCGAGGAAAAAAAATTGGCTAACCGCTGAGAGGGACGCAAATCAGACAATCGGGCCAAAAAGGCGCGAACCGGCCGAACCGGCCGAAAAAGGGCCAGACAGTCCAAAATCAAATGGGACAATCGGGCCAAAAAGGCGCGAACCGGCCGAAAAGAGTCAAGTCAGTCCGAACAAGTG
>JAHRHJ020002624.1:0-10935 GCA_019776745.2 Taxus chinensis | reverse complement strand
GCTCATGTGGATAGGTGGCAGAGAGCAAGTCTGAATGGAGCAGTCGGCAAAAGAGATGAGGTGGTAGGGCAGTGGTGAGTAACGATACGGGGGGTCCAAGATTAGCAAAAGGAAAGCTAATCGGGTGGTATGAACCTTCTGCAGCTGTCAAGATTGGGAGACGGGGCTAGAGATGCGAGGAAGCAAGGCGGGTATTACCAGCGGAGTGGGCAGCCAAATGAGCAGCTATACTATAGGCTACCTACAAGGAGCTGACCATCAGGTTACGGTCAGGGGATGAGACAAATAGTATTGTACAGCGCTGGAATTAGCATCCAGAAACTTGGCAAAGCCTTATCCTCCCACCGGAATTTAGGAACCTCACTGGTATTAGTAGGATTCCCCACAGAGGTGAAGGGGGTGATTCAGGCAAGAAACAGAGCAAGCGTTGTGACCACTGCGGTGGCTTGCTTCGAGTGATAACAACCATGGACAGTAGTTCAACAGTAAAGTTTCAATCTATCAAAAACAAAACCACCCTCAAAATGATGAATTTGGCAAGTTGCTGGTTGTCAGGGGCTGATGGATGACAGTAACCGATATCCGGTTACTAAACTGTGTCGTGGTCACAGGGGAAGAACGACGTCGGTCTCTTAACCAATGCCGGTGTCAAAAATCTAGGATAAGAAGATACAACGGGCTGCCAATTATGATTTTTAGCAACATTGAGTATATTATCAATTTATGATCACAGAAGAGCAAAGTATGACAGAGAAAACAGGATTGAAAACAAGCAAGAGGCACACGTAAATCTAAGAGACTAACCCTAGGGTTAATTTAGTTATCGTGGGCTTATGCCTTTAGACGTAAGATGATGTCAAATCCTAAACAACAAGACCTAGGGGAAATGTCAAGTTGTTTTGGCTTATAAGGGACTGCCTCAAGCGGGCGGAGGAATACCGCGGAAAGGGGGGTGTCTTGAGCTGTTGTGTTAATGTGGAAGTGATCGGTATGTGTGTGCAGTTGATGAAACTAAGGTTAATTTCCTGTCAATACGGGATATCACCACCACGTGTACGGACCTGTACTATCTATGTGCGCCTAGAATTGAAAAACAACAGCAGATGCAATGCAATGTGTTTAAAACCACAAATCGAAAATTATTATTTGATGAAGACAAAAGAGATGGCTT
Organism: Taxus chinensis; assembly: GCA_019776745.2. NCBI lineage: Eukaryota > Viridiplantae > Streptophyta > Pinopsida > Cupressales > Taxaceae > Taxus > Taxus chinensis. The sequence continues at coordinate 9,764 of JAHRHJ020002624.1, read as the reverse complement.
CACTAATCAGAAGCAAAAACCAAAGCAAGTTCTTTAACAAAATAAAAAAAAATACCTCGTGAATTATTTTTAGAAGAAGAAAACAACAAGTATGCTCCCTATAATGAAAGCAAGCAAGAAAAAAGAAAAACCCAAAATGGGTCCCAACTGGGCGTGCCACAAATGTTTCATAGGAAAAGCTTCGGTCCTTTGAGAACACGGATAAGTTAGGTTGGGGAATACCTAGTAGAATGTCGAGATGATGTGCGCGTACTGTAGAGAAAGATCAGGTTGTCTGCGGAGAACTCTTTTTTGTCTGGGAAGGACTACCTGCAAATAAGAACACAAGACCACAAGATTGATTAAACAATAAATGAGGAGGGAAACCTGCCTTGGGCCCAGGAAATGAAAAACTTCCTTTCGAAGGTGGTCAGTTTCCGGCTAACGTGAATATTAACACAAACGATGTAAAATATCCATTAATTGCTTGGCTGAACGGGTAGGGGGAGGGCTTTGGTTTTCCTGGTTTTGATCAAAAAGAACGAATGTCGGTTACCTAGAAATGATGGTGGTTACTGATAAACGATACCGGTGGGTTGTTGGGATCTTTGGGCGGTTGTGGTTGTTTGTTAATGGTGGTTTTTGGATAAGTATTAGGGGAAATGGATGGTTAGAAACTAACGAATGATAGGTAGAGGCAAGGTACGTTGATAATGGATTCGGAAATGGATTTATTTAGGGAGCGCTGAGATCCAAGAAGCATAAGAAATTTAAATGGAGGACATGCAAGATTTAATTAATGTTTGATGAAGGGGCAAGTTGATCTCCTTTGCTGTAACACGTCTAGTACTCCCTCCCGATGATCAGCTGAGTATCACAAGGCTCTGGTTATCCAGTTGCAGTCTCGAGCTTGATCTCCTTTGCTGCAAACTCTTCTTGTCTCTTCACTTGTCTCCGCTCAGCAAAGTAAAGATCCAGATTCTCTTAATCGCTTCTGATGATCCCCCTTGATCCAAAAATCCTTCGACATTTGTTTCTGGTTAGGGGAGCCCATTTACAGGGAACCGATGGCAGTTACGTAATTGATGGTGGTCGAGTAGGAACCAATGTATTGGTAAGTCAAAGTGTAGGCTATTTTTAGTAAAATAGCCAACTTTCCCTACTTTTTCTCTCGAGATAATTAGTTGTGGGCTTGGTCATGTCATTATTAGTTTGATTTTGGGTGCGGGAAAGGAGGTAATTAGTCATGGGTGTAGATATGGACCAAGTTATAGGTCTTAATTAGGTTAGTTTTAGGGTTAGGACTAGGTCATGATGAGGTGGCAAAATGAGGTGGCAGGTTTGGAGATTTGGATTTATTAATTACAAGGTAATTAATAAATAATTTTGTAAGGTTTAGGTGATGAGGCTAGGTTGCGAAATGAGATCCGGGGCACGGGGGGTCGTAAGACACAAATTTGGTGTCTACAGTTACAACAAAATAGGTGACCTACAATGGCAAGCTCAAGATCAATAAAATCCAAGGCGAGCTACCTCCCACAGCTAACAGAAAAAATTGGTAAGCTGAGCTCCTCAAATCGAGCTCAAGGTGAGCTGGACAAGGTAAGCTTATAGGTGAGCTCCCATGGAAGGTCATTTTGGGAAAAAACCTTCTTGATTACCAGAACAAAAGGTAAAATCTCAAGAAGAGTTACAAAATACGTTGGCGAGCTGCCTGGGTGCATGCATCATGTTAAGATTAACAAGGTGACAATTGTAAGTTTCAAACCCAAATTGTGACTTTACCATGGATTCATGATCAAGAACTTCAAGATTTATTAAACACAGCAAGCAAATAACTGGGTGGGCTACTATGCCAAGCTCCCAGTCAAGCTCTTAGGTAGAGCTACTCAGTTGAGATCCCATGGTAAGCATTGTAGAAGAAAGAAAGAGATTTTAATGGTTAGAGCCTATCATGCCTTGGGACTGCTTTTACCAAATGAGCTCCAGGAGACCTCCAACAAAGATAAGCTCAAGGTGAGTCCTGGTCTCCCCATGAAAGATCAAATATTCATATTATTTTTCTGAGCAGTCAGGTGAGTCTCCCAGGTGAGTATCCCACGAATCGAAAAATAGGTCTAAGATCTTCTAAAAATAACCATTAAGTTGTAGTTCAATCTGTTGAGTTTGAAACTAGCTCCTAGGTGAGCTACTTGGTAGAGCTGATTCGGTAATCTATGATTTGAGCTGCAAAGTGAAACAACTTAGTGACAAACCCACTAGGAGATGTCCCAGTGAGCTTCTAAGATGAGTTCGTGCATGAAAGCTCAAAAAATACCTAAATTTCATTTATTCGAGCTTTCCTACCTGAGTTCCCATGCCACCGAGCTATTAGGTTAGATACCAGGTGAGATTTCCAGGTATCAGCTACATGGTGAGCTGAAATGATCCAACTCTGAGGTGATACTTCCACATAAGCCTCCAGGTGAAGTTTTCAGGTGAGCTCCCTTGTGATTTTTTGGGTGAGCTACTTGATGATGCATCCCGGGAAACCTCAATATCAATAACATAAATGCCATAGGAACTCATCACCCTTACGTGCAAGGTGAGCCACCTAATTCCCCTAAGATGTCATACAGATTAGAGCTCCTAGGTGAGTTTTTATGTAAATTGCTTAGGTTGAGATGCTTAGACAAACTCCTATAATACATACTACTATGATATAACCTCTAATAGCCAAATTTCCACCATAGGTCTTAACACATAGCCTTAGGTAAGTTTCCACATGTGAGGTTACATTATTTCACAACATAATATTAATAGGCATTAGGTTAAATCATCATAAATGTGACCTTACCAGTATTAGGTTCTAGGAATGTTTGCAAGATGAGCTCAAGGTGAATTGGCAAGGTAAGCTCAAAGTGAGTTAGCATAGGTGAGCTATTAGGTTAGAATCCTAGGTGAATTCCCAGGGTAAGTGACTTGACGAGCTCCCAAGGTAGTCTAATTATTCTTATCCTAAGCTTAGCTATTCTTGGCGAGCTATTCAGTTTTAGGATCCCAGGTGAGCTCCTAGGTCTATGCTCGTGAACAAGCTGTAGTTACTTGGTGAGTTCGTCACGTAATGTCCTGCCATAATCGATCTCCTTAGTGACCCAAGCTCAACATAAAACAAAATGGAAATACGTTCACACAAATATCAAAGAAGCCTCTCAGTAATAAAAAATTTTAGTCTGATCTGTGTAGGTTAATTCATGGAAGTGAGCAATTTACCATTCGTTCAACTAGATAAGTTTTTAAACATTCCTTGAGATGCTTGATGAAATCTGATCCAAGCTACTGAGTCAGAGCTAATAGATAGGTGAGATGTACAAGGTGAGCTCCTAAGTGAGCAAATTGAAACTCACCTATAGCAAGGTGAAAAATGATGTGAGATGGTAAGCCAAGTTGTCCAATTAGCTCCCATGTGAGTCTTAAGAATGGATGATGATTTTTGACAAGATCAAGCAGGTGATCTCCAACAATCAATCGAACAAATGTTGCTATAAGGAAAGCTCACATGGGTCAATACTTGAAGATGACATGACAGGAGGTGAGATCCCATGTGAGTTTCAAGGCTTGCTCAAGTTTAGCTACTTTGATGAGCTGACTATACATGCTGAATGATGAGCTCTCTAGAGTGAGCTACTTAGTGATTTATCTTGGGGGGAGCTCAAAGGTGAGCTTGGTAGATTCAATTTCTAAGGTGAGCTTATCATGTAAGATACCAGATGAGCTGAAGGCAAGTTGGACAAGGTGAGCTCAAGGTAATGATGGAGGAGTTCGACCTACAACAAGATAAGTGTGGCATTGAGAGTCTGTCAGGTACTGATCCTTTTTTCAATAGTTCCTATCTCGAGTAAATACTTGGAGATGTTACTACATATCAAGATATTGTTTCCACATGTAGCTGATCTACTAAGCTACCTTAATGGAGACCCTTTCAAAAAATTAGTTTATCACATGCGTTGCTATTTAGTGACATGTCCCAGATTGACCTACTAGGTGAGCTCCCAGAGTAAGCTACATAAATAGCTCCCAAGAAGAATGGTCCCCTAAGAAGCTAAATTATTTGATGTTCTGAAACAATCATAGCTCAAGTCAGATTACTTATTGAGGACTACAAAGATATGAAAGAGAATCCATCCAGGTGTATTTTCACAAATCACATGAGCTACTTGAAAAACATTGAGACTAGTGAGGCAACCTCAGAGAAGCTCAAGGTAAGTCCAGCCTTAAGAGATATAGCTCCTCAGTGACACAAAATTGAAAAACTATTACGACACCTTGTAGGTTTTATCTCATCCTCTCAACAGATAGTCCCTACCTGGGTGTATCCTAAACCTTATACACTTATTCCTATTTATTAATTAGAAAATAGAGAATTTGTGTTGACTATAGGGAATCTCCACAAAGCCTACACTGAGAGATCATTTTCCTTTACCACCTCATGGATCATGTACCTAGACCATAACCTTGCTAAATTAAGCCTAATTAATTTTCCTATCTAGTTGGATCTAGTGGACCCACACCCATAACTCATCACCCAGTCACCTGCACTGAAAATCAAGCCTAATAATGACCTTCACCAAGCCCACAACTGGGGTACCTTGGGAGATAAGGTAGGGACCAGATGGCTATTTTACTCAAAAAAGGCCGGCAACTTTGACCTAACTGACAACTCAGTTCCTACTCGACCACCATTTGCAGGTTACCTAACCAATGACTCAGTATAGAGGTATACATGGATGACCTCACCCCATACCATGGAGACACATTTGATCCAGAATTCATTTGAGCAAGATTTAGACAGAAGTGATTAACAAGATGAAGAGTGTTGACACCAGAATTTGAGGATCTTACGATGCCCTGTAGACTGTACATCTCATCCCGCAACCTAACCCTATTGCTGTCACCACTTAAACCTTGCACACTTAATTATTTATTAATTACCTGAGGAATTAATAAATCCACATCTCCAACCCTACCACCTTCTACCTCGCCACCTCACCTTAACCTAGCAACTAAGCCCCTACTATCACCACCACATTCCTTGGAACTGTATCTTCATTAGGACCTAGTAAGTAGTATATTGGTCCAGACTTTACACACCATGACTCATTGAACCCCTCATTCATAATACCATTATAAGCTCACTCCTAGATCTACCACCCGGCAGCACTTTGCACCTAAGCTTTCATTCATCAACCCCGATATTGCCCTCAGGAGAAAAGTTTTCTCAAGTTGGCTAAGTTTTACTAAAAATGCACCACTACTGACCTAACCCTAATCATCGGTTCCTAACCCTATAACCACCATCGGTTATGTAACTTACCACTCGACTTCCCTGTCAAATGACCTGCCCCAATCCACTACCCCCTACCAGGATCCGGAATTCATCTTGGCACCGAAGAGAGAGAAGTGTTATAACCACAGTAGAAGAGTATCCAGAGACCTACATCGAGCCCACTATGACTGTATACCTAAAACCAACCTTTCCCTGGATCATTGTCACCCTCATTCAAGCAATCTGGAAAATACTAACTGATAGCTTCATCAGCTCGCTTGTAACAATGATCTGGACATGCATCAACTAAGCCTGGTACTGTTGCCACCACATTCATCATGACATGTATTTTCATCAGGAACTAGCAAGTTTAGTATCTTGTAGATCTTTAACAAGGTACCTAAATCATGATTTTGCAATAGATTCTTTATTATCATTTGCATTAATTCATATTAAAAGGGGAACTGACCACCTTCGAAAGGAAGTCTCATATTTCCTGGGACCTAAGGAAGTTCCCTCACTTATTGTCTAACTAAGATCTGGTGGTCTTGTATTCTTACTTACAGGTAGTCCTTCCTAAACAAAAAGGAGTTCTTCACAATCGATCTGATCTCTCTACGGTACGCGCACACCTTTCCCTAACACTCAACAGGTATTCCTCCTAGCCCTAACCCTTATCTATTTCTCAAGAGAATGAAAGGATAGAAGAAACTTCTATTCCAAGAACCAAATTCTGTGCAAAACATTTTGGCATGCCCGGTGGGACCTAAATTTTCGGGTTTCTTTCTTTCTTGCTTGTTTTCATTATAGGGAGCACACTTGCTATGTTTCTTTCTTCTAAATATTCACAAAATATTTTTTCATTTTGGAAAAAAAAATTTTTTTTCTTTCACATCTTTGCATTAGTGAAATTCATCTTCTTTGCTTCATCGAATATCATTTTAGATTTGGGTTTAAAACATGTGCATCATATTCTTGCTTGTTGTTTTTAATTCTAGTGAAAATAGATTAAGTAACAGGTCGTACACGTGGGGGTGATATCCACGGTATTGACAAGAAATTAATCTTACTCTCAGTACACAACACATACCAAATCACATCATAATCAACACAACAGCTCAAACATCCCCCCTTCCCATGGTATTCCTCTACCCGATTGAGGTAGCCTTATGAGCTAAAACAAAATTGACATCTCCCTTAGGTATCTTGTTTAGGATTGACATCATATGGTGTCTAAGGCATAAGCCCAAAGTGATTAAAACTAATCCTAAGGTTAGTATCTTGATTTTCTTGTGCATCTTGCTTGTTTTTTTACTTCTGTTTCTTTGTCATACATTGTTTCAGTGATCACTTCAAGACAGTTTAGTAGGTATATTAAGCATTGTTATCCCCAAACCAGTAGATTCCTATATCCTCTCTTTTCTTTTAGAGTGACCGACAGCCGGTCCTATTGCTACCAACATCGGTTATTTGACCGATGCCGGCTACATTCTGACCGACATCGGTTATCTGACCGATATCAGTTACTGTATTTAACAGTTCTTGACAAACCAGCAACCTATCAATTCTAACATTTTGTTGTTGTTTATGTTCCAGAGTGGTTAAATCCCTTTTGTGTCCTCTTATCCATGGTTGTTATCACCCAGAAACAAGCTGCAGACATGGTTTCTCATTCCTGTTTCGTTCCTTTACCTGAGTCACCCCAATCACATCCTATGGCGAATCCTATGGATACCAGTAATTTTCCCACAGATCCCTGAAGGAGATAAGGAATTTGCTAATTTTTTTGATGCTAATCCTAGCGTTGTACAATATTATTTGTTTCATACCCCTAACCATACACCTGATGGTCAGCTCCTCATTGGTATGCCTATCAGTATCGCCGCTCACTTAGCCCCTTCCCCACCTAATAACTCCACCTCACCATCTTCATCCTCAGCCCCGTCTCACAGCTCAGTAGATTCAGTGGTGCATACTTCACCAATTGGATTTACTTTCATTTAATCTGGGGCCGCACATATCACTACCGTCCATTGACCCTACCTCATCTCTCTCACAGACTGTCTCTTTTATAACTTGTTCTCTGCCACCTATACACATGAGCTTTCCCTCATAAGCCCTGCCCACCTTTTCATTTCCACAAATTCATCCAGTGAGCATCAACCTCTTATATAGGACACCCTTATTCAGCTGCCCCAACACATTCAGCACCATTGTATCTTATCAACAATCAATCCCACCATTTTCTAGTAGGGGCTCTTGGACCAATCCTCATCTGTTTACAACGATAGCTCCATCATCTAACCCAACCAATGATTTAATCAAACAGATGATGGACAAGATGCTAAATCTTAAGGATTTTGTTTCAGAAAGTCGTAACACCCTGATATATGAGCAAGTTTTTTGGGAGCCTATTCATCCCTCTATCCCCCTTTATACATATCCTCCTTAATGGGAATTACTTAAATTTACTTGCTTTAATAATAAAGAGGACCCTCAACAACACTTGCAATCGTTCAGACATGCCTGCTATCTGATTGCTCACGACGATGCCTTACTACTCCATACCTTTCTCATGTCCTTATCAGGGCCTGACCTTGAAGTGGTACAGTCCTTTAGCCCAACACTCAATCTTCTCCTTTAACTAAGTTAGCCCAATCATTCTGGGATCACTTCTTCATCAATATTGCCAGGAAAGCATCCATTACTGACCTCTATGCCATCTAATATTTTGAAGACGAGTCTATCGCAGATTTTGTTGGATGATGGCGGGGCCTCATCAACTAACTTATTTACGCCTTACCTCAAGCTGAGCTCATCAAACTCTTTACGCAGGCCTGTGCTAAACACATTTTTCCCACCCTCCAAATTCAAACTTTTCACACCTTTGATGAGGCCTTTACTATGGCTCAGGAAACTAGAGATTCAAGCCTTAGTGGAGGAGAAATTGAGGTTACGCAACAAAATCTCAAATTTCCAGATGTAAGACTCTACCACCAAACCCAACACCGCTAACTCTCACACATTGGCTGTCTTTGAAATCAAAGGGTTGCAGTACACGTAGTGACGGTAAAATCTCAAGCACTTTCTAATACCTAGCCGAAAGCCACCTATAAATATAAAGTTGAGCCCATCAACTACACTCCCTTGGGAGAAACTTATGGTGTGATCTTAGACAAATTTCTTAAAGTAGGAGCTATCACCTTGCCTCCTGTTAAACCTCACTCTGGGTTTTATTCCACCTGCGCTATTCCTTCTTGGTATAAATAAAATGACTTCTGTAACTTCCATCGCATGAAGGGACATAGTCACAAAAACTGAAAGATGTTGAAAAACATAGTACAGGAAATGGTTGATGTAGTGGATATAACTCTCGATAATCCTAATGCCCCCTCTAATTGAAATTTAAAAATCTTCAACAAACCATTTCCAAACCATGCATCTAATAATAACAAAAATCCAAGACACCTCATCCAAGGAGAAGAGTGTGCATGAGATCCATGCGATTTTCAACTCCCAACCCAAGGCTTCCATTGAGGAAATTCTGAATCAAGTTTCTTTACCAATGTAGGGATTCTTGCCCCCTTCTCCTTCATTAGGACAAGAGGATAGTCCTACTATTCCTTTACCCATAAAGGAATTAACCACCCAAAGTTCTCTTCTCACAAATGAACCTTCTTACACCACATCCCTGCAATATTGTGAGCAGATGTTATCTAACTTATCTATTTCCCAAACATCTCCTTCCACCACTCTTTCTGCAATAGAAGAAGGCTTACCACTTTTTCTGTCATCCTTAGAGGAGAAACCCCTTGAGCCTACATCACCAAACTCCTTAATCATGATGGATCCCCTCGAACATGCCCTCCTACCTATTATTTCTTCATCACCTAAATATTTCCAATGACTAGTTGACCTCTTAACACCCATTGATACAGTGCCTCATTTACCCCCTGTATCACACCCACAGTGGACCGAAATCAAAACCCACCTCTCTTCCATACCAAATTTCCTGTTCACACGTGAAGATTGTCATCCCCCAGAAGATAGATGAGTCTTATGGGAGCGTTTGAGTACACCATGCTCTACTCAAATGCAAATGACTAATCCAAACACCTCTACCATATACCCAAGGTCTTTATAAAAGATCAAAATGCATATGTCCTCACCTTCATCCCCCTCATCTCTATCAAATCCATCAGCCACCTCTATCAACCTAACCAAACCTTTCCCTACGCTTGGGACTTTAGCAATACCCATCCTGACACACCCACCTAAACGGTTAGATTTATCCAAAAATAATGCCGTCAATCCATCTAAGAGATAGACCTAATCTCCTCGAGACCTAATCTATGCCTCTACCACAACTAAAACCCTCGCCCCCGATCACACCGATATAGCAGGCACGGCTTCATCCTTCACCATCACACCTACCTTCTATTCTGGGACTCACCCCTCCACCTTGCCTCAATACATCATA
>JAHRHJ020002623.1:0-10943 GCA_019776745.2 Taxus chinensis | reverse complement strand
CAATGTCTTCTTCTAATTTTAGTGTATCTAAAATAGAATATAGAGTAGAATATTGAAAACCTTTGTATCTTTTGATCGGTAACTCGGTTTTGAGTGCTCGTTTTTTTTACAAAAGTGCTTGTTTTCTATGTGCTCTTTCCATTGGAAATAATTTATTTTGAGAATCAAACTATAATTATAAAGTTCCATATTGTAACATGCACTCATTATAAAGTGCCAAAATGTTTGGGGGGGATCTTGTTGCATTATTTGGGGGTCTTGTTACATTGCTTGGTTATTTCATTTATTTTGGTGATTTTTTGAGGAATGGTGTTTACTTCTACATTAGATAATGTTGAGACATTAACAACACATAATTACCACACATGGAAACTAAGAATGGAAAAAATAATTAAGTGGAAAGAATTATGGGATTTTACTTCTTTAATAACAACTAGTGTTCACTAGAGAATATGAGAAATTTCAGTACCAGTGCAAATTTGATGAGTGTATAGGTTTGATAGGAAATTATGTAAGTGGCAGTCTTTTATTTCATTTAGAAAAATGTGACTCTCCTTTCAAAACATGGGAGAAATTGGAGGATTTATTTGGTAAGGTGGATCATATGAGAGCCATTCAACTTGAAATTGAGATCACCTCTCTTAATCCTGAAGAGATTTTCCAACAATTATAGACTATCTTACCAAGTTCAAGGAATTTGTTTGACACAGTTGAAGGGGAGTGGAAGAGATAATAACAGATGAAGAGTGTGTTTAATTTATTCTATCCAAGTTGAGAGGACCATTTCAAATATTTTCGTCTACCATTTTATTTAGCATGGATGCCTTTGGTGACACATTTAAAATGTCTGACTTAGAAACAATTTTGTGAAAGAATTACCAGGGAAGAATAAAAATTGTCTCACCTTGAGTCTTCCACCTCTCAAAAGGAATTAGTTGCATCTAATCCTAAAGGGCAAAGGGAAAACCAAAAAATAAAACCAAATCCACCCCTTCTCCATCTCAAATTTACTCCTAAACCCAAAGAAAACAACTCTAAACCCAAGGAGTTTTCTAAATCCAATAATAAGTCTGGCCTTTCACTGCTCTTTTTGTGGAGGTTAGTGTTCATGAAGAACATAAGTGTTATAAGTGAATGCAAGCCTTAGAGGATGTAGTCAAGAAACAAAAAATTTCTATCTCCACTCCACCTCCTTCTAATAAGCATAGAAAAACACTTAATTTTGTTGGGAGATCTCAATCACCACTTGCAGATAATTGGGTTATAGATTTTGGTGCTTCTCATCAAATGACTTCTTCCAAGGAGTATTTTGTTTCTCTAGGTTTGATTTCTACTTCCAAAACTGAGGTTAGAGATTCTTCCTTTATTTCTGTTGAGGGAAAAGGCGATATAAAAATTGATGTTGGAAGCATCCAAGATGCAATAAATGTTCCTAACATGACTATAAATTTGATTTTTGTATATCAACTTTGTCATTGTGGTCAAGGGAAAAAAGTGACTTTTACACCATATGGGGCAAAAGTTAGAACTTTGTTGGAGCCTTATTCACTTGTTACTCAGGGTATTGTTGATCATAGTTATAGAATATATCACTTTGAGGGTTTTGATGACACTTAATCTATAAGGAATGGATTGGATTCTCATGTAGATTTAGAGAGTAAGATTTGGAATGAAAGATTTAGACATCTTAATTACAAATATTTGAAGGATTTGAGCACTTATGGTATGGTAGATGGTCTTCCTAGAGTTTATTATCTTGTGGTAGTTTTATCTAGCTGTACATTAGGGAAAAAACACAAAGATCCATTTCCTAAGAGTTTTTATAAGAGAGCTTCTTCACCACTTGAGCTTGTGCACAGTGACTTGATGGTTTTTCCAACCCCCTCTTTCAATGGAGCTAAGTATTCAATTACCTTTATTGATAATTTCTTGAGGTGTACTTGGGTTTATTTTCTCAAGTACAAAAGTGATGTTTTTTCACACTTCAAAGTCTTCAAGGATTTGGTCAAGAAACAATATTCTAGTTGCATAAAGAAACTTCGTACTAATAATGGGGGGAAGTACTTTAGCAATGAGTTTTCTGAATTTTTGGTAACTCAAGGAATTATTCACGAGCATTATGTTCCTCATACTCCACAACAAAATGGCTTAATAGAATGGAAGAATAGAACTTTGAAGGAAATGGCTAACTGTATAATGCATTCTAGAGATATACCTCCTATATATTGGGTAGAAGTAGTTAATTGTGCTAACTACATTCAAAATCACACACCACATAGAGAACTAGAGCATTTGAATCTAGAGGAATATTGATCCAACACTAAGCTAGATGTCTCATTTTTTTTATTCTTAAGGAGACATGTTTGGGCCTTTGTCCTAAAGAAGAAAAGGAAAGATTTGGATGATAAGATTAAAACCTTGATCTTTGTAGGGTATTGTGAGGACACGAGAGCTTATCGACCTTTATATCTTGATACACATGACGTTCTTTTTCAAACACATGTTCAGTTTGATGAGTGCTTCACTCCTCATGATTCTTCATCTTCTTCCATGCCTTATTCTTATTCTTCATCTCATCTTGAGGCAGGGATAATTTTAGTGGCGAATATTCGTAATATGGCGAATATTCCATTTTTGAAAATTTTGAAAAGGCAAATTTTTTGGCACGGGCCAGTGACCTGTTCGCCTAAAAATTACACTTTAATTTTTTTTAGGGGTCGGCTTCGCCTACCCCTTGAAAAATATCCCCTATATAAACCTATATTATTCGCCAGGTAGAACACTTCTACTTCACATTTTTCAACAATATGATATATCCCATATTTATAGACGTGCGACAAGGGGGTAAGTTATTGATGTGTGACAAGGAGGGTTTGCAGACAAGGAGATACTGTAGATATTGACGCATAGTAGATGCATGACAAAGATTTTGTTGACGAGCGACATGGAGTTTTTTCGATGAGCAAGAAGAGGGAAGAGGTTGCAGACGCACGACATGATATTTGCTGTCGCACGTCATTAAGGCCTATTGACGCGCGACATTAAGGCCTATTGACGCGCGTCACTAAGGCCTGTTGACACGCGTCAATAGGCCTTAGTGACGCGCGTCACTAAGGCCTTAATGTCGCGCGTCAATAGACCTTAGTGACGTGCGTCACTAAGGCCCTATTGACACGCGACATTAAGGCCTTAGTGACGTGCGTCACTAAGGCCTATTGACGCGCGTCAACAGGCCTTAGTGACGCACGTCAATAGGCCTTAATGTCGCGCGTCAATAGGCCTTAGTGACGCGCGTCACTAAGGTCTATTGACGCGCGACAACAAATATCATGTCGCGTGTCAATAGGCCTTAGTGACGCGCGTCAATAGGCCTTAATGTCGCGCGTCAATAGGCCTTAGTGACGCGCGTCACTAAGGTCTGTTGACGCACGTCACTAAGGCCTATTGACGCGCGTCACTAAGGCCTATTGACGCGCGACAAGGAGGTACAACAGATATTGACGCATAGCAGACACACGACAAAGAGTTTGTTGATGCGCGACAGAGATTTTTTGATGAGAAAGCAGAGGTCAGAGGCTGCAGACGCGCGACGGAAGATTTTGCTGTCGCGCGTCAAGTAAATGTAATGTCGCGCATCAATAGACCTTAGTGTCACGCGTCAATAGACCTTAGTGACGCGCGTCAATAGACCTTAGTGTCTGCAGCCTTCTGTCGCAGTGCTTGATAATCAGGTGAAATTTTTTCATACAACCCCAAAAAAATTCGCCTTCCCGTGAAACCGGTTCCGGGGATATTCGCCAGGTATTCTCCACCTACGATTTCTAGGAGGTCTCTTAAAATGAACCCTGTCTTGAGGATCCTTTCTTTAAGGAGATTGATGAGGAGGTTATCGATGTCATTGAGGATCCTATTCCCAATGATGTTGTCACTATGCCTAAGTGGATTCTTATTATTCTTTCTCTTTCCTTCTAATAGGATTCTTTCCTTCTTTTTGTTCAAGATTTGTTCATGGATTTATTGTACATGAGTACCTCATCAGGCCTGGTTACCAAGACTCATAGTGTGGACATGCCACTTCTATTTTGGCCCCTAGCTTCACTTGAGGGGGTTGTTAGAGTAGGTATTTACCTTAGCTCATGTTCACCTAGGTACTTTATTTACCTTTATTGTATTTATCCTCACCCACTTATGTGTGTGGATATTTATTTTTATTTATTTAGATATTAGGGGGATATTATCTAGTTATTAGGTATAGTTCTTTCCTTGATCTATGGTATTGACTAGATCCTTGATGTCTAGTTCTCTCCTAAATCTATGGTCTTGACTAGATCCTTGATGACTAGTTCTTTCCTTGATTTATGGTCTTCTCTACGACATTAACTAGTTCTTAGATTGTTATTACTTGCCTATATAAGCAAGGCCCATTCTCATTGTATTTCATTAAGTTCCATAATAATATATGATATTGCTGCTCATTTGTTTGTAAAGGTTTATGTAAAGTTATTCTAGAAAGTTAATTTCATCTTATTGATCGTGGTGTTTGATTAACATCTATGTTCTTGGCTTGGTACAATCTGGTTATCGTTTCTTTTAAAAATCATCCTTGTGGGCTGATAGGATCACTCCTAAGAGGTCAACTGGCATCTCACCATTAAACTTTTTTTTATGGCAAATGAGGCAAGATTGTAAATATCCCTTGAACTTCCAGCCTTGGAACTCATAAGCCAGCTGTGAGATTTTTTTTTTAAGGAAGATATAATAGAGGTCATATATGCGGAGATCTGATGGAGCTAGAAGAACTGAGAGATAAAGTCATGCATTTAATGGAGAGGAAACAAACCCAAGTGAAAAAATGATTTGACAAGAAAGAAAAGAAAAAGGACCTTTAAGGAAGGAGACCTTGTCCTCAAAATTGGATAAGGATATAGATGTCCAACCATGTAGGCACACCAAATTTGATGCAATTTGGAGTGGCCCTTGTATAATCTCTAGTTGCAAATCAAATAACGATGCATTCAATTATCAAGGTTGAATGGAGATAAACTTCCCGATCAAAGTCAATGGGATGTGCCTCAAGATATGTTATTGAGGTAAGGTTTCACCTTGTATATAGTGTTTACTTCTTGAAAACAAGTTATTGTGCACACTCTGCATGTTTCCACTTGGAGCATGTATGATTTCTCTTTTGTGCATAGTTTTTGTGGGTCCTTTCTGGTGAGTATGTGTAATTCAGTTTAGAGAAAGTTTCATGGTCTAAATAGGGTAATTTTGGGGAAGTTTCAAAGTGTTTTATATTAGCCCCAATATTAGCTTCAAATAAGAGTTTTTCAAACTCCTTCTGGTTAAAAATTAGTGTTTTTGGGACAGTTTGCAAGTTTTATTAAAAATACTAGAAATCAGCTTTTAAGAGCAATAAGTGTAACAATTCCACATTTCTATGTATGTAGATCCTAGGGGTTATGAATTTTCAATATTTTAAAATCAGTTTTTCAATTTTTTGGCATGATTTCATACCCTAATGGATACTCAAAAGGCCATTGGTCTTCATATCTAGCAGAAGATATCCCCTAGAGTTTTCAAGAATTGTTTTCCAAAATAACCATCCAAGCTATTTTAACGACTTGTAAAATAAAGTTTGGAACTTAAAAAAAAAATTGATGAAAAAAGTTGTGGAACACTGCATCTCAGTGTTCCATGTGCAAAATTGAAGAGAACTTAGTGTTTCTATGGGTTCTCCTAACTACACATAACAAATGGGAAGAAAAAAATAGTCTTGGGCAGATTAAAGGTAAATTTTTAGGTTTTAGGAAGATTTCCTAACCCGCAGGACTAAAGAAACTAATGTTCACGACAAGAGGTCTGTAAGTTGTGCAGAAAGGAAATTAAGGAATTATCAAAGCATTGTCAGATTTGCAAGCTAGTGTATAAAAGGATTCAAAGATCCATAGACTTGCCAAATAAGCATGTGGGGATGGGCTCTCAAATTATGCGAATGAAGTCTTGGAAAAATCACGCATGATGCATGAAACAAAGTAGTAACATGGTTAAGGTGGACGAGCAAAATGGAGTTTTGCAAGTTTTAACATACAAAATAAGCAAACAAAAAAACAACTAAGTGGGAACACTATCCTAGTATCCTTTGGCACTTTTTAAAGGTTAGGGCTATATGCGGGTTCTCCTAATATGCAGAATGAATGGTAGGAAGAGTCTGCGAAATTCTTATATGCTGCCAGAACAGGGAATAGTCTTCCGCAGGATCCTCAAAGGGCTCCAAAACGAGCCACGGATGTCTTAAAACCTGTGAAAATATTGGGAAACCACGGATTTCACATATACATTCATAAAAAAAATGCATGAAACAAAGACAAATTATTTGGTATCTACAGAATAAACAATTATTTTGTGGGTCAGTTGATTTCAGTTTTTTTGATGCCTTTCTTTGTGGGGCTCCATTTTTCCTCAAATTTGATCTCATTAGGAACGTCTTGGAGAGGCCTTTCAAAAGAATGAATCTTTGGAAGGAACAATCAACTATTTTGGGAGATTGAATATTGAGGATTTTTGGGATGTTTGCATGTCGCTTTCAAGAAGTAGAAGATTCCATTTTCAGTTATGAGATGATTGTTTAATCCTCCATTGGTTGTGAATCCTTTTGGATGCTTCCAAAAGAGTATATTATTCCATGCCTAACCGAAATGATGAGGAATGGTGATTTGTGTAACAAAATTGGACATTTGGAAACATCGCATTCCTCTGTCTTCAATAATTTTGTGGGCATCTATTGATCTGAAAGTTGATGCTCATTCACAAGAAAATATTTAGAGTTTTCTTGCAAGCAAAATGCAGCTCCGAAAGCATGAAGCATCATGAGGTGAGGAAGGTTATTTTCTAGAAGCAGTTTGGAAGGGTTTTAACAAGGTTTGTTAGGTCAAACATCCTATCAGCATATTTTTATCCCTTCTCCTTTCCTCCCTTATATAAAATGTAACATGTTTCTTCATAGAAAACGATCTTGTCTTGCTATGGTAATGTGACCATGTCAACATTTTGACAAAAGCCAAGGATTTTTAAACCCATGACATGCGTTTTTTTGTAATGCATATTACCCTTTGAATGGATTGTAGCAATTATATGCATATTTACAACAATAATATAATGTCAAATTTGGATTGAATCCGCCCCTTTCTTTACATTATTGTCTTCTTGCCTTCTATCTTTCATTTGTGACTATGTAATATTATGTTTTACAAATTCTCGTGTCATTTGTGTCAACTTAAATAGAATTTTGAGCTTATGTAGTTTGCAGAGTTCAGAAAGTGGCAAGCATATTGCCCCTCTAACACTTGTATTGGATCTTCTTTCTTCTCTGATATTTCAATATAGAGTGATCACCCCTTCTTCTAGTGTTATCATTACCCCCCTTTAGCTTAGGATTTCACCTCATAGAAATATCTCTAACTTTAATCACTGTGAATGACTTGTTTATGATTAGATAGTTGTGTTTCCATTTGTAGGAGTAGTGTTAACATGAGGTTACTTTGGTAGAGGAAATAACCTTATTCGGAGGTTGATCTCAATTTGTATGTCTCACATTTTTGAGATCATCCAATTTTGTCTAGAATTCTTGATCTACCATGATCAAATCATAGGGTGCAATTCTCAGCTACAACACCAAGTTAAATTTTAATTACATTTGCATAGAGTATAAAATACACCTATTTTATTTTGTAGGTCCTATCCTATCACAATGAAGGTAAAACACATAAGAAACCATGAAGAAAGTATTGAAGCATGTTTTAGAAAAGGTGAAATTCCAAGGAACCACATGCACACATCATTATCACTCCATACACAC
The DNA here is from genome assembly GCA_019776745.2 of Taxus chinensis. NCBI lineage: Eukaryota > Viridiplantae > Streptophyta > Pinopsida > Cupressales > Taxaceae > Taxus > Taxus chinensis. The sequence goes on along the minus strand of JAHRHJ020002623.1, from coordinate 3,088 downwards.
AAAGGTCACCCCTAGGATTCTTATCCTTTCCTCTCCTTATAATTTCATGATAAACATTTTGCACTATTCTACTTGACACACTAAAAAACTTATTCAGAATGCTACTAGTCATAATCTTCTCTAAAATCACCAAGGTATGTGTTTATGGTGGATTTATTCCATTAATTATATAACAAATCTCCAAAAACTTAGGGGACAACATGATTTAACAATACCTGCATCAAAAATACAATGTCAATATGTGTGAATGCAAAATGGGCTTGAGACTCCTACTTCTAATGAGTGATAGAACCTACATACAAGAAGATAACTAGAAAAAATAGATATTAGATAAAAATATGACGAGTTACTTGGTAAATGTGAATCCTAGGAACTAATGGAATTCCTTTAAAGGGTGTTAAATCATTTTAACAATAAAGTGATAAATGATAAAAGATACATAATGATAACTAGGCAATGGAAAGATAAATTAAGCATCTAAAGGGATAGAGATATCCCGCTTCTTGTGATAAGTGGCTTATGAAAGGGCTAATTCGAGCTTGAAATGTTTGAATTATTCTATCTAAGCTTGTTCAACAACATATTTTTCTTCTTATATGACTTCAAGTTGATATTTGATGTCAAGGAGATGACACAAAGACTTAACTCATGTGTGATATCCAATTACTATGAAAAAATGGTTGTGAGATGATAGTAAAGTTGTATATGCTTTTGATCAGATGTGCCTGACCTGATACAATCATCTAAAAGTAGAGACAACATGGAAATTAAAAAAATATAGGAAAGACAAATTAAGATACTGATTACAGATATGAAAAATGTGATTGAATGATTAAAAGATAGTGATAGCTAGTGATTCAATAAGGTCATTAGAGATTTAAGGTAATCATTGGAGATTCAAAGGAATCACTGGTGATTGTTGTGGGAAAATTTTATTCCTTATAAGATGTAAACTGGATGTAAAATAAATAATTTATAGATTGATTTGAATTTTAATATGATGTTTCGATAGACCATGAGTGAGAATGGGTGAAAATGACTTGCCTTTGATGTAGAATGCCAAGAAATAATGCTATAGAAGTATTTCAAGGTTTGTGGGCCTTCTAGAGATGTGATATTGATACAGAAGATGTCAAGATGTCTAAAATGATGTCATCTAGGTTGTAAAAAAATTAGAGCTTCATTGTAATTTCCAAAGTTATGGATTCATGGAGGTTGATGTGATTTTATAGAATCACAGGGGATTCGTTAGAATGGATGGACTATTCAAAAAAAGTGGGGGAGAAAACCACTTAGAAGTGGTTTTAACCACTTCCAAATGGGTTATTTTGGATTTAGAAGTGAGTAAGGATGGGTAGGAATGTGTTAAGGGTGTTGAGAGGTAAGGATGTTAGACCAAAGTAGGTTAGGATAGTTCTTAGGTGGTTTGGGAGGTTTAGGTTACTTAGGTTGGGTAAATAAGTATTCACTGAAGGTAAAGTATGGTTTTACTCTATGAAGACATGGTTTATAGGATAATATAATGGGTTTAGTGTTTCAAATGAAAATTTGAGGGTGTGGATAGGTCATGCAATGTGCAAAAAAATGAGTGTTTACATTTTCCCCCTTTTGTCAAGTTTGTAATGGATAATTTGCTAGAAAAAATAAAGTGAGATGATTAGATTTTTTCTGGATAGATGCCTCCCTCAAACTAGGGTTAATTATGAAAAAGTATAATGGTAACGGGTTTTCAAATAGGTTGTTCGATGAGATAGTATTGTGTAAGAGTGTGTTTTAATGTAAGGTGCCCCAAGATTGAGTATAAAATAAATTACCACAAAGGTGGGATGATGTGACCAGGAAGTCAAGTGATAGGGGAACCAATGGGTTCTCAACCTATAAATGTATGAATTATGGGAATTATAAGGAAAACATTTGTTGAGATATTATGGTATCCACGGTGTATTAGGAAACAGAGGCTCGATATAAGGTATGTTACCACAAATGTGGGACTATGTGACTAGGAAGTCATGTGATAGGGGAACCAATAGGTTCTCGACCTTTAGATGTATGACTTAATGAAAGTGGTAGGAAGAGTTTCCCAAAAAGGCTACGAAACCTCAGAGAGGATTTCATAACATGTTGATCTACTAAGGATTGATGATTAGATTTAGAGGTCTTGGGGCCTAAAAAGGAGAAAACTTATTTCATGGTAATTTTTTGACAAACGATGACTATAGTGACAGTTCGATAAGGATTGAAGACTAGAAATGAATGTTGGATGAAAAGGCATGATCACTATGATTTGAAACATCATTCGGTCATTCTATAAATATTTCATATTGGTTGGGTAAAAAAAAGATTGATTATAAAAGTGCAGTAATATTCTTTTGTCATCATCTATTGAGAGCCAAATGACTAAAAACCACTAATTTGTGATTTTGGTGTTTTTCAGTGAGATGCAGGTATCAGAGGTCTAGAGTGATGGAGACCAATCGTTGCATTGAAAGGTGACTAGCTATTTGAAATTATTATGCATTACTTTTTGTTGTTTTTTTCCTGAAATGAAATCTCATGATCACATTAATTTTTGTCGTATGAATATCATCTTTATGATTTGGATATTTCATGGTGATTTCATAGGGTCACCAGGGATTTGAATTGAACCTCTGGCGATTCATGTATTTTGATAAAAAGTAGTGATTTTTAGGATTAATTTATTTGATTTTTGATGAATTGTTTTTGATAGTGTGTTAATTTTTTATGGATGCAGGTTAAAGAGTAATTGACGACACGAGATATGATCCTCAAGATCTTAGAAATTGTTTTTGATTGACTATACAAAGGAATGATGTACGGAATTAGGAGAAGTGGAATTGAGCAGGGATGCATTCACTTACAAATATCCCTAGACCTACATGGGATTAAATTTTGCTTTTTCTTAGGAGTTGGGATCCTTCACACTCACTTTTGGGTTTCCTACTAGAGAGATGGAAATCACACTTGAGGATATACAAAGGATCCTTTGTTTTCTAGTACAAAGTGAGAAAGTTTATGTAATTAATGAAGGGTGAAAAGATAGTTTCTAAACAAATATTATATTCCGAGA
>JAHRHJ020002622.1:0-10959 GCA_019776745.2 Taxus chinensis | reverse complement strand
GAAAAAAAAAAGAAAGCAAAGAAAGAATTGATGGGAGTCCATTGCTAAAATACATGTTGTTGATTCCCGCACATGAAATTTCATATTTCATAGTATCCTTTCCTATTACCACTGGAATATTTCCTGAATCTAGCTCAAAAAAATATACTAGGAGGAGTAGGTTAAGAGGAATTGTCAATCCCAATTTCAAGGCCTTACAAAATCAACAAGAAAAATTCAGAGATAATCCTTACTATTTTTCTCAAGCCTCATCCTCATCTGGGTCTTCAAGTATTCCATCTAGTAATCCCATTCAAACACCTATTTACACCCCCCTACAATTTTTTCCATTGTAAAACCTTCATTAAACATCGAATTCCCTAGTGAGGAAGAAGAATTTTTAGAAGTAAGAGCTAAAGATGGAACATAAATAGTGATGGCGGATGAAGTAGAAGGACCTCAACCAATTGTTCCATGGGTGATAAATACATGCCCACTTTCTCTTGAACCCCCCACAAATTCCTAAATAACACATCACCACCTTTACCACATCATGCAGGATTCTTGGAGTCAAACACAAAGATGTTTCTATAAGATTGTTCATGGAATATCTCCAAGAAAAATCATTAGAATGGTTCTACCTCTTTCCCTTAAGATCAATCCCTCGTTGGAATGATATCAAGTCCAAGTTTGAGTAAATATTCAAATCCACTGAAGACTATCAAGATCTCCTCATTCAGTTGGCAAAAATAAATAAAGGATCAAACGAAAATATGAGATATTTCATGGCCCATTTCAACTGCTTCCTCCGTAGGATACCATAAGATGATGCACCATCTAAAAACAATGTCAAGAGATTCTTCATAAATTCTCAATCACTAGAGGTAGGGTTTTTCTTATGAAGAGACCAACCATGGAATATTGCAGAAGCACAAAGGGTGGCCATTGAAGTTGATGATAACCTCATCCTATCGGGGAAGATCAATAACCCTTCAAAGTGTAAAGCTCAACATCTTGGAGATGAAAGAATGGATCCATTCTTGTAAAAAATTGTAAATGAGATGAGATCGTTGAAGAGGGAAATTTTTGAACGAGTATGTCTCCAAAGAAATAATAGAAATTAGATTGTAGGAGTACCCCAAAGGCTTTCCTTGGAGGATTTTCCCATCAATGTGGGTTTTAGAACTCAAGAAGATGAAGAGGGTATTGAACAAGAAAGTGAAGGTGATACTTTCCTAGAGATGGAATAACTTGATAACGATACACAAATCAGATTTTGTGAGTATTCTGGAGGTGATAAAGATGATGAAGAAGACGCACCCAATTTATCATGTACGGTGTTCACTCATTCTCAATCTAAAAAGGGAACCTCTTCCTCCATTGTTGCAAAGAAAAAGAATCTTGAATATCCTCATGTGGTGACTATACAAAAATAAATAATTAGTTGAGGATCTCCACTCCCACCTTGCATAGAGTCTGCATTGGATAAACCCAATCCTGTAACAAGCATGAGGTCACCTACTATACCAAGTAAGTATTCCAATGTGTCTTCTAGTTCTAAATCTAAATATACTCCTATAAAATCTATTGCTTCAAAAGTTCCTAGTGTGCCTTTTAAAATACCTTCCGTTCCCCAAAAATCTACCCCTACTTCCAAAACTATCTCAAATCCAAAAGTATCCCCTTCATCCCCCTTGTCCGCATCTTCCCCTTTTAACTTTGTATTTTTGGTATTAGCACACCGGTTGTATCGATAATATATCATATCTAAGCATACATGCAATAAAATAAAATATTCTACTAGAAGAAATATACAAAACAAGAGATATAAATCAACACTAGATTTAATGTGGTTCACCTAGTGTGGGACTACATCCACCAAGAAACAAACCAATATATTATCCAAAGCTTTCAGAAGATATAGAATGAAGATTTACAATCTTCCACACCTATCACGATGTAAAGTACTTTATTTCTCTCAATCTTCTTTATTCTTCTCCAAGAATTCTCTCTCACAATTATTTTCACAATAATCATTAACTCTCTCTTCTAACCCTAGATTTCTAGCTTATAAATACCTTATACAAACTTAGGGCACTTTAGCCATGCAATTACAATCAATAGATCAACTTTATACTAAAATTATATCTAATTCTCGTGACTTAAATAAAACACTCACGTATAGGTAACCGATGCTGGTTAGCCCTAACCGATGATAGTTCCTACTTTTGTTGACTGCTAGGTGACCGATGCCAATCCTTACATAACCGATGTCGGTTATTGTTTCCAACCTGAAGTTGATATAACATGCTAATCTGTGAAGTAATTGAGATCCACAATCTCAACAATATCCTACTTGGATATAAATTATTTCACTATCTCGTACAACTCCATCCTTGGTTCTTTCTCTTGGATATTTTTTCTTCCTCTTCAAGTCTCAAACTCGAAGACTACCAGAAGTGGGTGATAGCTCCAACTTCTCCTTTTCCTACGGACTTTGTTAGCATATTTGCAAGGTTCTCATAGCTTGTATGAATTTTCTCAAACTTCAGCTGGGCCCATCCTCCAACATTTGTCATATAGAAGTGATATCACAACTTTGGAATGTGTTCCATTCTTGAATGAAATGTTCAGTTCTTTTCCAAATGAATTGCACTTTGAATATCACTATACAATCTGCAATCCTCTTACTCCTTGCCCAAATCTTCCATGAACCTACTCATCCATATCATCTCTTGTACATCCTTTGTAGTTGCAACATACTCAGCTTCTATAGTAGACAAAAAGCCACAACCTTCTGCAATCTTGAAATCTAGATAACTCTTGTCCCACCTACTGTGAATACATATCAAGTGGTGCTTCTTCTACCATCCAAATCTACAGCCATATCTGAATCAACATAGCCTCGTAAAGTAGTATCTGACCCTCCATAACATAACTTCATGCTAGATGTCCCTCTCAAATACCTTAGAATCCATTGGACTGATTTCCAATGCTATTTACTTCGATTGGCCATTAATCTAGTCACAACTCCCACTTCCTTTGCAATGTCTAGTCTGGTACAAACCAAAACATACATAAGAATTCAAACTGTTGAAGCATATGAAACTCGTGCCATGTACTCAACCTCATCATCTGATGCAAGACACTGATATTTGTTTAATTTGAAGTGTACAACCATTTATGTACATACAAGTTTTGCATCCTACATTTTAAATCTTTTCAACACATTATTGATATAGTCTTCCCAAGACAAATACAATCATTTTTTCTTCATGTCTCTATGAATTTTCATGCCAAGGATTTTCTTTGCAACTCTCAAATCCTTCATTTTAAATGTGTGAGCTAATTTTTCCTTAAGCTCACCAATGTCCTGCTTACTAGATCCTATAATAAGCATATCATCCACATACAATAAAAATAAATAAAGCTTCCATTTTAAATCTTCTTAAAATAAACACAATGGTCAGATCCACATCTCATATAACCATACTCATACATAAAATTAGCAAACCTCATATACCATTGCCTTAGATCTTGTTTGAGCCCACAATTTTGGATCCTTGACTTTATAACCAAATGAATGATTCATATAGATATCCTCCTCTAAATCACCATGAAGGAAATTCATCTTAATATCAAGCTCTTATAAATGTAAATCTTCTACTGCAACTAAACTCAGAACAATACAGTTGGAATTCATTTTAACAGTAGGAGAAAATATCTTTACCAAAATCAATACTTGGTTTTTGTGCAAACCCTTTGTACCACAAGCCTTGCTTTGTATCTTTTCTGTCCACCCTCTTCCTCCTTAATCCTGTAAACCCATTTATTTTGCATTGTCCTTTTACCTACTGAAAAATTGAAAATCCCATGTCTGGTTTTAGTTTCAAGGAATTCATCTCCTCATCTATGTCATGCTCCCACTCAATGTGGGTATCCTACTGCATTGCTTCTTTAAATACTTATGTTTTAATGCACCACTATTGGGTAAATAAAAGATAAAATTTTGATGTTTTTGAGTAAATATTTCAGGTTTACTTACTCATTGAGACCTTCCATAAATTTGGTGTGGAAATCCAGGAAAATCCAAGACCTCCTGGATTGGGAATTTCAAATCTGAAGATGAAACATGCTCACCTTTAACCGATACTGCGTTCCTCCTATAGTTGACGTCGGTTCACTAACTGATGTCGGTCCTGTCTGAGGGTTACATTGGTCACCTTAACTGATGCCGGTGTTTATGGATTTTTGTTTTAAATTATCTGAGAATGTAAATTTATCTCAACAAAATAAGAACCTAGGGTCACCTTGCGTACCAAAACTGATATGGAACTAGTCTCTTTTCAGCTCCATCAATGTTACGACTTAGAAGATAGTTACTAAATCCCAAATTCTGAAATATGGTCAGTACCATAGGTGCATTTTTTGGATTTCATCCATTTCTTCTTATTTTCTTTATCAAGCATTACAGGGTGTAAATTCTAAATCAATATCTAAGAAATAGATATAGTCTATTTTTAGTCCATGCTTGGGGCCTTTTGGATTCCACCATTCAATGACATTTGTAGGAGTATTAAATGATGTCAACCGTTAAAATTTACAAATTCTGCACAACTCTGCAAAGGTAATCCAATACTGTATCAAATATATGGACTCATGAATTTTCCATAATGAGTTATGGAGTCTGAATACCCTAATTTCCCATGGAGTTCTATGGTAAAATCATCTTATGGATGTGTACCTACTTTACAATTCATTAACAGTAATAATTAAGAAACCTTAGTTATAGGGATCACCACCATTTTTAGATCTGAGGTGACTTCAACTTCAAATTAGTTTGATTTTCTATAAGGGATTTCCATCTTTTAAATGTCTAAAAACATTAGGTTTAGGGTTTAATACAATAATCTCATACCTTTCTAGTGGCATTACAATGAAAGGCAATTTAGTATTGGGATTTAAGGTTAGATACTTAGGCTGGTCCCCACACATTTAAGTGCACAGAATCTAATTTAATGCTCCATTATTTTTTACCCCAAGAACGAGTTTAGGTTCGACTAGGTTTGGAGGTTTAGAATTAGAATTTGCCATTTACTTTAAACAAAACACCTCAAAATTTTAGGGTCAAGGGGCAGGGCTCAAAATTTAGCACCAACCCTCCACATAGTTTGGTCAAGGTTTAGGGTTTAGTGAGAGTGCGCTCAAAGTTTAGGTATAGAGTGCAGGCGGAAGGCGCCATGTGTTTAACGACACTCCTTCAAAGGTAAAATTTGAGTGGGTTTTCAAATGAGCTTAGGACTTCCAATGTTAGGGTCCAAAAAGGGACAAGGTTTAAGGTTTAGGGTTGAATAGTTGAGGGTTTACGATTTAGGCTAGCGAAGAGTGCCAAATGTCAGTTTGGCGCTATTTCAAACATAAAATTTGGGGTGGGTTTAAACATGTATTCCAAACTCATGGTTTAAGACACCACGGGTCCAGGGCTCAAATTTGTGGCCCCGTTTAAGGCAAAGAGACTTAGGGTTTATACATTAGGTTTGCCCGAGGAGCATGGGTTTAGTGTTTATGGATGGATTTATGTATGGATAGGGTCTTTAGGTATTGCGTTTTAACCCTTAGGAGTTTCAAATGGCCATAATCTTTTGGTGATGGATACTTTGGGTTTAGGGTTCAGGAAGACTTTAGGGAAATGTTTAGGGTTTCCACACCATTGAAACATAAAATATCATGTCTTAACAAGATTTGGTGGGTAAAAATGTGAAAACGTCTATCATGTCACTAAAGCAAGGATTGGAAATTCTTTAATATCCAAGAAAAAATTAGGATTCGAACAAATGTCGTTCTTCCTTTTCAACAAAGCATTCAGTTGAACTGTCAGACATGAAGATTTGGGGTGGATTTGAGAGAGGCATTGATTGATAGTGCTTGAGCTTTCAAAGTAGGATTTGAAGCGTCTTAGAGGTTTGAAGAAGGATTCGAATATTTCCCTATTCTAATCTCTTGATTCTTCCTATATATTGTAATGAAGGGGCTGATTCAGAAGGGTTGTTCTGATTGTTTCAATCTCCTGCCACCCCTCTCTCTTTCTTCCTTAGGGTAGAATGCGGAGTCTAAGCCTTTCCCATGGCTCTATAAAGGCATTTTGGTTTACCTATTGCCAACTGATGATGTATTGTTAGACATTTTGGAGTAATCAATTTTGTTTCGTGAAAAATGCATCTATCCATCCTTGGATTGATTTTACCCTCTTATTTTCTTACCTCTCAAAGCATTGCAGGGTAGTACATGTGCATATTCTGATGTTTTTTGCAGGTCATGTTGGAGATGTGTTTAATGGGTTTCAAGAAATGTTAGGATAAATTTTATTATCCTAATATTTAATTATGCATAGTATTAATAATTTATTTAATTAATTTTTATTTATATTTTAGACGGTTAATCAACCATATTTGTTTGTATGCATACTTGTTATATTGTTTTAAACAATATATTTGTTTTTATGTAATTTTTCTTCTCGGATGTTATTGGAAGCTTGTTTATTCTGAGTTTTTGGTTGCACCTGTGCAACTTATTTTTTGGATGTATTTGGCTGTGCAATATCTATAAATATTGCAGCCTATTCACTGTAATTTTTTAGTTGATGGAGATTAATAAAATTACACAGGCTTCCATCCCTGTTTCTCAATCTACATTTGGTACCAGAGTGAAATTCTGGCTCCTGTGAAGGTTGGAGAAAGAATGCAGCAGAAAGAGAGAAGATTGGAGAAGAGTATCTGCAACATTGAGAGCCTGTACCCTCCTGCAACTTCCCAGCCTCATCTCTGCCTTTCCACATCCCCCATGTTCATTCCAGGTGTTTGGAAAGCAAATTTTTTTTTTCACTTGGTGCACTCAGCACCAGGCAAAAATTTGCTATTTGGTATTGTTCATAATAAGTAATTTTTAAAATTTTTTTCCCCATTAAGGGTTTTATCTCTACTATTAGAGAATCCTTTTGTATCTACTGTATTTGGAAGTCGCAGTTGCTTGTTTTGGAGGTCTGTAATGCTCCTGCCAAGTTGCATTGGGCCTCCTCAGACTGGTTTTGGAACTCTGATCAAATCTGGTAGTGCTAAAAGCTTGGTTTCATTGTGCACCTGCACAAGAAGAAATCCAAACAGTGATCAAGAATCAAACAGAGCAAAGAATAATAAAAAAAAAAGGGAGAAGGAGGCTCCCACGCTGGACCTTACACCATATACAATGGAAGAAGAAAATTGGCAGCCAAAGAAGTAGGAAAAGCGGCCTGCATAAAGAATGTGAGCAAAATCGACTTCATTTGTCAGCGGCCTGATCCTCCTACGGCACAAAGGAGATAAAAACATTTTTTGTTTGCAATGCGAACCATGCGCGGCCAGACTTGGCAAGGAAAAAGAAACATTTTTTTGGAGCCATCCATGCGCCCATTCTTTGTCCCATCGGCCTGTGCAAGCAAACAAACACAAAAAAATTAGGCAATAAAACACGTGGCCCAGAAAAAATCACGCCGCCAAGGCAATAAAAACAACGGCCAAAAAAAACACGGCCAAGGAAGGAATATCAGCGCCCATACAAAAAAATGGCGGCCTGTACAAGCAAATCTGTGCGTGGATAGCTCAAAAAATGCGGAAGCAAGAAATGCGGCCATACAAAGGTGTTTAAACAACAACAAAGCTTCAGATCCATTTTTAGGCAAATATAACCCTAAAAAATGCCTCTTCCCAACATGCGCCACGTGGAGCCTCACCAAGTCACATTTTTTAAAGGTAAGTCAATTTTCACTTCATCATTAAATACAATTTCCTTCCTTTCATAGCAAGCGCTCATAAGTGGGCAAGTTGGTTAGACCATGCGCCTTAGGAGTGAGAGGTTTGAGGTTCAAATCCCACCAAAAACACTCAAAAACTCTCCTTTTGCATTTGGTGAAATTTTGGCGGAACTGCTAAATTTAGCAGGCTTTTTCAAATTTAGTTACAACTAACTAAATTTAGCGGAGAAATCCCTAATTTAGGGTAATTTTTTTTTCTCCCATTCTAGTCTGTTTTTTCATTCCAGACATTTTTTGCAAAAGGAGACCCATCTAAAAATTACATTTTCAGCTATTTTTTTGCAATTTTTAGGCATTTTGGGTCGTTTTGGGCTCAGGAGGTCACCAGGGCCCCAAAACAAAACTTTTTTTGAATTCAATTTTTGCATTTTTGAATGTAAATTGTATACTGCATATATTGTACTAATTTGCAGGTTGCCATAGTCAACTGCAAAACTTTGTAACTGCTCAGAAACTGGCAGAATTGTAATAAAAAACAGTAAAATTGGTTCTGTAACACTCACGAGATCCTAGATCTCATTCGCAGCGTTCGGTATATACAGTGCCTCTGGGAAGCGCTTACGGGTAAAGCCGTCGTGACTACTACTGCACTCAATGCCTAATATAGCTGCAACAATGTCATCTGGGCATCGTCCCTATAAATCGACGAGGAGTAATAAGGTCACAGTGCACACACTATGAGCCATCCCATCCGTCTGTGAATGATTGCATGACATAAATCCAGACTGAGAAATTATCCAAGTATATAGTGAAGTTACGCGCGCGTATGAGGATATTTCTTTGAGCCGGTGTCAATAATCACACAGACCCCATCAGTACTGTCTTGGTACCACGTATTGAATTCTTTCACGTACGTTAACGCCTCTTTCACGTACCGTCGGGTATATAGAAAGGGCGAGCTTCTTCCACGTACCACCGGGTATATTGGAAGGGCGCGTATATAGAAAGGTTCGGTATATCAGACTGACGGTATATAGATTGGGAGACCTTATACCTGGAGTGATAAGAGCCAAACCCTGTCAGTGATCTCTGTAAAATGGGCACCAATGCCCCCAATTTTTTTCTTCCGGATTCACAATTACTCAGAGGAAACAACTATGCTGCATGGAAGACAAAAATTAAGACACAACTTGAGTTTGAAGAAATCTGGCCTGTTGTGAATGGTACTCTGACCAGATCAACAACTGATACAACACAACATTGACAGTTTGATAAAGTAGATCAAAAGGCCAAACTCATCATCTTGTTTGGAGTATTTGACGATGTACAACCCCACATTCGAGATGCCAAAATCAGCCAAAGAAGTGTGGGATAAGTTGAGCACAATATATGAGGCCAAGAACAAGAATGTCATACTAAATTTGCAGAGTTAGTTACATACATTGAAATTCAAGCAGAATGAGAAAATTGAAGCTTTCCTAAGAAGAGTTGCAGAGTTGAGGGCTTCACTTCTAGCCCTAGGAGAAGAGGTCAAAGATGATTCTCTCGTTCCCATTGTTCTGAGAGCACTCCCCTCTTCTTACCACATTTTTGTCACAACTCTAAACTTGTCAGATACAACAATTAGTTTTGACAAGCTAGTAAACCTACTGCAACAAGAGGAAGCAATGCACAATAAGGATGATGAAGAGGAGCAGGCACTGTCTTCACATCAAAAATGGAAAGGAAAAGGTAAAGGAAAACCTAATTCCTATCAAAGTCCCAAAATCAAAATCAGTATCAAGGGGACAATCAACAGAAGAAGCAATGTCCAATTTGTAAAAGAGGACATGACTTAAAAGATTGTTGGTATAATACTTACAAGAAAGGTTCATCAAGCAATTCTGGACCTCCACAACAACAATATTACAAGGGACATTCTAAAAACAATCATGGGCAGAAAAAGGGGAACTGGAAAAGAAGACCCCATCAGCAAGGTAATATTGTTGAGCAACAAGAACAGTCAGACAATGAAGACTACTTGTTCACTGCTCGATCAAGTGAACCATCCACGTCATCTAGTGATGTCTGGTATGTTGATTCGGGAGCCACTCGACACATGACCGGCCACAGAGACTGGTTTATTTCAATGAGGGACACGCCATCGAAAAATCATGTTTCATTGGGAGATGATTCTTCATATACAGTTCAGGGGTTGGGAACATTTCTCTACCCCTTGGTTCACGTAAATGCAGACTATCGGATGTCTATATGTCCTTGGGTTGACAAAGAATCTTATTTCAATCAGTCAACTCCTAGATCACAACCTGAAAATTGACTTTGATAGTCAATCCGGCAAGAAAATGTGTTTGATTCGAGATAAATCCAGAGGCTTGAAAATAATTGCAAAAGCCTCAAATGTGGGACGAATGTTTCAACTTGATTTCATTCACAAAAATGATCAAGCACTTGTGGCTAAAAACTCCACCTCAGCCCAGTTGTGGCATCGGAGATTTGGTCATGTAAGTTTCAAATATCTCGAAACACTTTGCCGGTGTAATATGGTACATGGGCTACCATCTCTTCAAAAGGATACAGACAAGTGTCCTCACTGCTTAGCAGGAAAACAACATAGAGTTTCATTCCAAAAGATTACATTTTCGAGCTCATGGTAAACTTGACCTGGTTCATACCGATCTGTGTGGTCCAATGCAGCCAAGTCATTCAGGGTTCCAGTACTTCATGCTCTGTGTTGACGACTATTCACGAAAAATGTGGATTTTTTGTCTTCGCAAGAAAAGTGAAGCCTTTGAAACATTCAAAAAGTTCAAAGTAGCAGTTAAAAAAGAAACTGGTCGTCACATCAGAACTCTCCGCTCAGATCGAGGGGGGGAATTCACCAGTGATGAGTTCAGAGACTACCTACAAACTCACGGGATTCGTCGACAAATGCCTCCTCCACACACACCGCAGCAAAATGGTGTTGTTGAGAGAAGAAATCGTACTATCATGGAAATGGTGCGATGCATGATCGATGATTCTAGAACTTGCAAAGACATTTTGGGCAGAAGCAGCAAAAACAACAGTGTATTTGTTAAACAGAGTGCCCACAACTGCTCTTGATGGAATTACACCACAAGAAGCATGGTCAAAAAGGAAACCATCCATTGCACACCTCAGAGTATTCGGGTGCAAATCCAGCATGCACATACCCA
>JAHRHJ020002621.1:0-10965 GCA_019776745.2 Taxus chinensis | reverse complement strand
TTTTTGAAAGTGTTTTGGAGAATCCAAAACTGATGTGACCATATCTGCGATGCCATATTTTCTGCAGATTGTGTGTCCCTTGGCCACTAGAGCTTGATCATCCTTGGTGGACAAAATCAAGTTGGAACATGCTCCCACCATTAGAGGCTCTTGCTACAATCTTTGGAACCTCTTGACTTATCTTTATCACCCACACTTTTTCTTTTTTCCATTATTGTTTGTCAAATCCAACTTCAATTTGTGATCAAGGATCGACAACTGATAGCAATTCTTTGGTCAACCCGGTACCTACAATACTTTGTGCTTTTGCAGTCATGCTTTCCACGAGGTAGTGCAAATTTTTCCAATCCCCTGACAGCTGGTATGTGTTTCATCACCTATGACACACTGGTACTTGTTAGGTGGTCACGCTAGTTTGTAGAACCAATCCCTTACGTCCAGCATGGTTTCGAGTTGCACCCGAGTCACATACCAATATCTTGCTTGGACTTGGTGTTCTTTCATCAAATGGCAGAATACATTTGGTGTCCTCCATCTAAAACTAATCATCCTCATGTTCGGGATGTACCCTGTTGTTTGGGTTTTCTTTGCCAATTACCATTTTTTCTGCCCTTGATTGTTGTTGTTGTTTGGAACTTTTTCCTTTATTTGAATTATTGTTACTACCCCCCTGTTGGTTATTGGTTTTGAATTACTTTATGAACCCTTTTTTTGGAATTGTCCACAATCTTTGATGTCATGTCCCCCTCTATTTTCAAATGGGACCCTTCACATTGGTGTTGTCTCATTGACTTGGTTTTTGTTTTGGGACTTCTTGTGATTGGACTGAAATTTTCCCTTTCCTTTAATGATTGGAAGATAGTTGCCTGCTCATCTTCCTGATTCTTTGTTGTTCATTGCCTCTTCTTGTTGAGGTAGATAATTGACCAACTTCTCAAAGGTGACTGTGTGTTCACTCATATTGATAGTTGTCACAAAGATTCTGTAGAGGAGGAAGTGATCGCAACCACAATTTGGTACTAGGTCTCATCCTACTCTTTTCCCAATGCTAATAGAGATTCCCTCAAAGGTAGTCAACGTCGTCTCAAAAAACTTCAACCTTCTCATTGTGCTTGAACTTGAGAGTAATGTCAGTTGTGATAGTCAGTTGAGGATGGCATTCTTGTTCTTTTGGTCATAGACTGTTCTCACTATCCCATGCACCTTGGCCGATGTGGCAATCTCTAATGTGTGGTTTGCACTCGTCTTACGCCAAACAAGATAATCAACTTGGCATTTGATTGGCCCTGTCAATTGAGCTTGTGCTTCCATCATCAAGTGATCTTGTTGTTTTGTCCCTTTACAACTGTCCATAGGTCTTCAAACTCAAGTACGTCTTGATCTTCTTCGGCTTTCCATCAGCATAGTTGTCTCCTCTATAGCATTGTGATCTGACAAGAAGAACTTTGGTGGCTTGTGCACCCGGTCTACATCTGAATTTCTGAACTCTGATCTCTGACAAAGGGTATGGCTCTTATCACCCAGGTTTATGGTCTCCCTCTCAATATACCGTCAGGTAGATACCAAATCCTTCTTTCTTATATACGCTCCTTCTGATATACCTATTGGGTAACGTGGAAGAAGAATACCCCTTTCATATATACCCTCTAGGAACGAGGTTGTTACCGACCGTTGGGGGGGGGAAGAATTGAGTACGTGGTAATTGAGAAGTACGGAGAGGGGTTTGTGCAAGCACAAACGGATGGGAGGGCTTCAAATGGTGTGTATTGTTGGTGTCCCTATACTCCCCGTCCCCGATTGTTATAAAGGTCGTTCCTAGACTACATTTAGGCATCTATGTTAGGCGTTAATGCAGTAGTAGTCAGAGCGGATCACCCGTAAGCGCTTCCCAGAGGCACACCCGTAAGTACCGAACGCGCTATGAATCAAAGATCTCGTGGATAGAACCAAACCATAAATGAAAAAATTTTGCAAACTTTTTTTTTTCACTTTATTGCACCACGATTACTAACAACATGCTCCAAATTACAATCAAAATAGTTTTTGTGGTCCCCCCTTTTTTCCAAAAAAGGGGACATTACAGGGTGAGTTTTAGGGTATTATTTGGGTGAAATCTTGTTGTTTACAAGTTGTTCCTAAAATCAAACTGTTGTATCGTACTGATTTAATTTTTAGTTTGCTGGTCCAAAAAATCATATTTAATTCAGATTGAGGTTTGTGCTATTTCCTTGTTTTTCAGTTTCAGCCCTAGAAAGGGACATTACACTTTCACAGACTTTACCTAGAAGCCCTGCAAAACAACTCTTTGGGAGAAATCCATTAATCAGGGCAATCTAACTATATGAATTCCCAATGAAAGGAGATCAGAGCTTATTGACCAATCGGTGAAGAAGTAAAAGAATCTATGCACAAGAAATGTGTCTCTACAAGATCATTGCCAAGCTATTGCTCTCACAGGTGATGAAATTTGCTTCCCCTCATATGTTAGGACTAAACAATACTTGGATAATAAATACAATTAACTGATATATTCTGGACAATTCCCTTAAAGAAATGTTCTGGGATAGGTAACTAGGAAATGGGCTAGAATTTCCAATTAAAAAAGCACTCTTTATCAGGAATTCAGGCACACCTTCAAGAAAACTTATGATAGGAAATGTAGAATGGCCTTTCAATTATTCAATATTGTTGTTGGCTCTGGGGTTGATGGCCCTCAGATTCCTGTTCATACTGAAATATCTAATCTTTTTCAAGGGACATGTTATGTTGGTTGATATGAAACCATAGAATGGATCTAGAAGTGCTGGAGCATAGGTGGTATTGCAGGTTGTCTAGTAGAAATGTAGGCAAAAGAGTAACAAGTCAAAGGATTTGTGTTTACTTGTGTGTTTCCTGGAAATATTTTTTTAGCAATAATGATGTAACAAAGTCCAGATCAAAAGACTGAACCATTCATTTGGGAACAAAGAGCTATATTGATATCTAGATCAAGTTTGGTTAAATGGTGCAGCATCTTTCTTACCTCAAGGGAGTATACCCAAACTTCATCATTGAAAAAGGATTTAATTTACTAAGTGATTCTGAGTTACTACACTTACAGTGACACTTGAAGAAGTCCTAATGACATATAAAAAGCCTCCAAGGATGCCATGATTGGTCAAAAAATTGTGATATATTAATTACCATGACAGGCATCTGTAGATCCACGATGGCAAATCTCAGGGATAATGCACATGGAACTCACTATCAATTTAGAATGGAATGCTCCCCTAGGACTCTTGTTTGAGGGATCATTTGTGATACCAATCCTGTAAGTCAATGGGTAGTATTCAGTTACACTAACCATTAGAGTGGTTTTCATAAATTCCTTGGAACATTCAAATGGGATTTAGAAGCTTTTACAAAGGCTTCCCCTACTAAGTTAGGAAAGCTTATGAAGGTCCCATAATTGAGTGGAAAAAAATTTAGTGCATTTATGGTTCATATAAGAACTCTTTTCCTGAGGAAGACCTAATTACATGTCTTGGATACATACATGTTGAATCTACGAAATGCTAATTATCACTCATATGGGATTTTCACTATTTCTTTATAACATTGTGTAGATTTTTGGTGCGTAAGGATTCCCTGCAACCCGCATGTTGCCTCTAGAAGCTAAGCATAGAAAAGAGCATTGATGTAGAATTCCTACGGGCTAGCACATAAAATGAGCAATATAGATTCGCACTTGCAAGTTGTTTGGGATTAAAATGCTTGCAAAGCTAATAGGACCAACCCATAGACACCTCATAAAAGCATATCAATATCTTAGAGTCGTTGAATATTTCCTACTCTAAATGTCGCTAAGACTGGAAGTCATGTTAAAGGGTCTACTGCATCTTGGATATGAAGTACCTTGGCTAAATCTTGCTAAGAAGACTCACATTTTATGCTAATTGGTTCTAATCGTTCCCAACCATGTTTTTGAAAACAATGGAGGGGTCTTGATTTTCAAACATCCTCGCTCCTGTCCATGATTAAAATTGGAGGCACCTTGGTTGCCAAAAGCATCTAAACAGCCTAGGATACATGCCCTCAAAGCCCTACCTTGATCTGGGTAGAACAATGAGTTCATAAATGGGCTACCACACACCTTACACTTCATTCAATCTGATTGTCATCTCATTAAAAAAAAATGCTCCCCTTGCACTATGATCCCTTTATGAGAAGCACATCTAACTATTTGATAAAAGGGTGGATGCCAGTGGTACAAGCCATCAATGATACTTATTCAGTGAATCCTCATAGACAACTACCCCGGATCTCTTGAGGACAATTTTAAACTTAAGTTGTATACCTCAATAATAAAAATGCAGCCCTGATGATATTTCAGTGTATAAATAGGTTGATGCCAATGACCCATTTCCTTTGTAGAAACTTCTACCTTAAAAGAGTTTAAATTCAACATAGGTTCTTGGTAAAGATGAACATTCATGAAATTTAGTCTGCCTGAATATTTGGTCTACTAGATACAGACCCCGAAATTGGCTATCACCTCTTCCTTCAAGAAATTGAATTTTGAAGATTCAAGCTTAAATCAGCGATAAATTTTGTATCATCAGTTAAGATGAGTAGGATATGACTAAACCAAAGAGGGTGAAGCAAAGTCTAGAAATACCTATGTGAACCCAAGAAGGTCGCACTGTTCTGAAGAGCTATCTAAGACCATGGGCTAAATTTTAGATGTACATCTCCAACATATGAGAATAATCAAGAACCCTAATAGCCCTGCCTGCAACCACGCTGAGACTATTTTGAAATGGGTTGTTTTTGGAAAAATGTCTTCACTCAATATAGCCCACCTTGGATTTCTTCACTCCAATTATGTTCATTTTAATTACAAAATTCATGGTGATGAAAATGACAATTCAATGAAGCTTGGATTGATTCAACCAGGCTAACAAAGTCTAGAAACAATCGAAATTGGCATTCTTCAAGATAGATATTCTTTGGATCAATCCGAATGAGACTTAAAATTAGTAAAGCTACCTCTTTACCTAAATGCTCAGTATGTTGATAATTTTTCCTTAAGAAGTACAATCCAAATTGTATATATTTCAAATTATGTGTAACTCTTGGGATTTAAGTATGCTGAAGATTACTCCACTTGTTCCCTTCAAGCATTGTAATGTTCCCTTTTCTGTGACATTTACAAAGACAGATGGAAGAACTTTAACCCATCTCTCTCTCCACTTATACATCATGAATTGTCTCATGAATTTATACATTGTAGTTTTAACATTATTTTACATGAAATATGTTTATCAATGTATTACACATTATTGGCATGCCTTGAAATCAATGTGTACAACCTTCTATTCAGTGAATTCACAATCTCTTGTAGTAAAAATTATAAATTTGACTAGACATTTTAAGTGAAATATATAAATTGAAGAAGTAACGATTGAATTGTACGAATTTTTGTGATTTCCATAGTGTTATTGGGAAGATACTATTACTTTTCAAGTTTTATTGGATTTATTGGGTTGAAAAAACACATCTTTTAAAAATTTGGTCATTGCTTTTAAAGGAATGTCCAGTTTGTAGGGAAAAACTTGCATTTATAGATGTAGATAAATATTCATTTGAAAACTCATCTGTTTCATTCGTAGAATATCTCTTACTAAAAGTGCATCATTCGAAAAGTACTCAAGCTCTACGCATTGTACACCAATATTAGTTTCTTATCAGAAGTATAAATAGAATTTTTGACACCTTACTAAGTCAACTAGTAATGATCTTGTGAAAAAATCATGAGCCTTGAAGCATATAAAGGTCATAGAACCATTATTAATGGGAGCAAAGTCAATACTGGATAGCATTTTAAAACTCGTTAGAGTATTCTCCCGTGCTCAGACTACCTGAAGCCCAATACCAGCTTGGTTGCAACTTGCGAGCACATGTTTTTTGAAGTAGGATTTGCTTTCTATGCTACATTATTGTACTATACTCTCTTGTCAATCAAGAAATGTGAGATTATCTCACATAGGCGGTTAGGTAAAGCATGTGAGATATTAACTTTTGTTTTTATATATTTAATAAAAACTAACATATAGTTCTCATATAACTCGAATCTATCATACAACATAAAGATGATTTCATTACTGAGGTGAACTTATACAATAATGCATGAATTTAATTACTATCGTTACCTCAAATTCGAACACGAATTGCTTAATGCGGCAAAGATGAAGCCTAGTTAGATCGCATAACAAGGGGAAGTTTCTGTGTTAGTTTTACTCACAAGTGCATGATAGGTTAGATACTTTTTAAAAATGGCTTACATTAGAAAGATATGTATTAAATTCTCCTACTATACCAAGTTAGTGATTTAATATCTTTAATTAAGTGTATTAGTTTGTCCCTCCAAAATAAAATTCGGTCTATTTAATAATGCAAATGCAGATGCTTACAAAGTATAAAAGTGTGCAAGGTTAACACCCTAATTCATGACTTTGGGTATGCACTTAGGATTAAATATTTATAGGTCTCTCCATTTGGAGAAATTGTATGCCCTAGTTTGCTAATGTTGTTTTCTCATGAAAGGTAAAACTATTTGAGTGGAATTGAATTTATTTACAGGATCATTAGCACTTGTTTGCATTAGGATTAGGATGCTCAGATTAATGCTTTTAGGATTCAGAACGTGTCCTAACCCTAGGATGAATTGATGATGTTAACTGAGGGAAATCCTAGATCAATTTCTGATAGATTTTGGATGTTTTAGATTAAATTTAGCACAATAATAAGGATTATTGGTTGTTTGACTTATCATCAGCATTTTGATGCCAAGACATTAGTAGAATTATGAAACCAAGATCAATATAAGTTGCATGGATCATTAATGTCTTTGCATCACTGTTGGTTATTCTCATGCCATAGCATAATTGGATAAAGAGGTCGGTTATGTTAAACATTCTTCATGAAGTAAAGATTGTGATCAGTGCAATCTTAAGCCTTAATATATTAAGCGGATCTTTAACAAGCTTTGCCCCTTTTTGAAAATACGTTAAGGGAAGTGTTGGCTAGATTTTCTGCATAGCTAAAAACCTAGGCAGTCATGAGATAAATCTCCCTCATTTAACCGGTGAGGCTCCCATGTCAGATTTTCAATAAAAATATGAATCCTAATATCTATATGTACGGGGTTTTACTTTAACTACTTAATGCTCATGAACCATAGCTTAGCAAGTTCTGCAACAAGTAAGCAGCTTGTTTAAGAAAGGAAATATTTTATAGAAGAAAAAAATAATGGAAATTGGACAGAGAAGAAATGGGGAAGATGTGCATCCCAATCAATAGATAACAGAGTTGATTGCATGCACATAGAAGGAAATAAATAGATATGAACTCACAAAATTATAAGCAAAGGCAAAAAAGCTTCTAGATCTAAATATTAAAATAACACAAAGTTTATTAAGAGATCTAAGATAGAAAGCAAGAAACAAATTGCACCGTGACACAAAGTTCTCTTTGAAAACCTGCTCCTTCATATTCCTTTGTTCACAAGTTGCTATCAGGGGTTTCAACACAAAGTATGGAACACAAGAATGCTGCTTACAAATTCTGATCATGATTCTCCCCTAACCCGAAGGTTCTTCCTCTACTTATAGAATGTAGAGGGGAAATTACAAGTAGGAAGGTTTTAGTTGAATTGCCACATGTGGAAGTGGGAAAGGAAACAACTGGCAATCTCCCTCCTAGAATTCCTCTTTGCATGACATGCATGATTTTGCAACTTGAAAATAGAACCTTCTATTTTGCATGTCTGCCACCTATATCCAAGTAATTGACTTCATCAAGTAATGGCTTTCAACCCAATTACTTAAGTTTTATAATTAAATTGATTGCTTAATTACTTTGTCAGAGGAAAAAAGAAGGAAGAGGAAAGCTGACTTTGTCGAAGGAAAGAAGAAGGAAGTGGAAAGTTGCAGTTTTGTTCTTTTTCACATTCTGCATGCAGCTGATTCTTTTGCCTTTGATTCTCACCAAACTGGATCTAGTAGCAACTGGATCTGGAAAGCGGAGCTGGATCTGGAAGCAAGTGACTGTGATTTTCTTGCAAGTATTTCCTTTGACATGTCTTCCTTCTTATCCTTGAAGCTTTTGCAGTTCTTCTCCAATACGTGCATAAGTGCAATGTCTTCCGTAAATAATTCATTTTTATTTTTAATTGCATATGAGCAATTAAAAATTCTGGAAAGCACTCCGGGATGAATGTAACTTCAATGAAGGCTTCAACTAGAAGATTGGGAGCACATGCACAAGATCCTGGAAGAAAATTTTCACGCACTGACTTCTACACGGGCTGCATCAGAAACAAGAGGATGAAGCCTTTGTGCCAGAAGTTTTTGCAACTATGAGATCTAGATCTGGATCTGATCTAGATCTGAATCTGGATTTACATCTGCATCTGGATATGGATCTACACCTGCATAACAAAATCTGGCAATTGGGTTGTGGATGGAAAAGATGCAACTCGAATAATTCCACTACTTTTAATCTGCACGCATGAGTGAAGTTTTTTCTCTAGGTATGAGTCAAGTCTTTCCTGCTCTGGAACTGTCTATCAATTCAGCAAGAGGTTCTGAGCCTAGATCCGTGTCTCCAATATCTGCAAATTTAGAAGTGATGTATGAATCAATTGTGCTTTATTTTTCATATTTCTTCGCCATAGCTTTGTCTATCTTTGTGCTGAACAATTCTTTTTCTTCTTATTTGACTAGAATTCTTCAAAACAGGTGTAAATCTGGATAATTCTTTAGATTTGGAGGATATATTCAATGTATTGGACATTGATTTAAGCTCCCTTTCTCTTATAAAGCACCTGTAATGAATTCCTGCAATTAATTCAGACAAAGATGGCAACCGGAACATGAACAGTGGATTTTAATCATAAAAATCTACCTAATTCAAGTTTGCTGCCCCAAAATTGATGTTTTATTTGCATGCAAAGAAAATATGAACAATTACCAACTTCACCTGAACACCTATACCACTATGTAGACAATTATTCAAACACAAATCAACCTCCTTCAAAGCATGGCGCCAAATTTGGAAGCTTCTAGCATTAATGCCACCTTGCATGAGCAAAAATCCTTCTCCAAATGGGGCGCACTTTTTGTCTGGGCTGCACTTCTCTGCTTGTGAATTAATTAATTCATCCTTATAGCAGCCCCTGATAATATAATCCTCATGATTCTATAATCAATTAATTGTCTTTCTTATTCCTGACAATTAATTAATTAAGTTTTACTGCTTCAAATGGGGCGCCTATTAAAAATAGCATGCTCATGGACTGCCATTAAATCAATTAAATTTATTTAATTTTAGATCTTCCACACTTCCAGTTAACTCAAGTCTCACAGTGTGCTTTGACCTTGGCCACTGAAAATAGGAATTAATTAATTCATTTAATACTTAAAAAAGTATTTTCTCCCAAATGGGGTGCACTTTTTGACATGAAGGGGCTGCATTAAATAAATTAATATTTATTTAATTTTAGAATTCTATTTTCAACTTCCTTATGTCCACTTCCCTTTGTTGACTTTTCCACAAGCCTGGGCGCCAAAATTGGTGTGAATAAATATTAACAAATATTTATTTAATGCATTAATATTCACCCAAGGTGGGTCGCACTTTTTGGAATAATAGAATTTCTATTTTTTCAAGTCATTTTTTCACAATGGTATTATTTACCCCACAAGGTAGTTCCTCGAAAATCCCATGGTCCACTTAAGTTGTTTGACTTTCATAATGGAATTATTTATCCTGCAAGTCAGGTAATAAAATCCCATTAATACCTTAAGTGATTTTTCTTTTATTTCACAATGGGAATTTTTACCCAACAAGGCATGTAAGAAATTCTTACCTGCCTGCTGCCTCTAATTTTCCCATTGTGACTTAAGTGACG
Source organism: Taxus chinensis (assembly GCA_019776745.2). NCBI lineage: Eukaryota > Viridiplantae > Streptophyta > Pinopsida > Cupressales > Taxaceae > Taxus > Taxus chinensis. Next base: position 1,013 of record JAHRHJ020002621.1, on the reverse strand, counting down.
TTGCTTCCACGGGAAAAAAATACCTTGCCAGGTGGGTAATAAAATTTCCTACCTTGTCTGCTGCTTCCAAAAATCCCATGATTCAGCTTCAAACCATCTGTTTTCTAAAAATGCGGCCAGCCTAGAAGAAGATTTTCTGGTGCACGACTTCGTCTTTTCCGAGAGAACCAGACCTCCAATGGCGACTTCCTTTCCAGCACAACGTGCGTATAGGTGATTTCCAGCTTCTCCAGGCCAAAAATAGGGCCAAACCTGGCAAAGGAATTGATTCTAGAGAAATTTCACAGAAAACAAAATGGAAAAACACTAAAAACACAAAAAATTGTCAGAAGTTACAAAAAAAGCCCAGGACTCCATTTTTGGTTAAAATCCTACTAGTATATAGTGAATATTGACATGTACGATCACAACAGGGTTAAACCGGAGCACAAATTGCCTCAAACGGGGCTCAAAATAATTAAATACAAATTTCCTACAGACAAATCTTGACGACATAATATAACAATTTTAGGCATCTAGGTATTTGGCGAAAAAGGCTAATATGACTCTTTGGGAATATCCTGACACAATACAAGAACTTTCAGGAAATAAAAACACAAAATGACCTATTATTATAAAAGTATGATTTTTTTTTCGAATAGGGTAGTCACAAATTTTAGGATAAAATATGGGTACACCAGTTGGCTCCGTCTGTGGACATCTTTTTCTTTGTTAGAATGAAAAGGGAAAAGATGAGATCCTAGCATCTCTGATTTCGTATCTTGTCTTTTGGGCATGGGGTCAGGCAAACAAACAGAACACAAAAACAAAAACAAAACAAGGAAATACAAACAAATTTTTATTTATATACATATAGGTTTTAACCTACTTTTTCAGTTCTTGAACAACTTCAGATGCTACTTGTTGAAAGGAAATGGTAACTCAATTCTGTCCCAGTAGGCAAGGAAGAAAGTATCCATTCTTGCAAGTCTTTTGATCATGAAGGGCCTATTCCAAAATGAATCAAATTCGTC
>JAHRHJ020002630.1:0-290716 GCA_019776745.2 Taxus chinensis | reverse complement strand
GGAACCTATTTCCAAGGCACCTTATCGGATGACTACTATAGATTTAGTCAAGCTTAAGGCACAATTACAAGAACTTCTGTCTAAGGGCTTGATTCGACCAAGTGTTTCACCTTGGGGAGTGCCAGTAATATTTGTAAAAAAAGAAAGATTGAACACTCAGGCTGTGTATTGATTATCGGATGTTAAACAAAGAAACAATTAAGAACAAATACCCACTTCCAAGAATTGATGATCTATTTGATCAGATGCATGGGGCAGCAGTTTATTCCAAGATAGATCTTCGATCTGGTTATCATCAATTAAGGATTAGAGAAGAAGATATTTATAAAATAGATTTCTGAACCAGGTACGGACATTATGAATTCACGGTTCTACCCTTTGGATTAACTAATGCACCCGTAGCTTTTATGAACTTAATGAATAATATCTTTCAAGAATATTTGGACAAGTTTGTACTTGTATTCTTGGACGATATTCTCATATATTCTAAAAGTATCAAAGAGCACAATGAGCATTTGAAGATAGTTCTGGAAATTTTGAGAAAAAGAAAGTTATATGGTAAGTTATCCAAATGTTCTTTCTTTGATACTGAAGTTCACTATTTGGGTCATGTCATTAGCAAGGAAGGAATTGTAGTGGATCCTTCAAAAATAGTGGCAATAACCGAGTGGCCTGCACCTAATAATGTACATCAAGTAAGAAGCTTCATGGGTCTTGCTGGATATTATAGAAAATTTGTTAAGGATTTTTCAAAAGTGGCTGCACCAATAACTTCATTACAGAAGAAGGATAAGAAATTTATTTGGAATGATAAGTGCGAAACTGCTTTCAAAAGTTTGAAAAGCCAGTTGACTTCAGCACCTATATTAGTTCTACCAGACCCTAATGGGAGCTTTATTGTTGTAACGGATGCTTCTAGGGAAGGCCTTGGTGGTGTTTTGTTACAAAATGATCAAGTCATAGCATATGAAAGTAGAAAACTTAAGTTACATGAGCTGAATTATGCCCCTCATGATTTAGAGCTTGCTGCAATTGTTCATGTGCTTCAAGTATGGAGACACTATTTACTTGGGAAACCTTTTGAGTTGAAAACTGATCATTTAGGGCTGAAGTATATTTTCAATCAGCCTAATCTAAATGCAAGACAACGAAGGTGGTTAGAATTTTTATCTCAATATGATTTTGATATTAGCTACATCAAAGGAAAAGAGAATAGAGTAGCAGATGCTCTAAGTCATAGGAGACACATTTCTGCTCTTATAACATTAAGAACTCAGTTTAAAGATGAGGTAAAAAGTGCCTCAGAATCTGATATATACTTTCAGCAAGTAAAAGCAGCACTTGCTGCAGAACCAAAAGATGAAAGGTATAAAGGTTTTCATTTTGATAATGAAGGAATCTTACGTTATGAAAATAGAGTATACGTACCTTTGCTAAATGATTTGAGAAAGAAATTATTAGTTGAATTTCATAATTCACCATTTTCTGGACACCCGGGTATCACAAAAATGCTTGCTGATCTAAAACAGCAATACTTTTGGAAAGGTATGAAAAAGGATGTTATTGGTTTTGTGACTCATTGTCTGGAATGTCAGCGGGTTAAGGCAGAACATATGCATCCTGCTGGACTATTATATCCCCATAGCATACCGCAGTACAAATGGCAAGTAATAAGCATGGACTTTGTACAAGGGTTACCTATGTCTAGGAATAAGCATGATGTTATCTTAGTAGTTGTAGATAAACTAACAAAGGTAGCTCATTTCATCACTGGAAATCTAAAGGATGATTCACCAGTGTTGGCCAAAAGATTCCTGCATGAAATTTTCAGGTTGCATGGAGTACCAAAATTGATTATATCTGACAGGGATCCTAGAATGACGTCAAGATTTTGGCAAATGCTTAATACAGCTCTTGGAACGAAACTAAACTTCAGTTCTGCATATCATCTGGAAACGAATGGACAAACAGAGAGAGTAAATCAAGTGTTGGAAGATATGTTGCGAATGTATTGCATGGATCAATAGTATAAATGGGAAGAGTATCTTCCATTAGTTGAGTTCGCATACAACAACACTTATCACTCATCTCTTAAAATGGCACCTTTTGAAGAACTTTATGGAAGAAAGTGCAGAACCCCTGTTAGTTGGGATAGTATTGAGGATAGAGTGGTAATTGGGCCAGAAATCCTCACTGAAATGGAACAGCAAGTAAAGATGATTCGTGAACGATTGAAGGAAGCAGCAGATAGGTAGAAGAGCTATGCTGACCTTAAGCTGGTTGATCGAAGGTTTGAACTTGGTGAAAAGTTTTTTCTTCGTGTTAAACCCAAAAAGAGTTCTATAACTTTTGGCAAGGCTGCCAAGTTGTCACCTCGTTATGTGGGACCTTTCAAAATTGTCGAGATAATCAATCCTGTAGCTTACCGATTAGCATTACCACCTGCTTTGTCTCGCATTCATGATGTTTTCCATATTTCCTTGCTTAAGAAATATGTTTCAGATTTGTCACATGTTTTAAATTGGAATTCCTTGCAGGTCCAAGACCCAGGAATAATCATGGTTAAACCCACACGAGTGCTGGAAACTCGCCAATTGCATTTGAGAAATCGTGAAATACAGCAATGTAAGGTCCAGTGGGACCAGTTTAATGAAGAAAGTGCAACTTGGGAAAATCTGGAAGAGATGAAAATTGCTTTTCCCTTTCTTTTTGAACAGAATGAAATCTATTGACAAATAAAAATAAAAATATGAACTTATCTTTTTCATGTCTTTATGAAAGCCAGATTGAGGCAAACATTATTCAGGTTGAATAAAATGTATCATGACATTGATTTCTGGAATTATTCAAGTTGGAAATAGTCTTTTGTATTGTGAACTAATAAATTGGTTGACCTGAAGGTAAATCAAAATATGTAATCATCGGGACGATGAATCTTTTAGGAGGGAAGCATGTAACACCCTGAATTATTGTTACTTCCTCCTGAGTATTCAAGTGTTGATATATGATTTCTTCGGTATAAGGATGTGTTTCCTTGATTGTGAAGTCATGCTTGATATGGATTGTATCTTCTTTGCTCTTGAAGATCTTTGACTGAGTCAGAATATGCTTGGACTCTTTTATTTCTTTCATTTTTTTAGTACCTGAGTTCAATTTGATTTCGGGATGAATTGTGGATTTATCCATCCTTATGACTCAGCCTTGGATCAGTTGCATTGATCCAAGAGATGTTTTAAGTTTATTCAGGATGAACAAAAATTATTGACCTTACAAAAGTTGCAAGGTCTGAATGAGTTGAATGAGCAATTCCAGAGTTTAACTCAGGCTGAATGTGTTAAATGAATTTGGTTCCAGATATCGTAATATCAGGAGGGCGTAGACCTTAAGTTAGGTAAGAAATTCTGGTGTATACTACAAGCTTAATTTGTAATGCCAGATAGAATCCATTACAGGAAAACTATACCCTGTTTGGTTCTAATACTGATCGGTCCTACTTGGGAGACCTAGACTGGATTCGTTAAGGTTAATAACCTTAACCTAAACTATAACCTATTGGTTAAATTATTGCTAATCTAACCTAGCCCTAAAACTATAAGCTTAATGCTCCTAAGGTTAGCTACACCTAGCACTATGGAAGTAAGACTAATGTCTTACCTTATGATCTAACCTATGTTTCTAACCTATCTTAACTAATGATAATGGATGGAAGGGGACCTATGAAGGGGCGCGAGTCATGGGCGGTGGTTTCCATGGCATTTATGAGGTGGATAAGGATGAAGGACTTGGGATTTGGCAGAGGTTGCTAACGGCTATTGTGACCTGACGTGGCAGCATTACCAAATTTGGGAATGGTTGTTTGTTTTCATTTGGCAATCGCCAACTTTGGCGGTCGGTGGCAATGGAGAATAGGCGGGAATTTAGGAGTTAATGCGATTGATGAACTTCGGTTCCTGAGCGCGGATTGCTTGGGAAGGCATGCAAATGGAAAATTGGTTGGTATTTTGGTTTTCCATGCGTTCCATTTTTCTCTCTGCTTGATCACTGGTTCTTCGAACCAGTCTACTCTGTGTTGCATGGCAACTTTGAGAATATCTAGCTCTTTTCTCTGTCGGGGAAAGTTTATAAGGCATGAAGGTAACAATTTATTGTTGTTTAATCTATCGTGGAAGAAGAAGAGAAGGTGCGAGCTCATTCAGAGGTCTTCTTCAGATTTTTAAGTGACACTATCAGGCATGATAGGCCCTAACTTTTAAAAATCTTGCTTTCCTTCAAATGCTTTCATTAAAACAACTCTGTTCAGGTGATTTTAGTACAGTTGGTTTGAAGCAATGTATTGGTTCTTCTTTTCCTGTGGATTTAGGAATCTCTGGTTATGCGAAGACTCTGTTGAAATGTCTACTGTATTTATTTCTTCTTTTTGGATTCATTTTCGGCTGAAGACGCGGCTGTGTTATCATGTTGTTGAATCCTGTTGAATCTTGCTGGGTTTACTTAAAATTTCTTCTGATTGGAATGCTTGCTGTGATTGTTTTACTTGAACGTGACTTCTGTTGAAGTCCTTACTGTGTTTTCAATTTTGGTTAGACACCGTTGAAGGTTTGCAAGGATTATTTATGAAAATGACTCTGTTGGAGTCCTTGAAACGTATCTTATGTTCTTCTGTATGAATATTTTTTGTGATTACATATTGTTGTATTGAAGCTCCTTGTTGTGATTACATATTGGTATTGACTCTATTGGAGTCCTTGAAACGTATCTTATGTTTTCGACTTCTGTAGAAGCTTTGTTGTGATTACATATTGGTATTGACTCTGTTGGAGTCCTTGAAACATATCTTATGTTTTTGACTTCTGTAGAAGCTTTGTTGTGATTACATATTGGTATTGACTCTGTTGGAGTACTTGAATTGTTGTCGTATGAATTCGACTTTAATCGAAACCCTGGTTGTGAGTACTGGTTGGATATGACTCTGTTGGAGTCCTTGTAGTATTCCCATGTGAACACGACTCCTGATGAAGTCCTTGATGTGTTGCGTGTTGGCTCGACTTCTGATTTAAGTCCTCGCTGTGCATGCATATTGATTCGACTCTTTCTTAATGTTGTTGTGTTTATATTCAGTTCAATTCTGTGGAAATGTGTGTTGGGTTACATTACAAACTTGACTCTGTTTGAGTCCCTGCTGTATTTTTGTTTTAGCTCGACTTCGGTTAAACCTTGCTGAGCTTATGTTATGGAGGTGACTTCTGTTATGGAGGTGACTTCAGTTAAAACTTTGTTGAGCTTATATTATGAAATTGGCTTCTGATATAAGTCCTTGCTGTATATTTGTAGGGATTAGACTCAGTTGAATGTTGCTGTGTATGTATGTGTTTCGACTCAGTGGGAATGTCGCTGTGTTTGCATATGGATACGTCATCTGTTTATAGTGTTATCTAGTCTCGTGTTTGACTGAGATAAAGAGTTCCTAGCTGTGCCATGTCAGGTGATGGCGTTGGGTATTTTCATGTTTGATGAATGATATGGAAAGATTTGTTGAGCCTATTATGGTTGGATTATTTATTACTGTTTGTCGCGAGAGCTCTTGTATTGCTTAATAGCTACAGGTGATTTTCATTATTTAATTTAGATGAAACTGTAGTTTCTTCTTGTTATCTCGACTGATTTAGTCGCATGCGTATAATGTAATTGCATTATTCTTGAGAAGTTGGTACAGTCCTGAATATGATTGGAATGGAAATTTGAATGTCTCTGTTTCTTTCTCCTCAGCTGTAAAGTATATGTTGATATATATAACTGTAGGAATAATAAAATATTCTCTCCTTGTCTAGAAACTTTGAGTGCTTTCTTCTTTTGTATTCCTTATGTGAACTCTACAGTATGGGCTTAAGAAGGAAAGACTGTTAAACTGTAGGGAGAGACTGGTAAAAAAATATATTGCAGTAAAGTAGTGTATTTGTCAATACCATTGAAATAATGTAATGTTTTTAAAGGAATCTCGTCAGTTGTACTTGATGAAAGTTATAATCTGCCTTTGAGGAATTGTTAAAAAAAAAACATACCTGTTGGATACATGAATTGATAGGATATTCATTTTTGAATGGAATAATTTGTTGGATTATTGTTGTCCTTGGGATTAAGATGGATGGATGTTTTGGATTCATTTTGTTCTCCTTAGTCTCTAATATATATGATGAATCATCTGAAGGGTATTTAGGATTAATTGGTAACTATAATATGAGTCATGCATTAAAAGTCATGTTAGAATTATAGAATGATGATTAGTCTGATTTATGTTAAGTATTTGAAGAAATGATGTCATTTAAACAGGTTCTCTAATGAGAGCAATTGGTAGAATGCAATTGTTTTAAGAATTAGTGCTTATCATGCTCAGTTCACCGAACTGACCCATGTTGGCAATTTTTGCAGATGGTTGTCGTAAGTGGTAAAGGCACGCAGATCTGATATGATACTCAGATTGCTTAATTTGGTTTTATGATGAATTCCAACTTGATTTCTCTAATTGTACTATATGAAGAAAGTTGTTCTTTTGTTGTTGAGTATTGTATCAAATATGCTGAATGCATAGATTGTAATTGTTTGGCTTAGAAATAAATGAAATGAGGGGATTGTTACTATGTGGCTGCATTTGTATTGTGATGGCTTGATCCTCTTTGATTCGATTGTTTTTAAGTGCATTTTTATTATTGTATACCTTGGAGATATTTGGATTCTCTAAGTAGGCCTTGTAATGATTATGTGACTGAATACTTGTAAATGATTAGTAATTCTTTTATGTTTTGAATATGGCTAAATTATAATAATTAGTCCACTATTTACGGGAAGTTAAGGTTAAACTACACCTTTATAGGTAGTTGAAATAGGAAGGGTAATCTAATACTCCCTATCCATGATCTAAGTCAAGAAAACTGATGATTTTAAATCACTATACCTTAAAAACAATGAGTAAGATATATATTTCAGTTTTGAGAACTGATATAAAACTATAGGGGTATAGTTAGCACCCTTATGAGATAGCATAGGGCTACTGCCAAATTTGTTGATTAAGATTAATGTGAGTCAATGAACTCCTTGACGAGATCTCAATTCTTATTACATTTCTCTCTGTGAAATGGATCTTATATAAATAAGGCAACTCAAAGGTGAGGAACGCAGGGGTTGGGAAAAGACTACCCAGAAAGGAGAGTCTTAAAGTATAATTACAACTCAACGTAAGTAACACCTTAAGTTAAGTAGATCTTTCCGAGGTGGTTTTGTAGGATGTCGGCACATGTCAACTGCAGGGTTGTACCTTCGAGAAGATTAGGATCTTCTCGAGGATACAACAATGCAGGTGACTTATGGCGGCACCCTTTGCATTGATCGTTAAGATTTACACCTTAAACTCGAACAAGTTTTTACTCTGGACCTGGTTAGGAACATGGTCATGTTATGAGGCTGCCCTTGGAGACTCGGGGTACCTTGACACACAGGGATAACTAGGGTTGACCCAGTATGTCAGCTTATCCCTAGTCCTCGAGAGCATCCTTATAACGTTGACATGTTATTAATCTTTTCCTAAGTGAATGACTTGGGACAGGGGAGGCTAACAGAAGTCAGCGTAAGACATTCTATATAACATCGGAGTGGGGTGAAGGATGTATCCTAGATTGACGAGTATGCCGTCAAGGAATATGAGACATAAACAGTATGTTTCAAATCTTTGGCCAAAGTATCGCAAGCTACTGATTGCGTTGTCCTATGTCACCTAGTCTAAGGGACGTGATGCCGATGAATAATGGTAACAATTATTCAGATAGGTTCCTTGGGCAGAGCATTCTGAAATCCCAGTTTAGGGAAGAGAACCGCAAGAGTGTGGTGTTAAAATAAAAACGCCAACTCTATGATACCCATGAATAGATCGGTAGATTACCGAGTCATGGAATGAATAGATCGGTGGTATACCGAGTCATTACAGCTGCATATGGTTATCTGATATAAGAATGATTGTTTTGATCTGTGAGTTCTAAATTATGTATTTAGAACTAGGAAGCACTTATCAAAAAAAAAAAAATAAAAAAATTTCTTCTAATGTACTAAATTTCTTTCAGTATTTGTCCAAAAAGGAAGTATCCATCTATTTCCATGAATGACTGGAATTAGAGGGCAATCGCATAAACCACCTCATGGAAAATTCCTTGAGAGTGGAAGGAAAAATCTTGAGTTTCTGGTTATCTATTTTGTATTCATATGTTTGGCAGAGGACTTTAAATTCAAACAAGAATTGGTCTAGCTATTCTATGGACATTCCTCAAAAGATAAGAAAAATGGATGGGGAAATTTTTTTCATAGGTTCTTCCTCGTCCTCATTTAAGACAATGGGGTAGGTAAAGTTTCTACCTAAAGGTATATCATCATCATTTCCATTCTCTCCCATGTGTGAAAGTTATTCAGGTTTTAAGTGAGTTGATCTAGATTCAATGTCAGTTGATTCAAATTCAATGTCACTCTTAGGAGTAGTATTATAAGTTTTTACTACTCATTCTCCTATTAGGGATATTATTTAATTTTTACAAATTATATATCTCCCTATAGCATCCCTTTTCATGTGCATCAATTTTTATCTTTAAGGAAATGCTTAGGATCACTATTGGTTGTATAGCTCAATTTCAATAACACCCATAGCATAAAGTGTGAATAGAATGACGTGATTTTCTTATGGTTTTCCTTAGAAATGGTGCTAAAATTATTATTCATTGTAACTTCCAATCATTTAATCAACTTATTCAAATGTTGATGTCATTACAAACTAGGGTTGTGTTTAAGGTTGTATGCAGAGAAGTTAATATGCAACTCAATATTATTGTGGTTCTCTATTTTGGTTTTGTTTAGTGTTGGTTTTCTTGTCTACACTACTTAACTACTGAAAGCAAGTAAAATATCTATACTGAATGTCAAATCTTCTAATCTATGGAAAACAAAGTATAGGAACTACATCTACTCTACCAAAATGAAGTTGCTGAAATGAAATGCTTGTAAAGGAAATGTTTACTTGAAATGAAATACTTGATTAAATCAAATGATAGTAAAGGGAATGTGTTGAAACAAATAAATACAATATTTTATTTAGATAATTATCAAACCAAGATACTAAAACTGAAACTGATAAAATATAAATATCTTGTATGAAATATTAATCTTTCAATCTCCTCAATCGAGTGGGATCTTGTTCTACTTCGAGATTGAGGCTCTCAACATAAACATATACTCAAAATAACATGTATTATATTCATCAATATAAGTTCATCACATACTTCAGAGTGTAACTGAAAATCACTTCTTCTATTAACTACTATAATACTTTAAACATCTTACTAACTAACATTTCAAAGGAGGTGTCTTATAGACACAGTTGATTACAACACATACCAAAAATATACGAAACAGATTAACTGATAAAAATTTCATAAAAGTCCCATGGCACCCTATATTTTTTTGGAAACAGGGGCCCTCATTTATAGCAGGTTATGGGTCAATCCTCAAAAATGGTGTAGTGGTTGTGGACTCAGTCTCCTTGACTGCAACTACTCAAAATGGAAAAAAAGGTGCCTCATTAGCCTACATATGTCACAAAATCACTCTACAAATAAGTTAGTGAAATTTCCATTGGTCATTAGTTTGCATTAGAAAAAATAAGGGTAAATAAATCACTTTCTACTTTGGATATAACTATTTAGAACATTCCCATGCATAGATTAATGTTTTTAGGAGTAAAATTTATAGTTATATAGATGATACGATGAGTCAATTTATGGACTCATCAGTTAGCCTCCTATACCATCCAAACTCCTTGCGTGAGTTTAATATCCATCCCATCAAGCATATATCAACCTAACTCATCCTAAAAACCCACATCCATCATTCAAAATGTAGTTATATTCATCCCTATATCAATACCATTTATTAATACAAGCTCCATTTCTAATTTTTTTCCCATCCTCACAACAATCGTCTATAATCCCCACTTTCTCCCAACATATACCTCAAAAATCCCACACTTCCACCTCCTTTCAATCCATACCTTAGCAATCCCAACCACTTATCTACCCCTTCAATCCTTTCCAACGTATACCATAGCAATCGTAATCCCTTATCCACACATTGATTCCATTTTAATACATACCCCAATAATCACAACCCCTCTTTAACACTTCCATGCCCATTCAATATCAATATATGTAACCTTCACATCCTCTTTATAACATTCCCCTAGGTTCCCCTCATCATTAAAATATCCCCTTCCAACATAATATTCCTTCACAATATCAACCATAACAACATCCAAATCTATTCCCATATAATCAGCTAGGTTCATCCTTATCAACACACAAAAACATTATACCAACCGACCCTCTGAAAGATTTAATGAACATGATATCTACCAGTCTTGAATCCACTTCTATTGTTCCTAAAAACACACTATCATATGATCAAATATGCAATGAACCCATCCACCCATCAGTACCATTACAAATCCTATCCTCCTCACTGGAAACTTCTTAAGTTTTTTAAACTATACATAAAATAAGATCCTCAAACAACATATCCAGGAATTATCATCCAATATACCTGTTACCACATAGCACACCACAAGGGCCTCATTTTGAGGACATTTCCTATATCCTTGTAGGACCTACTTTAGACTTGTATAACAAATTCATATTATTCACCTAACCATTCACGTAGATTTCTCAATATATTCCTTAAACAATTAAATCAATTCCTTATCCCCACAAAATACTTTCACTGACATTTACGCAATAAAAAATTGAAGATGAGTCCATTGCCCACATATCCACCTCACCTGGACACCTCATTATTAGCCATCTTTTACCCTAAGACCTATTCTTAGAATTTTCCTTAACTAGTGCTAAGACATACCCAAAACATTAAAAATCAAAGCCAAATTCCCTCTAACCACATTCACGCATGTGAGAAAATTGCTTCCATTCTAGGATCCATGGAGCAAAATTAACGAGATCCCAAAAACTCAAGGGGATCCAAACCAGTTTAGTAAACAGCAAATCATCACCCTAATGATGCTGTATTCCGGAACCGACTCGGTAAAGAATGTTAACACCCAAAATAACCTTATTTTCATGTGGCACATTTCTAAGGGATTAACACGTCTTTTAGAGTAAGATACGACTCCATAGCTACATATAAGGAACCAACATTCGTACACACCTCAGAGCATCCATTTCCAACACCAAAAGATCACAAAGCCATTTTCCTTACACGGGAGGATCTGAGGAAGTGTCTACACCATAACAAGTTCAATGAATCTGATCATCCTCCATTGCCAACTAGACAACAAACTTGTACAAACAGTAATTTAGATTGTTAATTAGCACTGGTTCATTAATCATTTGAGTAGATTATTTTACTTCTATCAATACCCCATAGTTTCTGCTCCCATTTCCATTCCCCCACCATTTACCTCCATGTAGGACTTGACCATCCTTTTATCCACACTTCCTTGACAACTGCCCATACCTTATCACAATAATCATCATGGTTGCACACTTGATACTCACACGAAATACCTTGCACATTAGCATATCCTTCCATTTCCATCTGAAGCCTCAGACCCCAAATCATCCCACCAAGTTTTTACTTGAGTTAGGTAATTTACCATGACCAGTATTGTAACGCCGGTTACCCACAACCATCATTGGTTAACCTAAACTGATATCAATGTGACATACAAGACATTTTGACGTCGGTCTCTGTGTTCATTGACCAGAAACCAAGAAATAGTGTTTAAAACCTCCACGCAATACCGAAAACAGCCCAGAACCTTACCCTGACCATTCCCAGTACCCTGACAGAGACCTTGACCTTCAGATTCAGTCATAGCTTATCATGATTGTATTGAGGGTGAATTTGCCTATTGTAGACGAATGAGATACCTAAATCATTTTAACTACAATAGGATTTCCTTTATTATTAGCATTACAGTTGTTTTACAAATAGTGGATTGATAGTCATCTAGGAAGTATCACACTTCCCAGATCTCAGCATCGCGCTAAGGTAGTCCATTGCATATATTGTTTAACTTTTTTTTGGTGGTATTTGAAGTTTTCCATTTCAGGTAGTTCCTCCAAGAAAAAAGGAAGTTCTCATGATCAGTTGTGGATGCCAGAAGTCATATTTCACGTGCAACAACCTATGATCAACATTTCAATAGGTATTCCTCCTAGCCCTTTACCCTTATCTATTTCGTCAAAATTCGAAGAAACACTCTATAATCAGGTGAAACACTAGCCCTACTTTAGATTGGTATAACAAAATTCCTCAATACTTTCTCTTCTCATTCACTCATCTAAGAATGGCAATTAGGGTTTCCCTCAGAAAAAAATTTGATTAACATCACGTGTAAAATCACTATTACCTACTTATATGCTCATCAATAATGTTGAAGATGAATCCATCACAAACATTGTGGCCCACTGGAGTGACGTTATTAATCAATTATTATTTTCCTTCCCAAAGACTGAGTTAATTGAGTTATTTTCTCATTTCTATGCAAAACACATTTCATCTGCACTACAAATCCAATCCTTCCAAATGTTTGACGAAGCCTTTACTATGGCTCATAAACTCAAACTTCGCGCTCTCGAAGATGGTAGGGTCAAACTTAGATCAAAGAAACTTAATCCCGAATATTCATTCAAACCATATTCTAGCCACGCTAAATCAAAAACATCAAAAAACATAGTTATTGTAAAGACTGATTCTAAATATCATTCAACTTCCAAACACTCCTATCCTCAATACACCTACACGCCTATAGGTGAATCTTACAACGCGATGTTTGAAAAAATCCTGGTTGCCAATATGATCAATATTCCTCCCATTTTTCCCATTGATACATATGTCTCAAATCCCTCTTTTTATAGTGACAATGATTATTGTAAATACCATAGGGTCAAAGGCCATGATATTGATAGGAAACACCCTTTAAGATCTTATTGACAAAGGTGCGCTACAACTGGATAACCCAAATGCACCTCCTAATTAATACCTTGAATTTTTTAAATAACCATTTCCAAATCACTCCCCATACTCCAGTCAAACCCAGTCTAATCTCTTCCATTCCCATCACAAGATAAACATAGTCAAAAGATCTACCACCTACAACATTATCATCTGAGCCTTCTACCATAGAGTCGCCGTATGAATCATCCATTATTAACTCTGTTATAGAAAAAACAAATAAAACACATGTAGTATTATATACATCCCCGGATACTACCTTAAAAAATATTACATTTTCATCTACATCAATTTCATCCTCTCCAAGCTTGTCTACAATCTCTTCACAAGTCTCACAAAATAAACCCATCTTAAAACTTGTGAAAAACTCTTATGATCATCATGTCACTCAACATGTTATATATGTAACCTTCAAAATTATGTCACATGACCACACACCCCTTCATCCAAGAAGGAAAAAATCATATCACGTGACCATCCAAATTCTTCAATACAAAAACCAAACCCCTTGCCTTCCATTCTTGGGCCACACCCCTCATCCAAATTACCAGTCATTATCACACAATAAAAACCATTCCTTATTGCACATCTAAATAAATCACACCAAAAGTGACCCCTTCAAGACATGTACAATAGAGAGTATCACCACTTCCTTTGACATATTCCTCGAAAGGACCATTATACATTAATCCTTGAAAGGGTTCTTCAACAATCTATCATAAGGCAATACCTCCTCTTAATCCATCTAGCTCTCAAGGGTGGAATCCCTCCTGGTATAACTTAAAATCTTCTTATGATTACCATCACAGACCAAGACATCATACAGAGGGCTAAAAAGCCCTTCATGGTGCTATCAGAAGCCTTGCTAATAAGGGAATTCTCCCTCTAGAGCTACAAACATCAAAATCATCCCATAAAACATCTACAACCACCACATTTAAACTATCATCTATACTCACAACCACAGAAAGTGGGGATTCTTCTAAGAAATACCCTCCTCATTAAATTGACATAGTACATATCACCACTAGAGCATGTACCCAAGACCCTAGTGCTTCTGATCATGATAAATATAAAGTCTCTATCCAACACCTCCTGCTAAGGCTAAGGTATCCATCATTACCGCTCCTCTTATGCAAGCCACTACCTCATTACAAAATGTTGTCATCAAACAACTTCACAAATATCCAGTTAAAATGTCTCTCATTTATTAGAGGTCCCAAAATGGTGTTCATGTTAGGAGGAATGCTGGATCTATATACCTCACCTTCACATCGAAAATCCATGATTGAAACACTCCAATCCATATCAGTACCCTTAGACGATCCACAACCTTTTGCAAACCTAGTAAGCAAACTCAAAGCGTCCACTGCCATTTCCTTTGATAGTTTAGAAATACCATCATTACACCTAGAAGACCACAACCTCCAACTCTTTATCACCACCACAAATTAATGACACCCTTGTTAAAAGGGTCATGATTAATAATGACGCTAGTATTAATATCATATCATCACAAAAATTTAATCAAATTCAATTACCCAACACCATTGTCACCTCAATGCCGTTCTTGTTGCGTTTAAATGACACCATGACCATTACATTGGGTATAATCATCTTACCACTCAAATTCGGCGTTAAAATTATCCCTAAACTATTCTATCTGGTAGGAGAGTTCCAATCTAACATGCTTCTAGTCCGACCCTGGATACACGCTATGTGTTGTATACCATCTCTTGAAGTAACGAATGTGTCAATATTATAAAGTTAGTACTCTCCATTGATGTATTGCATATGATCATGAAGGTAAAACTTTCTCGGTCCCCACAATTCTAAATCCTTTTAAATATTGTCACATAACACATCATCTAAATGACATTCTCATTCAAAAATAAAACTTATTGGTTATCCCTCATACATGGGCTTGGTAGAGGAGCTACAGTTACTGAGGTAGATATAGGGGTGGTAGTGGGAATAGAGGATTTAGGTACAGGAGAGGTAGCAGTAACATTGGTGGATGGGGCTGTGGGTGAAAGAGAAGTGGAAATGGTGGTAGATGCCTTAACTGGTATAAGGAAATCATTATGTCGGTACAACATCTTATAGGTTTTGAATGGTGAAGGGTCATCTGGAATGGTATATTTATGTCCTTCATGTTCAAATTTTACACAATGGTGTAAATTTGAAGGAACACAACCCATGATGTGGATCCAAGGTTGGCTAAGCAACAATTTATACTAGGATCCCCCCTCTAAGACATAAAACAATTTTGCAATGGTAGGAGGGCCACACGAATGTGGAGAATGATGGTGCTGAGGGTGGAAGTGATTGCGTCATTGAATGAATGCAACATATCTGGGTTATTATGCATACAATTAGAAGGGATGTGTATTTGGTTGTATGCATGGGAGGAGATGATGTTGATGTTGGCACCTCCATCAATCGTAATGTGTTGAATGTGTATATTATTAGTATAGACTTAAATGAAAAGGGTGATATCAGGATCATCTTATTAGAGAGGTAAAATATTGTCATTAGAGAACTTTAGGGCTGCTACTTGATGAGTGGTAGTGGGTATAGAGGAAGGGGATGAATTGGTGAGAGAGGCCACATGGCGAGGGGTGATAATGGAGGCCAAAGGCGTAGGGTCATTAGGTAAAACCTCGATGGATTGCAAAACCTCCATGATGGCCTGTCGATGAGATTCAAAGGTTTGGAAAAGGTCGTACAAAGAAATTTTAAGAGGGGATTGGTGTAATTGTTTTATCATTGTACAATGGGTGACCCCATCAGAAATAGGATATGTGGGTCCCTGAATGGTGATTTTTGGTGCAGGTATAGATGGTATATTGGGCACAAGATTGGTGGATGGTCTGGTTACTTTCTCCTTTCCTTTTTCTTTTTGGGCGGGAGACACAATGTTAACCATATTGATATGGGGTGAAAGAGCAGGTGAGTCATGATATGTGTAGCGAAAAGATGGGAAATATAATGAAGATAAATGTTTTTGTGAAAGAATTTAGACGTAATGACATTTGGGAGGAGGTTTGGCTAACTCTCTTATATTGACCATGTAGATCTCAAATTTTGGAGGCAGATAAAATAGTTGTGGAGGTGGAGATGCGGGTCATGGAATAGGTAAGGGGATGAGGGTGTTTGGTGATAGGTGAAGGCGGAATAGGGTCCTCGTCTAAAAGATAATCATTGTCAAATTTTTCTTCAGGAGAACATAGTTGGAGGATAACAGTTTTAAGAGCCTTACAATTTTCTACATCATGCCCTGCCATACGATGGTAGGCAGAAATTTTTGGTATCAGTCAAACCCTTTTAGATTTGGGTTTGAGTGGGCTCATAAGGTCTAAGTGGTGGCAATGTGATGGTAGAGGTTTCCAAGGTTATCTAAGATATTGGCATAAGACCCAACCAGTAGATCATAATGCGAAGTAAGTGTGGGTTTAGATTAAAGTGTGGGTGATTTTGGTGGGAGAGGCACCATGGGAGGTGGAATCAGAGGTTGAGTTAGTTTGACCACCTGTTTGTTAGGTAGTATAGTTTTATGTTATGATTGCACCTTCTTGGGTAAAGATGTAGTAGATGAACTAGCAGTTGAAGGTGGTGTAGGTTTAACTACCTCTTTGGAGGGTAGTGGATTCTTGGATTTTGGCTGCACCTTCTTGGGTAAAGGTGAAGAATAAGTACATGATGTAGAAGGGAAGGAAACTGATGGAAGGGGATGGGTTAGCCAAGGTGATAATGGAGGTGTGGTGAATGCTATGGGAAGAGGCAAGGTGGAAGTTACTAGTTGAATAGAAGGCAATATCATAGGTAATGATGAGGATACGAAAATTAGTGTAGGTATAGGCGGTAGAAAAGATGTAGGTGATGGTGAAGGTGTAAGCCATATAGGTAATTTGGGTGTAATAGAGGATTTTGACGATGAGGTGGGCTATCGTGCTTTTCGTTTACCTTTGGTAGGAGGCTGCTTAGCCAAGGTTAATGGGTGGGATCCTAGGATATATGGAAGGGGTGAAGGCGATAGAGGGGTAGTGGGCAAAACCAGTGTGTGCGGCCTAAGAGGTTGGGTCTTCCTATTATGTGGGGGAATATTCTTTGCATTGGCTTGTTAGGATGTGACTAAATTTATTTTAACAAGAGGATGGGCTAGGCTTGATGTCGGCATGACTCCCAATGTGGCAATGGGTTTGGACATACAAGAATATATGGATATAGGTAAGGCTTTAGGCATTGAAAAAAGTTCATTTGATGGTAAATGTTTTAGGTGTGGGTGAGGGTGATGAAGAAGAGGTTGCTAAAACTAGCATGGTCATGATTGGTTTAGTTTTCTGAAACACCTTTGGATAAATTGTGGAAATATCAACAGACAACATTTACATCTAAATTGAAAAAAAAGTAGCCGAAGGCATCCCCAAAGCATAGAATTGTTGACATAATCCAAGTGGTTAGAAAAACATGAAAATGGAACCATTGGAGGGGGGATGATGTTGATTTGGTAGTATTCCCTATAAAGAATGTTTGTGAGATAGGGAAATGGTTGAATTCTGAATCTATAGGTAAAATAGCTAAGAGAAAATCATTACAATCCTTGAAAGCCAATGGAGAATTTTCACCAATAGGAAGGGGTGCTACTAATGGATCCCCTATGGGTAGGGGAGATGACAAGTAGGATGAGTTAAGTTCATCTTTTGGTAAAGAGGAAGGTAAGCATGAATCTCCCATGGGTAGGAGAGAAAATATTGTGGGTTGTTTGTCAGTTTGAGGGGTGTGTGGGGAAACTATCTCATAATATATGGCAGAATCCTTTGTGGGTGAAGGGGGAGATAAAGGAGACTCATATATGGGTTAAGGAGTGAATGAAAAAAATTATTCCATGGATAAAGGAGCTTGTGCATGAATCTCCTTGATAGATGGATTAGGAGGAAATTGAGGAAGAGCTAGTATGATGTCGAAAATAACATCGACCTCACAAACGTTACCATCATTGGTCGAGGGTTCACTAGTTTGGTTAGATGATGGGGTGTGGTTTGGGAAAATTTTCTTGAAGATGTGAATATTTTGATTAGCTAGTGTGTTAGGTTTATCCAAGATGAGATCTCCACTATCTAACATTTCTTGGACGATAATTTTGAAATTTATACAATTACTATCGTTGTGACCTTTAACGCGATGATAGTTCCAGTAATCATTTTCTTTATACCACGCAGGCATAGGAGGGGAAGGGTCAAAACCAGTATGTGATTTGATGGGTGGAAGAGTGATTGATATGGCTTTTTAAAAATATTCTAAAACTAAAGAATAGGGTTCCCCTATGGTAGTGTATTTTCATTTCTCCCACTTTAACTAAAAAATCCTAAACAGTAGAAAGGTTGGAAGAAGGATTTGATTGGTTGGATGGGTGAGACAGACCCGATTTCAAAATTACTACATGGTTAGATCCTTTTTCTTTGTAGTTTATTTTCTTTTGTGGAAGAGGAAGAGGTATCGTTTGATTTAAATGCAAGTTTTTTACTACGTAATTATATCTTCTTCTCTTCAATGGCACAAATTTCAAGTTTTCAAACCATGGTGAATGCCTCATCAAACATGTAGAAGGTTTGAACTTGGAGAGTTGGAAAAATGTTCCTAGCACAAGCCCTAGTGAATAACTCTATTAACTCAGTTTGAGGTATTTGAAACATGAGTTGGTTGATTAAGCTCCGCCAACGAGTGACAAAATATGTGATAGATTCTTCTTTTTATTTTCATGCCGAGTACAAGTCGTTCATGGTGACTTTCTTTCCGATGTTGATAGAAAAGTGGTCTAGGAAATCTTGAGATACTTGGTTGAATGAGTAAATGGAGTTCCTAGGTAGAGCACTATACCAATCTAATGCAATTCCTATTAAGGACATTGGAAATATTTGTACGAGAAAATTGTCATCATGAGTGATCAGATAACACCCATGTTTAAAAGACCACAAGTGTTTCTGTGGGTCTTCTTTGCTATTAAATCGGTTGAATTTAGGAATTTCCCAATGCATAGGGTATGGAAAAATAAGAATGGATGGGTGAATGGGCTCATTGAAAATCTCATTGTATGTCATATAATTACATGAGCCAAAGATCGATGCTTCTAATGTCTAGATCTTGTCCATCATCAATTTGATAAGATCGTTAGTAGGTTGTGATGATTGGGAACCTCCTACACTATAAGGGGGAGATGATGAAGGTATGACATGGGTGACATCCAAGTATATGGTGGTAGTGAGTATAAAAATTGTGAGGGAGGAATAGATGCAAGTGGAAAGTATCATGAATATACGATAGATGAGATAGGGGTTTTTTGGGTGATAAGTGTAGTAGGTGTAGTGGATGTAATGACTCTCGTAGTAATTGTAGGAAGTAGGTGTGGGATGGAGAGGACACTTTTTTAGAAGGGAGTATGGATTTCCAACACCATGGGTGGCTAAGATGCAATAGGTATATGAGAGGTGGTAGGTACAGATAAACCTACACTCGAGGGAGTTGATAAAGGAATGGTTGACATCACAAGAGAAACTGACGTTTAAAGGCACAAAAGATGCCATAGGTGCAGCAAATATAGATGATGTAGGGTCAATTTGGTACACCCCGGTGGTAAGGTGTAAGAGGATAAGGCTGAGCTAGTAGTAGCTTATGAAAAAGTGGGTGTGAGGGGGTAGGAGGTATTGATATAGGAATGTCGTATACAAGCTGCCCTGATGAATGGGATAAATAATATTGTAAAGAAATGGGGTTTTAATCAGGGAGCCTTGTAAACTTCTCATCATTTGTACTGATGATGATAGGTTTATTGGGATCCATAGGTGATAGAATGGAAAGTAAGACAACGATGGGCTAGGTAGGAGTGGCTAAAGGGTAGCATGGAATACAAGCACATTGGCTTGGCTACAAGTCAAAACCATGTGAATTATAGTAAACCTGGTAATCTGATCCTTTTTTATGACAAAGAAACATAGAAGGAATGGAGAAAATAGTTCCATAAGGTGAAAACTAGTTAAAATGAATGCTAGTTTGGTTAAAATGACCAAAATAGTAGGAAACCGACAATGGTGAGATGAGTAAATCGATGACGGTCACTCGATCAACGCCGGTCACTATGAAATTTGTGAAAAGATGGAAAAAGTGAATTTGGTAACTTATATCAAATAAAAGACCAACCTAGAAACCTAATTATGAAATGATTGACCCTTAACACTCTCAGAAAGAGTCAGAATACACAAACTATGATTATGGAGTGTGAAGGGAAAAATGAATGGAGAATATGACCTCACACCTCAAAACACAGATCAAGCAAAAACTACCAAACACAAAATCCTATGTGGTGGATTTTATGTTCTGGCTTATTCCATTCAGGACTGACTTGTGAATAGAGAAGAGTTTTTGGTTTGATAAAAGGTACCCTATGAAAATCCAGTAACTAAGGATAGTTTCAGGTAAGTTTTGACGAGGGAGGTCCTTTCTCTGAGATAATTACTAAACAGAGAAACTAGTTTGGAGCCCACTGTCAATGCTATGCTCATGTGATCATTGAAATTTTCTTCTGGGTAGGATGTTGTTTAAGAAGATGAGTACTTTATTTTATTGGTTTGGTATAGAGAAGAAAGTGTGCACTACGGTTCAATTTTTCAACCATCAGCTAGGCATGAATTCTAGCATATATGTTGCCCACAATTTAAATGAGCTACAACTGTAACACTCAGAAATTATATGTAAATATTTTAGACCCAAATCCAGTGACATTTAATGAGAGAAATGATGAATAGGCAAGAGTATGTCTTTCACTAATGCAATACAAAAATAAAAAGAATGGTTCTTTTTAGTCCAAAATACGAGTGTCAATGAGACAAGTAGAATAGATATGTTCCAAAGGATAAGGAATTTAATTTGAAAACTTTCAAAAGTAAATAGACACCCAATCTTTCACCTAGGAATGAACAATGCAAAAGAACCCCTGATGGGTCCCACCAAGAAATTAAAAATGTTTCACCAAATAAGTTGTGTGACAAAAATAGATAAGATAATGGTGAAGTGATGTGTAATATTCACTGTAAACCTATGTTGGTCGTATGTGTAATGTGCACGAAACCAAATTCAATAGGTTTTCTTCCCCTTGAGGGTTTCCCACTTACATCTTGTGTCTATGTGACTACTCTTTCAATAGAAATTATGTTCATTTGAATGATATTAAATAGCACACTTACAGTAGAGTTCCTAGCAATTGATATGCTATGATGAAGTGTGATACTGGATGTTAGATGGCTATTAATCTAACTAATAGAAAATTAAGTAATAGTAAATTTTAGGATTGATTCACCCCCCATAATTATCCATTTTGTATCAACCAATTTGTAAAATAGACAACTTGGAAGGATGGGTTGAGAACTTGACAATGATTCAAAGAATAAATAATGGAATGATAGAGTTGGGAGTTTCAAGTTTGGGGAGCATTGCGAAATGTTTCAGGAAAGTTTCATAAGGTCTTGGGAAGATCCATCAGAAGTAGGATTTTGGGCAATCCTTAAGGAGTTTAGAGCGTCAAAGAGGATGAAAGATTCAAAATCCCTATTATAATAGCCATGTCAGGAATTATAAGTCCAATAAATTTCCTATGGAAGTGATTTTTCAGGCATCCTTAATGGTGGAAAAGACTAGAGATCTTGAAGCATCATACAATCCCAAGGCAATTCATTCTTAGAGCGCACAAGAGTAGACCATCCATGACAAAATAAGGAGATCTATTTACAGGTGATAAATTATAATTTGGATCTTGATACCACCACCATTAGAGTCCAATTGGTTGTTTCCATGTGAAATCATATAAAATTTTACTTGAAAAACTCATCCACAAGCTCAAGTTACCACCTCTAGAAGTTGGTCGGCTAGGGGTTAGACAGGTCAAGGTTGGATGGGTCAAGGTTGGATTGCTATGGGTTGTCATGCCCAGGGGTTGGTCGGGTCAAATTTTTTGATGCCTCACATAATGGAATTTTGACTCCATGTCACACCCCTCACACTTTTATGACACCTAGGTTGATACCTATGGCTAATGTACTGGATGGGTCATAGAGGTTAGACATCTAAAGGATTAGATGCCCAAGGGTTGGTCGGGTCACATTTTTTTATGTATGAAGAATTTTTGATGCCCATTGCTACCCGTCACACTTGCACAACACCCAGGTTGGAAGGTATAACCATGTTAGATGGTGTCATGGGGAAGTAGATGGGTTAAAGGACACCTTTGATGAAGGTTGGATGCTCCCCAGGGGTTGGTTGGGTCACATTTTTTTAAACGCGTCATAATGTGATTTGAGGCCCATTGCACACCTTCACAGTTCCATGACAATACCTTAGAGAAATTGGATGGTAACAAGACCAAGTTGGATGGGTCATGGGGGTTTTAGCGATGCCAAGGGGTTATTGAAGATGGAAGGTTGTGAAATGCCTAGGGGTTGGTCGGGTCACATTTTTTTACACATTTGAATGGAAGTACATTTTGATGCCGATCGCACCCCTTGATATTGCACGTCACATGGTCTCATGGTTGAGGACATATAGAGAATCAGACATCGTCCATGGGGTTTGATGGCCAAATGGTGCACACCAACAAAAAATTCCTATGATATGGATGGATGAGTTACATTTCCTCATAAGGGTAGGTGAATGAATGATAGCCTAATGACTTGAATTAATGAGGCATGGCACCCATGACCACCTGTGCAGGAAAAGTACCAAAATAGATGATTTCCCATACCTCTTTAGTGCATCCTACTAGTTGGTGACCTAAATTACCACCTATATATTGTAAAATTCACCTCATTTTGAGGTAGGGTTCTTTTTCCAAAATAAGCAAACGAACTCTGTATCAAATGGTTCCAGAGCTATTGTGACTTGCTAAATGCCTCAAAATTGGGACTTATTATAAATAGATTTTTTCCTATGCTTATGTTAACTGATGGATTCTCTGCATGTTTCTGAAAAAATAAAATTTGTGTTTTGTGGCCATTTTCTCCCTATGCACTTATATGAATTTCATCTTCTACCATTCCTAGCTTAAATTTCATATTTTATGTACTATATATTATACATATATATTTATCTATCTTTGCAAGGGCCCATAGTTTGTTGTGCTTTATACAATATAGGGAACTGATTTTTGTCCTGGACTGTGGCTTTTTCTACCAGCCATCTCCTTCTCATGGTTTCTCCCTATTTTTCACTCACTGATTGATTTTCTAAACATAAAGTTTCTTGGTGAATCACCTTCACTTAGAGTAGTTTTATTTCATGCATATTTCTATCCCTGTCTTCTTGTATAAGCATTAGAATAGGGTTAGTTTAACTTTCCATTCTCTACACTTTGGAGAAGTTGACACTAGGTTAGAGGAAGAAGTCCTGACTTTCTCTCAGATGATTATCCTACTTGTAATATGTCCCACACATGTAGGATAATCTCCATGTTATGTCAGGTTGAATTGGTTTCCTAAAATCGTACACAAATCACAAGTAATCCTAGGGGTGCAAGTATATTTTGCATCAACAATTTTGACATGCCTGATGGGATCGAGAAGTCAATATTTTCACTTTTTATCAAGATTAAAGGTGTGTGTCTTGGTGAATTTCCAGTATTTCTATAGGCTTTTTAGCAATCACATTATAGCGACTTCATCTTGTCAAATCCACCAGCTTTCAACAGCCTAAGTTTATCAAGTTCATGAGAAGAGTGTAAACCCGGTCTCAAGCAAGAGAAGAAGGTATCTTTATAATACTTGTAGTTATCTCCAAGTCAGAGGAAGGAGAGGAAGAAGAGTGCAAAGGTATCCATCTCCACTGAAATAGAAATTATCTTACACCTTCACCCAGTAGACCTTTTATTCAATAAACAAGTGGTTCTTCGACCACTTTCAGGATGGCTCATCTACATCCACTATGAATTAAGCCTACCTCAAACCCCTTCACACAATTCATTTAGAAGTAGCCCACTTGCCTTAAATGCTTCAAAATCTAGGTCCTGATAGTAGCATTAAATAACTATTCCATATTTCACTAGAGAGAATTTCCACACAACTCCCACTGACCACATTCAAGACATTGCAAATGTTTGAAAAACACACTAATAATTAAATCCATTAAATGGATTATTTAGTTCAATTCTTTATCATTCATCTTTTAAGGGTAAAGTCTTACACTAAATATTCAGGAGTAATAATAAAATCATCCATATTAGCCTACAAATCAAACCATTTGTATCACATCCATCTCATCTTCAACCTCTTGGGTCCAACTCAAATCGGATAATTTCTCCTCTGATAGTTACAATTTTTCACCTTGACTCCATTATCGAATGGCTCCTAATGCATTCACATTGACAGATTTTAAAATATCCATTACTAGAATACATGGGATAAATCATTACCTAATCTTGCATTGATACCAGTAAAATAAAGGTAAAATTTTATCCTTCTTGAAGTCTTCTATCTTGCAAAATATTGCTAGGATGACTAAAATCCATGAGAGGTGTAACTTTTCACCCTAGCCTCTATTATTGCTATTAGAGCTGAGAACTTCGAAGTGGGGCATTCAGTGTGATTGCACAACATGGGACCATCTCTCAAGCTGTGGGACTTGCAAAACTTGAGATGGACCTCCGAGAAAGTGGTTCTTGCTTCCTAATCTACCTGCTATAAGCTACTCCATTGTAGGCATAACCTATTCTATCCTATTCTAACCATTTGAAGGGGACAGAGAGAGAGAGAGAGAGGGTGAAAGATCCTACACTAAGTGGTGATACACCAGAAAAGGAAGTGGTTGAATCACAGACCCAACCGCCTGAAGTGGAGAGAGGTGAGTAGAGGAGAGGGTGGACAAGATGCACCACAGACCAAAGATAGATTTCACATAGACACCACTTCAAAACCCATTAAACACAACTCCTAGGACCTGTAACGAACATCAGAGTATGCACAATATACCCTGCAATGATGAGAGGTAAGAAGAGACAACAAAATAAGCCAAGGATGGACATATGCATCACGAAACAGATTTTATTGCTCCAAAATGTTACACAGTACATCATCAGTGGGAAAGAGGCAAGAAAACACCATTACAGAGCCATGGGAGGAGGCTTAGACTCCATGTTCTACCCTAAGGAAGAAAGAGAGAGGGGGGTAGAGGAGAAACAACATGACCAACCTTTTGAATATGCCCCTCTGTTACAATATATAGGAAGAATAAGAGAGAGAGGAGGGAAAATTTTGAATCCTGCTTCAACCACCTAGAGATACGCATTGAATCCTACTTTGAAATCTCAACCACTATCAATCAATGCCTTTCTCAAATCTGCCCCAAATCTGTCATGTCTGGTTCCCCGGCGGATCAAATCGAATCAGATCTGGTAGTTGGAGAAATCAGGCTTTGTATTAATGGCCTGGAAGACGTTTTCCCATTTTTCACCCACCAAATCCTATTAAGAATGATATTTTATGTTTCCATGGCGTAGAGGGTGTCAAGACATTTCCAAAAAGTCTTCTCCCACCAAATCTGAGTCTCCAATCAAAAGATATGGCCATTTGAATATTTGGATCACGGGGCGCGCAATATTTTAAAGAGTTTGTCCATACTGGGTCCATGTGGCAGCCTCCACACCTGCTCCTTGGCATTCACTTTGTCTTTTTCATAAGTCATCTTTCTTGAGCTCCTTGGGCCAAAATTTTTCTGAGTCTTGGACCCTGGACATGTGGCGGCCTGGCGCTTGTTTGGAAACCCGCCCCAAATTTTACCTATGAAATAGCATCATGTTGACACTTGGCTCCCTCCACTGGCCTACCTCTCTTTGACTATTCAACCCCCGACTCTATCCCTTTTTGGACTCTGAGACACGTGGAAGGCCCACACTTATTTGAAAACCCGCTCAGATTTTACCTTTGAAGGAGCGTTGTTAAGACACGTGGCACCTTCCGCCTGCACTCTATACTTAGTCATTTTGGGCCCACTCTCCTTTTTGACCTCTGTTGACCATTTACTACGTGGAGGGCTGGTGCAAGTTTGAGTCTCTGGCCTAGATCCCACTTTTGAATGTGCATCCACTTGGCACCCTCCACTTGGACTTTTCAATGCAAATTTTTGGGGCTCTAGACGCATGGAAGCTTGGCGCCCGTTTGGGTCTACCCCTTTGGATTTAATCTTTAGAGGTGCATTGTTTGGACACTTGACATCTTCCGCTATCTCCTCCATACTTAGTCAATTTTGGGCCCATTCTTGAACCATTTGCAAAGCCGAAGACTTTGAACCTTCATTGTTTCTTTTCCTTTGAGCCTCTGGTTCTTTGACACTGCTCAGATTCCTTCCCCTGACCCTGCTATTCCATTTTAGAGCCTTCCTGAGTTCCTCCTTACTTGTTTATTGGATTTGAAGCACAGGCTCATTCCATTGTAACCATTTTTTTTTGGATTTCTTTCTACACGCACGGGGTCATGGGTGATCCAATTTTTTGGGGGGGAAAATATGGATAACAGTATTGGTGACTCGCAAGGGCATCTACCTGCTAGATGAAGGACCAGTAGCCTTGAAGCATCCATTGGGCATGGAGTCACAATTAATGGCTGGTACTGACCCTTCTTTCAAAATGGACTCTCTGATTGCCCGACCACTTTTTCACTGCTCACTCTCAATTTTCATAAGAAATCTTGAAACAAGGCTTCTGAGAGTAGAAAATTGTTTTGACCCGGGGCTTTCATCTGTCCCTAAATGGGCTGTCTTGAAAACATTCTTTAGTTGCTCTGCATTTGTTTTATTTTGAAATTTGCAACTGTTACAGGAAACTATGAGTCTTCTACCATGAATAGTGAAGGGCCTGGCCTCAGTAGCTCTGGAGCAATACGAACAAAACTTATGTACAAAGAAAAAATCATACATGCCTCAAATGAGACATGCAGAGTGTGCACAAGCACTTCTTCTACTGGAAACAAAGTCTACTCCTACTCCTAAACTAACCAGAGAGAAAAGGGGCTAAACAAATCCTGCTATAGGCAGGGAGAAGTAGCTTCCCTTTCTCAAGAGAGGCAGCCATGCAAATTATTTGACACTAAATATGGCTGCCTGTATGAGTGAAAAACTGACTTTAAGTCGATCCTCCACCCATATCAGCAAGGTATCAACATTAATGGAAAATACCTCCTCAAGTTGATTGGCATTAGACTCCTGGAGGTGTTGATGATGACCCTTGGTACTTTGATGCTCATCCTCATGCCCTGAAGTAGGCATGACTGGTTTTGGCTTCTCCCTTGGCTCCAATGAAGCCAAGTATCTGATTGGGCAAGGTATGGTCCTTTGAATCTGCCCATGGTTCTGAACTCTAACTCCAAGAATGGAGCCTTCTTGCTGACCCTCATGGATGGATGGTGTGGGAGGAATGATAGCCTCATACTCTTTCTCTTCCTCTGCAGCAGGTGTGACTTTTGGAAGATCAAAATCTTCCAACTTTGATTCAGGAGGCATGTTGCAAACTGCAGGTTGTGCTTGCACGCTCTCTTCCATGGCAGCAGGCTCTTGTGATTGAAGAATGAATGATGGGGGAGAAAATATTGTAATTCCAACTGGCTCTCTTCTTATCAAAACATTCTTTTGAGTCTGGTAGGAAATCAAACTCTTTATTGTCCTGCTGTAACAAGGTCTCTCCCTTTTGCATGGTGATCTTAAAATCTTCGTTATCTTCACCATATGAGGCTTCGTCTTCAAACATGAAGCTAATGAGTTCAGGATCCTCCAAAAAATCAGACTTTTGGAGAGGTTGAATGGGAGAGGGGGCTGTATTTTCTTGTGCAACCGGCTCATGATTCAGTGCCTCTGAATTTGTCTTGGTCACCTCCATATGCTCCTTTTTAACTGGGCTTGGAGCTGGTTGTTCTTCTTCCTTCTCTTGTGAAGAACATGGAAGAATCATATCTTCCAACCTTGGTTCCAGAGGTATGTTGTGAGACATAGGATATTGTTCTTGAATGCCCTCCTTCATGGTAGCAGGCTCATATGCTTGGAAGATGGATGATGGAGGAGAAAATGATGTGATCTCCATGGGATTTTCTCCATCAAAGCAATCCTCCAAGTCAGATAGATAATCTACCTCGTTGTTGTCCTGTTGCATGTGCTCAACCTCCTCCATGGTGTCCTCCTGATCTAAAACTTGCTCACCATGGTTTCCCTCTTCCTCAAACATGAAGTTTGAAAGATCAAACTCTTCTTCAACATCAGAGCTCAAAGGGGATGAAGTGGGAGGAAGAACTGAAGGCTCTTCTGTGGCCTGCTCCACACTTGGGGCCTCTGAAACTATATGGTCCTCCTCCTCTACTGCAAATTCAGCCTCAGCCACCACTGGCTCTTCAACCTTGACCTCCTCTATTGGCTTGACCATCAAGGGGATCTTTGTAAACCCAAATTTAGCAGCCCAACTCATCAGATTGTCTATTATTTCTTTTCTGTTGGGCTCCTCTTCTTGTTGTCCTTGACTAGATTCTTGAGTATCTTCCCAACATGGACTTGGGAAAGCAAGAGGAGTGGCAGGTTGGGGTTCAACTAGATTTGCAATTGTTTTTGGTGGGGAGGGAGGTGGAACTTCTTGTTTGTTTGGAGGGGATGACTGTTTGGAAGGGAAAAGGGTAGAAGAACTGAGATGAGGTGGAAGATCAGGGATGGAGAAGAGAAACCAACACTTGGGGCAGAAACTGAGGGGCTTGACTCTTGATCATGCTGAAATGATAAAGATTGAGGAAGAGAAAATGAAGAGCTAAGAGGTGGTGGACTTACCCATTGACAAGGTTGTCTTGTGTTTGCTCATAAGCCTCAATGTCCTCAATCCACTATGTAAGTTGAGGCAACACTTCAACCATGAAGCCAAGCTTCTCCTGAGGGCTGTAATGTCTTGGAAAAGGGCCTTCCCATGGACAAGGTGCCCTGCAACCAATCTTGAATGCCTTCATTTGTGCTATGCCCCTTGACTGAACCATGCCAGCCTCCATTTTTTGAATTTTCTCCAATAAACCAACATTCTCCACATAGTTGTCACCATTGTATGTGTCCCCTTTGTTCTTGATAAGCTCCATGGCCAAACTGACTTTGACCCTGCTCATATGGGTAAGCATAATGGTCCTAGATCTGATTATAATGCTGATTTGGAGGAGTTGGGAAATGCATTGGAGGTGAACTGCATTGCTGTAAGTGTGAGTTCCATGAAGGGAATGAAGTCATGATTGC
Organism: Taxus chinensis; assembly: GCA_019776745.2. NCBI lineage: Eukaryota > Viridiplantae > Streptophyta > Pinopsida > Cupressales > Taxaceae > Taxus > Taxus chinensis. The sequence goes on along the minus strand of JAHRHJ020002630.1, from coordinate 261,379 downwards.
ACAACCTCATGGAATGGGAGAAAATGAAAGAGATGGAAGAAGAAAATGGATGAAAATGAGTGGAAATGGATGGAAAAGGTCTGCAACTCAGAGAATGGGTTATTAACCAGATGGAGTCACTAGATGTGCTTGCATGTGCCTCAAAAGGCTGAATTTAACAGGAACACACCAACCTGCTAAATGAAGTGGTAAGGTGCTTCAGACCTATCCCACTAGGCATGCCAAAACTGTTAGTGCAGAATCACAACACCCTCGAATGGCCCAGGTGTGAATTGGGGCATTTGGAGTGATTGCACAACATGGGACCATCTCTCAAGCTGTGGGACTTGCAAAACTTGAGATGGACCTCCGAGAAAGCCGGTTCTTGCTTCCTAATCTACCTGCCACAAGCTACTCCAGTGCAGGAAGAACCTATTCTATCCTAATCTAACCATTCCAAGGGGACAGAGAGAGAGAGAGGGTGAAAGAGCCTACACTAAGTGGTGATACACCAGAAAAGGAAGTGGTTGAATCACAGACCCGACCGCCTGAAGTGGAGAGAGGTGACTAGAGGAGAGGGTGGACAAGATGCACCACAGACCAAAGATAGATTTCACATAGACACCACTTCAAAAGCCATTAAGCAATCCTAGGACCCGTAACAAACATCAGAGTATGCATAGAATACCCTGTAATGATGAGAGGTAAGAAGAGACAACAAAATAAGCCAAGGATGGACAGATGCATCACATGAAATAGATTTTATTACTCCAAAATGTTACACATTACATCATTAGTGGGAAAGAGGAAAGAAAACACCATTACAAAGCCATGGGAGGAGGCTTAGACTCCACATTCTACCCTAAGGAAGAAAGAGAGAGGGGGGCAGAGGAGAAACAATGACCAACCTTTTGAATATGCCCCTTTGTTACAATATATAGGAAGAATAAGAGAGAGAGGAGGGAAAAATTTGAATCCTACTTCAACCACCTAGAGATACGCATTGAATCCTACTTTGAAATCTCAACCACTATCAATCAATGCCTTTCTCAAATCCACCCCAAATCTATCATGTCTGGTTCCCTAGTGGATCAAATCGAATCAGATCTGGTAGTTGGAGAAATTAGGCTCTGTATTAATGGCCTGGAAGATGTTTTCCCATTTTTCACCCACCAAATCCTTAAGAATGATATTTTATGTTTCCATGGCATAGAGGGTGTCGAGACATTTCCAAAAAGTCTTCTCCCACCCAAATTGAGTTTCCAAGTCAAAAGATATGGCCATTTGAATATTTGGATCATCGGTGCACAATATTTTAAAGAGTTTACTGATACACGGGTCCATGTGGTAGCCTCCACATGCACCTTGGCGCTAGATCTGTATCCCTACCTTTTTGCTTTTGAAATCACATCTGGACATGACACTCCTGGGCTGCTTGTTTGGAAACCCACTCCTTGGGCTTCTTTTTGGAAATTTTTGACACTTGAGTCTCTTTGCTTAGCAGGGACTATTCAACCCCCGACTCTGTCCCTGACCCTAGACACGTGGAAGGCCTAGCGCTTGTTTGAAAACCCACCCCAAATTTTACCTTTGAAATAGCATCATGTTAAGACACTTGGCACCTTCCGCCTGCCTACTCTATACTTACTATTCAACCCCACTCTCCTTTTCCCTTTTTGACCATGAGACTACATGGAGGGCTGGCGCTCAAGTTTGAGTCTCCAGCTCAGGATTTTACCTTTGAAGGAGCATCGTTAAGACACTTGGCACCTTCTTCCTACAGTCTAAGACTTTTCAACGGGCACCTTTTTGGGGCTCTAGATGACATAGTGGGCTTGGAAGTTTTGAGGTCTGCCCCTTTGGATTTAATCTTTGGAGGTGCAGATTTGGACACTTGGCAGCTTCCGCTGTCTCCTCCATACTTAGTTGTTTTTGGGCCCGTTCTGAACCATTTGCGAAGCCCGAAGACTTTGAATCTTTGTCATTTCTTTTCCTTTGAGCCTCTGGTTCTTTGACACTGCTCGACTTCCTTCCCCGACCCTGTTATTCCATTTTAGAGCCTGCCTGAGTTCCTCCTTACTTGTCTGTTGGATTTGAAGCACGAGCTCGTTCGACGGAACCATTTTTTTGGATTTCTTTCTTCATGGGGTCATGGGTGATCCAATTTTTCTGGCAAGTTGTAAATAAAAAATCAAACCAAGGACAACCTCAAGCTATCAGGACATTCCAACCATATGATCCAAATGCGGATTCAACATCAAGAGCTGTAGTTCCAACACAAAACAACATGGCACAGGATTATGACTGGTGTTACCCCTACAGTCTACCTCATAGTCAGTCAACATGTTTTAATGGTGCACTAAATCAGGCCTTGATGGTACATACCATTGGTGTGTCCCAAGATCCAAACCAAGAGGGAAATTAGCAACAATAAACTCAACAAGAGGGACCTCCAATGGAAACTACATTGGTTAATTATCAAATAAAAGATTTTTGTGGAGTTAATCAACCACATTTTCAAGGTGTGGCTGCCAATACACAATCAAATAAGAGGAACATAGAGGAGGGACAACCGTCTAATCTAGTTATTTCTCAGTCCCACTCCTACATAACAAGGAGTTGGTGGATCAAATGCAGCTCCAAATGTATCAAATCAGCCTAAGGCACCCGTCACAGCAGCACACGTGCCTATTCAAGCTCCAAAAAAGGTTATGCCAACTAAAGGGAAACAAAAGTATAATTCATCCCCTTTCAACATCATCGACCAAATGAAGAAAACACATGTGAACATTTCCATGTGGGAGTCACTGGAAATCCCAGGACAACAAGATTTGTTGCAAGCTGCAATGGCTAATTGGACTGTCTCGAATGGATCAAACCAAGGACAGGAGAAAGTTATCACTAATGCAGTACAACAATGGTGGTGGTTCAACCAAGAAAAATTTTAAAGCCTCCACCATTCTATGTGTCATTGATTGTTGGAAACCACTTAGTACACAACTGTATGATCGATTCAGGGGCAAGTAGCTCAGTAATGCCAAAGCAAATAGTAGATCAATTGGGTCTAAAGTATGAACCAGTGTTGAAAGGAGTGGTGCAGCTAGATGGAACAGTAGTAGGAATGGTTGGATCATCAAAGGTTTAAGTCTCACACTACATGCTTTTCCTAATGTCACATTCTTGTAGAATGTGTCTGTAATTGACCTTCCACCACTCTTTGTGTTGTGTCTATCAAGGATATTCACAAAAAAATGGTGGGTATCTATCTATAGATTGGTCACACAAGATTTTTAGGATGAAGGTATGGAGCCAAGGCAGCCATCAGATTAGAACCAATTGCAAACTTTCACATTGAGCCTCATGTGCCAAGTCCTATCAATGCAAATTTCTCAGCCTTTGATCAAGAAGAGTGTTCAACTGATCTGGAAATGGGTACCAAGGTCGAAGTATTCTAGATTTGACTCTGGATGAATGGGAAAACAAAAGGCATGCATTTGACCCATTTAAGGAAATGGAAGAATCTGAATTGGGTGTATATTGTGTACACGAATAAAATTCACCCATTCCTAACATCACCAAGCCGATAAATAAGGATGACAATGAAGTTTGGCAACTATTTTTTGATGGTTCAAGAAGCAAACAAGGTGTTGGAGGTGGTGCAATGTTGGTTTCACCACAGAATGTCAAGTATTATTCAGCCTTTCATTTCCATTTTTCCTATTCAAACAATATAGCTGAATATGAATCTTTGATTCATGGCCTTCATTGGGCTAGGAAAAGAGGCATAAAAGAATTTGCAGGTATTTTGTGATAGCAAGCTAATAGTCAATTAAGTCATAGGGGGCAACATGCTGTAAAGAATGACCTACTCAGGAGCTACAAAAATAGGTATGGGACCTGATAGAGGATTTCAAAGCATTTCAACATCAAGTCCATACCTAGGAAGAAAAATGAAGCTGCAGATAGGCTCGTAGCAGTTGGAGAAACTTTTGATGTGGTGGATAGCATCAAAAGAGAAAAAACATAGCCACACATCCATGTGATTGTAAGGCCAGCAGTTCCAGACAACAACACAAGTTGGCAAGGTGTTTTGAGAATGATCAACAAATCATTCATTTCCTACAAGAAAAGGTCGATTTCTTAGCTAGGAATCAAGACAAATTAGAGCAACAATACGGGGATCAAGTAGTGCAGATGCGAACAAACAAGCTTCCCAAAGGCTTGGTTACGTTGGAGTCCATCTTCAACCCAAATGATCAATTTTGTAAAGAGAAAACCAATATACAGGTCAAGGGAGAAGATTCAAAGCCTATTTCAGTTGGAGAAGGAAAAACACTCCAGATTGGAAAAGTGGCCACCGAGTAAGAAAGATATGAGTTCACACAACTTTGCCAAGAATTTCTAGATTTCTTCGCTTGGAGTTATGAGGACCTGTAAGGTTTCAATCCAAAACTAGCACAACATACAATTGAACTGGATCCAGATGCTAAGCCCATCAGGTAGAAGCAAAGACCAGTCAACCCACACATTGAGCCTCTTATGAAGAAAGAGCTAAACAAGCTGATAGAGGCAAGCATTATATTTCCAATCAAGCACTCAAGCTGGGTTGCAAACTTGGTACCATTCCAGAAGAATAACAGAGAAATAAGGTTGTGCGTGGACTTTCGAGACTTGAATAGGGCATCTCTCAAAGACCACTACCCACTCCCCTCAATGTAGCAAATATTGCAAGTGGTAGCCAGATCGAAAATATTTTCTCTCTTGGATGGCTACTCTGGGTATAATCAGATAATGGTAAAAGAGGATGACCAATTCAAAATGTCTTTCACCACTAAATGGGGCATCTATGCCTACATGAAGATGCCATTTGAATTTTCTATTGCCGAAGCCACCATCCAAAGGGAAATGGACATGGCATTCAAGGGGTTGATCAACAAAATAGTACTGATATATCTTGATGATATCACTGTGTTCTCCAAAAATTTAGCAGATCACCTCTTTCATCTGAGACAGGTATTTCAAAGATGTAGGAGATTTGGATATCATTGAATCCCAAAAAATGCATATTCCTGGCTCACAAAGGCAAGCTCCTAGGCCATATTGTGTCAAAGGAAGGATTGAAAATTGACCCAGAAAGAGTTGAAGCAATTCGAGCATTGCCCTTACCAAGTCATAAGAAGGCTCTTCAAAGCTTCTTAGGAAGAATCAATTTTGTCCGCAGATTTGTGCCAAATTTTCCACTCTTGTGAAGCCAATAACATTGAGGTTGAAGAAGAGCATGGCATTTAAGTGGACTATAGAAGGAAAATAAAGTTTCTAGGTGATCAAAGAGGCTATAGCTCAAGCTCCAACTCTCGTGAATCCAACTTCTCTAAAGACTTCATGCTCTATGCCTTTGGTGGTGGGGACACAATTTCTGCAATCCTAGTGCAATAGAACAAAGAGGGATCTGAACAGCCAGTTTCCTTCTTCAGTCAAAGTTTGGAGGAATATGAAGTGAGGTACTCCTTCATTGAAAAGCATGTCCTTGCAGTGATCAGGAGCTTAAAGAAATTCAAGCACCTAGTCTCAAACAACAAGATCCAACTGCTAGTTTCCCATGCGAGAGTCAAGGACTTCCTTCTAAAAAAAGACCTAAATGAGAAACATGTAGGATGGATCACACATGTCATGGAATATGACATTGAAATTAAAGTCACTAAGCTGGTCTGCAGAAAGGGATTATGTGAACAAATAGCCTCAAGTAAACAAGTTGAAATGGGTGATGAAAATGAAGTTGTTTTGGTACTACAGAATGGTCAAGAGAAGACAAATGATGATGTGCCCACTCCTTGTTGGAGTCAAAATATGATGCACTTCCTACAGATAGGCCTATGCCCTCCAGAAATGAGAAAAGCAAAAGGAGATATTTTAGATTACAAGCCATTCCATATGTGCTTGTTGATGGTGTTTTGTTCAAGAAAGACATCAATGGTGTTTTACTGAGGTGTATTGGAACAAATCAAATTGAGAAATTGTTATAGGAGTTTCACGATGGAGAGGCCAGAGGACATTTTTCCCCATGGGTAACAACTCTCAAGATAATGAAGGTAGGTTATTATTAGCCCACAGTGTTCAGTGAGTGCTATACATGGATCAAAAAATGCAAAAAATGTGCGTTCTTCATAGGAAAAGAAAATTTAACAACACTTCCATTGCACCCAATTTCAATTGAGCGACCATTCATGGAATGAGGATTGTACTTCATCAGGGTCATCAATCCAAAATTCAAGCCAAGGCCACAAGTGGATACTCACAACAACAGATTATTTCACCAACTGGACTGAGGCAATAACACTCAAAGAAGCAAAAAGTCTAGCATACTAGACTTTTATGAAGGAATAGTGACTAGGTTTGGAGTACTGGCCACTATCATATCAGACAATGCATTGGTGTTCCTAGGTTCCAAGATCACAGAATGGGTTGTTAAGAATGGAATCTACTTGAGCACCTCTTCAAATTATTACCCACAGGGTAATGGGCAGGCAGAGTCCACAAACAAGAATTTTCTAAGAATCATCAGGAGGACTCTAGATGAAAACCAAAGGACATGGCATACAAAGCTCAAATTAGCCTTATAGGCTAACAAGATCACACTAAAGAGGTCTACAGGTAATTCCCCTTACAAGTTGGTCTATGGGAAAGAGCAATGTTGCCTATATCATTAGAACTACCTACATTGGAGCTCATGAAGCAGTTGGAGTTGTCCGAGTTCAAACCAATGGAGGCCAGGTATGCAGAGCTAATAGAATTGGAAGAAACCAAAGAACATGCAGTTAAAATGATGGACAAGGATCAAGCCTTAGTCAAAAGATGGTTTGATAAGAAAGAAAGAGCAAGGACCTTTTAGGAAAGGGACTTGTCTCTAAAGTGGGATGCAGGATCGGGAAAAACAGGAAGGCATTCCAAGTTTGATGCCATTTGGAGTGGCCCCTACATGGTCATGGGATGTAAAAGTAGCAATGCCTTCCAATTTTCTACCTTGGAGGGAGAGGAGCTTCCGATTCTGGTTAACAGAATCTATCTTAAACATTGCTACTGAAAGGAAAAATTTCACCCTTGTATATATTAGTTTAGGAGTTGTAATTCCTCCAAGTGCTTGTAGCACATCGCCTTGTTTTAGTTTAGGTTTATTTTGTAATAAGTGTTTGTGCAATCTCTACATATTCTATTTATAATGTGTATGAGGTTTTGTGTTTGTACATAGTTGTGCCCTTGTTGCTCTTGCACTTTCTAGTTTCAGGAAGAGTTTGGTGATGAAGCAACCAGTCCTCAACCAGGGGTTTCTTTTGAAATGAAAATATCTAGTAGTGCCCCAGAGGTTGGAAGATAGTTTTTTCAAGTGACAGGCTAGTTCTGGAAATCAATATGACTCCATGCCCAATGGATCCCCTAAGGTCATTGGTCTTCACATCTAGCAGGTAGATGTCCCCGAGAGGTCACAATTTGTTATCTATTTTTACCCCCTGGTAAAATAGACAACTCAAGAGGATGGGTTGAGAACTGGTCAGTGATTCATGGATCAATCTAGAATGATACAGTTGGGTTTTCAAGTTTGGGAAGCATTACAAGTGATTCAAGGAAGTTTCAGATGTCTTGGGGCCATCCATTAGAAGTAGGCTTTTGAGCCTTAAGGAGTTTACAGCGTGAAAGAGGACATGAGATTCAATAGAAGATTATGATAGCTATGTCAGGAATTATAAGTCCAAAAAAGTACCTATGGAATCAATTTTTCATGCCCTACATGATGGAAAAGATGAGACATTTTGAAGCATCATACACTTCCCAAGGCAGTTCATTCTTCTGGCACACAACTGAAATCCTGAGAAAGAAGGAGAGATTTTCAAGGTGATAAATTCAAAATTAGATCTTGATACAACCACCATTGGATTCAATGGTTTTTTCCATGTGAAATCATATAAAATTTCACCCGAAAACTCATCTGGGAGCTCAAGTTATTGCCTCCAGAAGTTGGTCAGCTAGGGATTGGACGGGTCAGGGTTGGACGGGTCTATGGGGGGGTTGGATGCCTAGGGGTTGTTTGGTCACATTTTTTGACATGTCAAATGGAATTTGACACCCTTCACACCCATCACACTTGCACAACACCTAGGTTGGACTGTACAACCATGTTGGATGGTTCATGGGGGTTGGACGGGTCAAGTTTGGATGACTAGGGGTTGGACGCTGGGTTGGTCAGGTCAAATTTTTTTGACGCATCCGAATGGAATTTTATGCCCATCACACCTATCACACTTGTATGACACCTAGGTTGGATGGTACATGTTGGATGGGTCATGGGGGTTGACGGGTCAAGGTTGGATGACTGGGGGTTGGATGCCTAGGGGTTGGTCGGGTTGCATTTTTTTACACGTCTGAATGGAATTTGACACCTACACTTGGGGTTGGATGGTATGACCATTTTGGATGGGTCATGGGGGTTGGATGGGTCAAGGTTGGACATTGGGGGTTGGACGCCCAAGGTTTGGTCAGGTCACATCTTTTGATGCGTCTGAATGGAATTTGACACCCGTCCCACCCCTCATATTTACACGACACACAGGTTGGTGAGGTCATGGTTGGATGGCATGGATGGATGAGTTACAAGCCTCACAAGGGTAGGTGAATGAATGACATCCCAACAACCAAGAATTAATGAGGCATGGCACCCATGACCACCCGTGTAGGAAAAGTACCAAAATAGATGGTTTCCCATACCTCTTCAATGCATCCTGTCGGTTGGTGACCCAATTTTCCCTATATATTGTAAAATTTGCCTCATTTTGAGGGGGGTTTTTCAAAAAAGAAAAGGAACTCTATAAAATTTTTTTAAGAACTATTGTGAGCTAAAGGCCTCGAATTTGGGCTTATTGTAAAGGATTTTGTCTTGTGCTTATGGTGTGATGGATTGTGCATGTCTCTGAGCAATAAAATTCATGTTTTGGCCATTTTCACCCTAACTTGTATGAGTTTCATATCTTGCCTTCCATTATATTTATGATTATATTGCGCATGTATCTATCTCTTTATAAGGTCTATAATCTGTTATGCTTTATGAATATAGGGAATTGATTGTTTTCTTGGACTATGTTGTTTCTATCAACCCTCTCCTTCTCGATTTCTCCCTATTTTTCACTCACTGGGATTGTCTCACTCTTTCTTGGTGCATCACCTTCACTTAGAGTAGTTTTATTTCATGCATATTTCTATCCCTGTCTCCTTGGAAAACATTAGAATAGGGTTAGTTTAGCTTTCCATTCTATGCACTTTAGAGAAGTTGGCACTAGGTTAGAGGAAGAATCTGGCTTTCTCTGGAGGATTATCCTACTTGCAAGCTCCCACACTACAGGATAATCCCATGTTATGCAGGTTGCACTAGTTGCCCTCGTACACAAAATCACAAGCAATCAGGTCACAAAGATATCTCATAAGGTTTGGTTGGAGTTTAGGTGAGGTTAGGGGAAATTTGGTGAATGTTAGTAGAAAACACAATGACTAATATCAATTTGATTACCGATGTAGACACCTTAATTGTCTCGTAATCACATTGGTCCCCTAGCATGGCCCTATAATCACTTCCTCATCCTCAACACCTTAGCACCTACTTCTTACACCCCACACATTTTAATTTAATTACTTTAATTAAATTAATGCCCTTTATCTCCATATATATTAATTTAATTATTTTATTTAATTTAATGACCTTTTACCCACACACATACTAATTTAATTATTCACATTGAATTAATTCACTACCCTCACATACCTATTTAATAAAATTGCCTTTATTAAATGCACCTCACCTAACCACCCCCATCATTTGACCCATTAACCTAAACCCTAAACCAATGTCCTAAATAAAACCTAACATTAGACCCATCCCCTCACCTCACATTTAAAAGCCTCCTAAGGTCGGTTTTCACCCCGAGAAAAAGAAGAGACCCTTATCAAATGGCGGAACAACTTCCCAGACAACTTTTGAACAACCCGAGATATCTCACCCAAACCGATGTCAGTTCACCCTAAACCGACGTCAGTTCACCTAAAACAACGTCGATTATATCGGAATGGACCAAATGACCTATTTAGATCCATCTACAGCTTTGTAATATGGGTTAGATTTTGTTGAGAAAACTTCATGATCTCAAGTTTGATCTCTTTAGATGTGATAGCAGAACGAAGATTGATTTGTGATCAACAAAGGCAACCAAATACACTGGCACAACAGTGAAACTTTCTTCCCAGCATTCTCCAAAGCAGACAACTTCTTCATTATTCTTTAGACCTGTACCTCACAAAAGAGTAAGTATCCTCCTTCCATCTGTTTCATTTTCTTATCATCAGTTGTAGTCTTTGGGGTAAAGGAACCTAGTCTTTTACTCTCTGTCCATTCCCTCTCTCCAGTTGCAGTCACCTTCCATACACAATCATCTTAATACTTGGCCCAATTTCCCATTTTGACCTCCTTAGTAGTCTCAGACCTTCGCAACATATCTACACCCCCTCTGTGATCAATCCCCATGCCTTCTATCCACTCCACTTTTTCCCCAAAACTCCAAAAACCCAGACTATGTTATTCCACCAACCCCGACTTAACCATCGTCGGTTCTCTCTAACCGTCCGGTTACTGGTAAAACCGTCATCAGTTCCAATAAAACCATGGTTGGTCTCTGTGTCACCTAATCTCTGCTAGAATAACAACCTGTTTCTGACATATACCTACTTGAACACCTATTTGACCTTCAGATCTGTATCTAACCTAGCCTGTTAGCTCAGATTCACCTATAACCAACCTACTTGACCTCTGGATCTCCTTCTAGCCTAGCCTGTTAGATTAGATCTAGCCTATTACATTTTATATGAGATGCCTAAATCATATTAAACTACAGTACGACAATATTTACTTTATTTCAGCATTAATTTTTTTTGAACAGTGGATTGACAACCATCTAGGAAGCATCGCACTTCCAGGATCTAGCACATGCTAGGAAGTCCACTGCATATATCGTTTAACTCTCTTTGGTGGTCTTGTTTTGGTTCTTATACAGGTAGTTCCTCCTAGCCAAAAGGAAGGTCTCACAATCACTTCGATTCAGAATTCAGATACGCGTGCATACAACCTTCAACCATCTCAAACTAGGTATTCCTCTTACCACCCTTTACCTTATCTGTTTCGTCAAGTACTTCTCAGAAAACTAAGAAATCAGGTGAAACATTTTGGCACGCCCGGTGGGACCCATTCGGGGTTCCTTGCATCTTTCTTCATTCCTAGGTGAAAAATTATGTGTGTTTGTTTCCCTTCTAGTAGCATTCACATTAAAACTTTCTCCTTGGTAACATTCTCTTCTTTCTACTTGCTCTGAAAGACACATTTCTTTTGGTGTATTTAAAAAGAACCTTCTTATTCTTGTTTTCTACATTTTAGTGAAAGAGCATCCCTCTTCCTGTTCATCTATTGTTGTCATTGAATATCATACTTTCGATTTGGGTTTAAAACAAGTGTACTGCATTCTGATTTAGCTCATTAGCTCACATTAATTGAGGGCAACCTATACGCTGGAAGTCATGACCAGCTGATGGTTGACAAACGAATCATAGAAAAGCACTTCTATCCTTTTCTCTTTCTCTGAGTCTTACCAAACCACACAAAAATTTAAAATACATACATTCTTAAACAACATCCTACCTGGAAGAAGTTGTAGGTGATCACACGATCACGGTACAGTGGGCACCCAGCTTGCTACTCTGTCGAGTCATACTTCAGAGCGAAGCCCGCCCCCGCCATAACATTCCTAAAACCTCACCCTTTAGAATTCTTTCTTCGTAGGAAGCCTTCCTCACCAAGAAATTCTATTGTTCTGTTCATAACAGTCAGTCCATACAAATAGCATAAGCTGAACAAACGTAATAGAATAGGCACTCTAGGAACGTTCTTTCTTAGTGTTCTGCTTGATTTGTGTTTTGAGGTGAGAGCTTTCGATCATTATTTTTTTCTTTCCTTGCACACTCCCAATCATAGTTGGTGTATTCTGACTTCATCTGAGTGTGCCTGGACCACATCTACATCATTCTCAGACTTCTGGGTTTGATTCAACACCAGATTTTTAAATCACAACCATTTTTCTTATTCTCTGTTTCAATTTCACAGTAACCGGCTACGGTTATCTTTAACCAGCATCAGTTTAACCCAACCAGCATCGATCTGAAGTCTTATTGGATACCTATCCAAAAGACACCTATTTCACTTTCTAAGCTATAAAAGGCTCCTATCACCTTTCATATTGTTATTACTTCAATCACAGTCACCTTACATCTCATCTTGTGTGAAAATTGTCAGTCTGGGACCATCATTTAACAGACTGTTGGTTTTTCACAGTAACTGGCACCGGTTAAGCCTAACTGGCATCGGTTTACCCGAACCGGCATCAGTCACCCTGTGCTATTTTATAGCTCACCAGCCAACCTAATTCACTCACTGTTGACTGTTTTCCTAGTTCTGTTGTGTTCTGTTCCATTCAGACATAATACAGTCTTGCCAAATCAGTTTCTACCCACATGGTGTTGACTCGTAGTCAGGCAAGCACCCTCGTATTTGACGCTAGTCAACTACCACTCCCACCTAGCCCTTCATCACCTAGTCCTTCACCACCTTCCATCTCATCATCCATGGATCCTAATCAACCTATCACCATTCCTACAGGTGACATGGAGTTTGCACGACTCCTGGATCAGAATCCCACTGCTTTGAGCCACTACCTCACCCATGCCTCCACTTGAGATGCCTCAGGTCAATTGATCTATGGCATGCCCGTATCCTTATCTCCATCCCTAATGATCACTTCCACCTCGGCTCCACCTCCTACCATGGTGACCTCACCCGTTTTATCCCCAGTTGTGTCACAGCTAGGTCCCACGCCAGCTTTGACCGCCACATCCGCCACCTCTATTACACCTACAGTCTCCACCATACCTTCATCCACCACCCAAAACATAGCATCATCCACACCTGTTGTCTCATATATACCAGTCACAACGCTACCACCCTTGGTGTCGGTAACCTCTACCCCATTTCAAAATGTTGTCCTTTCTATTCCCCAATCTCTACCTCCCATCTCTACCAGGGTCACTACGAGTGTCCCACCCTCACATACCTACTACCAGCCACCTCCTATTTCATCAGTCATTCAGTCTGGATATATACCCTCTATGTCTGTCTCTCAATTCCCGCCTCCTTATTTGACACCACCATATTCTGGAATGTCGTATTCTTCATATGTCCCACAACAACCTCCTTTCACTCCGGGGGTACCCAATCTTCACAACCTAACAATGAATTTATCAAGTTAATGATGAAAAAGATGCAGACATTAGAAGCATCTATTTCCGGCTCCCGCAATTCTCTCACCTATGACGAGATTTGTAATGAGCCTATTCACCCATCCATTCCCATTCGCCCATATCCCGTACACTAGGAGATGCCTAAGTTTAACCACTTTAACAGTAAGGAAGACCCACAGCAGCATTTGCGATCTTTCAAACATGGGTGTTACTTAATTGCCCATGATGATGCTTTACTTTTGTGAACCTTTCCCATGTCCCTAACTAGTCCAGCATTGGACTGGTATAGTGGATTACCTAGACATTCCATCTTCTCATTCAACCAAATAGCCCAAGCCTTCTTGGATCATTTTTCGATTAACGTCGTCAAGAAGGTTACCATGACCGATCTTTACTCCACGCATCAATATGACGATGAATCTATCACAGATTTTGTCACTCGTTGGCATAGCCTAATCAACCAACTCACTTTCCAATTACCGCAAACTGAACTCATAGAGCTCTTCACATGAGCCTGTGCTAGACATATCTCACCTACCTTATAGGTGCAAACCTTCCAGACATTTGATGAGGCTTTCACCATGGCACGTAAGCTCAAAATTCGTGTCATCGAAGAGAAGAAGATACAATTACGAAACAAGAACTCCTCCTTTAAATCACACGATACTTCCTCTTCCTCAAAACCTCAGATGAGTTATTCCAAAGCCAAGGGAACTGCCAACGCAGTGGTACTTAAGGCTGGCCCTGCCCATCCATCCAATCATGCTAAACCTTCATCCAATCTGTCACCGGTCCAAGCCTTCCAATTCAAACGAGAACAAAACAAATACACAACAATTGGGGAACCATATTCATCTATTTTAGAAAAGCTTATTAAAGCTAATGCCATCACCCTTCCTCCTATCAAACCACATACTGGTTTTGACCCCTCTCACCCCATACCAAGTTGGTACAAGGAAAATGACTACTGTAACTATCACCGTGTAAATGGTCACAGTGACAACAATTGTATCACCTTTAAAAACATTGTTCAGGGAATGCTCAAGAGCGGTGAGTTAGTCCTGGATAACCCTAATGCACCCGCCAATCAAGACCTTCATATATTCAAGAAACCATTCCCTAACCATTCCCCATCTAATGATCAAACTGGTAATGCCTCACACAATGAAAGTAATACATGTGAGGTACATGTTATCTTTACCGACTTATCACTTGATTCCCAAATATCTCCTATCCCCTCCATCGAGGAAATCCTAGCCCGAAATCCTCTACCCACACAGGAACCTACTTTATCCGTTCCTCTACCCATAGAGGAAAGCCCTTCACCTCCCCGTACACCTGTAGAGGAGTCTCTCGTTAGCACTGGTATCATTCCCCTTTAGCTTCCCTACCTGAGTGAACCTACCAATTGTACCTCCTCCACCCACAGAGGAGTACCCATCGCCTTCTCCACCTATTCAGGATCCAATAGATTTGCCATTACCACTCGGTGACCACTCTCCATCAACTACCCAAGATCATGCGGACCTACTTTTGGCTCTCCTACCTACAGAGGCCGAAGCCAGTGAATTACCTGTTTCTCATGCACATTTTACGTGAATACCCACTGGCTACACATCTACCTCATCTACCAAGTGTCGTTCTCACATTTGGTTGACCGCCTGGACTATGTTGATAGGTCTTTACTTTGGGGGCATCTCTTACTCCCGGTCTCGACCCAAATGCAATCATCTTCCACTGACACTTCTACCATTTATCCAAATATGTTTCAACAACCCAAACCACACATGAACATAACTCTCGATACATCTTCTATTGCATCATCCTCATCTATACCCACCCCTCTACTTGCTAGCCGACGTGTTCCAACACCATCTCTTGTATCTAAACCCACTAGTGTTCTAGGGGTCACACCCACATCAAACCTTACACATCCTCCTGTCAGGATACACTTGACCACATCTTCCCATATACCTATTGAACCAATCCCTCAACCTAAATGAAAAACCCAACCTTCTAATCCGCACACACCGACATCACCAATTATACCTTTATCATCTTCACCCCTACCATCTATCTTGGGACCTCACCCCTCTACCTTAACAAAATCTACGCTCTCCAAGGGTAAACCTAAAATTCCCTTGACCCCTTTACCATAGCCTAACTCTACCTAGGTGAACCTTGCATCCTTCATCACCATCTATAACTTCTTTTCCTCCTATACCACCATTACCTTCTATACCTCCTTCACTACCTATGACATTTTCTTCCACCTCACCTGTACCTCTCTCTCGACTTTGACCAACACCTACCACTACACCTCAGTTTTCCCCTTGGGTCACTCGTCCTCTCCCACCATCTGCCTTGCCATCTACATCACGTGCTCCCCCTACACCTCTACCTAAGAAAAAGCACCAAAAATCAAAAAAATCATTAATTTCCAAAGAGGTGGTTAAACCTACCCCTCTTTCTGTTGTTGCACCTACACCAAAGAAAGTACAACCCAAATCCAAGACTACATCACCTCAACTACCACCACAACTACCCAATCTTCCAACCAAACCTACTTTCACTTCGCATTGTGATCCACTGGTGGGATCATATGCCACCATCTTGGCTAACCTCCTCAAAAGCTCTACTATCACTCTCCCTCCTCTTAGACCTTATGACCCTCTTAAACCTAAACCAGAAGGGTTTGATGATACTAAAATTTGTGCTTACCATCATGTGCCAAGACATGATGTTGAGAACTGTAAGGGTCTAAAGGCTGCCCTCATTCAATTATGTCCTTCTGACCCCAATTTTGATGATGATGACCTCCTGGATGATGAACCTATTTCACCCTCACCACCTTCTTCACATCTTCCTCCTACACCTATACCACAATCTCCACCTTCACAGCTCCTAGAGTTTCTTTCCCCAAAAATTTGAAATTAACATGGTTCACATCACCAGAACTTTCCACCACCACCCAAATGTTGTTGCGCCCAACTAACCTCACAGGCTTTTCTCCTCCAGTAGGTTTTTTCCCTTCATGTCATTATACCACTTACCCTACACCTTCTCCATTTTCCAACTTCCCTCAAATCAACATGGTACACATCACTACACGTGTGCAGAAGGGAAAAGAAAAAGGTAGCTGACCCACCAACCAATCCTATACCCAACATACCATCTGCACCCATACCTAAGATAACTATCTGCGGCCCCACATACCCCATTTCTAATGGCATCACACATCACATATGCTCAAACAATTACACCAATCTCCCCTCAAAATGTCCTTATATGACCTCATCCAAACCTTGGAGTCACATCGTCAAGCTCTCATGGAGGTCCTTCAATCTATTGAGGTTTTACCTAATGACCCCACACCTATAGCATCTATTATCACACCTCATCATGTCACTTCTCTCACCAAATTTCCATCTACCTCATCACCTCCACCTGTTCACCAAGTTGTTATCCTTAGTTTCTCAGATGATGAAATTGTCCCCCACCAAACCAATGACCCAGATCCTACACTTTTCATCTCCATCCATATCGATAATATACACATTCAACATGTTATGATTGATGGGGGCGCTAGCATTAACATCATCTCCTCTCACGCATTCGAAAAAATGTGCATACCCAACAACTGCATGCATAAACATCCAGTCATGTTGCGTTCATTCAATGACACTATCACCTCTACACTCGACACTATCATCCTCCACGTTTGTGTGGGTCCCCGTACTGTTCCCGAGTTGTTCTACATTTTGGAAGGGGAGTTTCAATACAATTTGTTGCTTGGCAGACCCTAGATTCGTGCCATGGGTTGTGTTCCTTCTACTTTACACCGATGTGTAAAGTTTGAACATGAAGGACGTTCCTATACCATTCCAGCTGACCCATCACCTTTCAAAACCTGTAACATGCTTTACTAGCCCAATGATGTCCTTGTACTTGTTAAGGAATCTACCTCCCTAGCTACATATTCTTCACACATGACCCCATCCACTAGTGTCGTTGCAACCTCACCTTCACCCAAATCTTCTATTCCCACCGCTTGTTGTCGCTTCTACCAGTCACACATCAGCTTCCCAACTAACCGACACCTCTTTCGATCTAACTTCTAATGCTTCCTCCATTCCAGCCACCAATATATCAACCACTGATCCCTTGAAGGTGTTTTTCAATGCCTCACTATGGGGGAGTATCACCTGTACAATGTCAATACATTCCTTACTCCACAAGAGTATGGAAACCTTCACCAACATCCTCACTATGATCACCGCATAGGTGAGTGTCTCCTTTATGGTCCTCCCCACCTCCGTACCCATCTTACCTATGGGGGACTTGATATTTCCACTTACACACCCGAACCACCATCACAAACCCAACCTTTTTCGGCTGACCTTCAGTCACTTACCAACCACCGATTCACTCACACTTTCCTACACTGTTGTGCATGGAAAGGTTTCGTCTTTGGCCTCTATGAGCAAGGTCATCACACCATTATTTCATGTACCACGTGTAAACACAATGATCATAGTGGAATTAGTTTTACCAAACTACCTGCCAAAAATCCCCGTATTGAACTCATTGAAGACATTGACCCCTCTCCACCTTCTTCACCTACCCCACCTTCACCACCTTCACCAACGGAGTCGATGGATCCTAAATCTATCCCTCCTACCTTTTTTTCCATAAATACCATTTCCTTGGGGCCTCTGACCTATCACCACGATGGTGAGGCTCCTTCCTCTCTTCCTTTCTTGTATCCTGACATGATAGGGGATGATACTCCTTCTATTAATGTCATTCAATGTCAGGATGATGAGTCCATACTCACCTACCTTGGTGCTGAAGACTCTTATATTCACCGGTCGTTACCTTCTGAGATGTAAACAATGTTGAATGAATCAACTATCGAAGTCAACATCCACACTCAGGATGACCCCCACATTCTCAAGATTGGCCAATCTCTGGATGTTGCTGAACAAGAAGCCCTCACTTCTTTTCTTAAAAATCATAGCCATGCTTTCGCTTGGTCCTATGCTGACATGCCTGGCATTGATCCCACTATCGTGGTCCACAATATTGTAACCATTCCTAATGCCAAACCCGTAAAACAAAAGTTGAGGAAAATGCACCCTCGCATTGCTCTTCTTGTCAAAGAAGAACTTCAACGCCTTCTCTCAGTTTCCTTCATCTTACCCATCAATTACCCCCAATGGATTTCTAACATCATCCCTGTCACTAAGGTGATAGGGGGACTTCGCATTTGCACTGATTTCCGTGATCTCAACCTTGCCTACCCAAAAGATGATTTTCCTCTACCTGGTATTGACCAGTTGGTTGACCTTACCGCTGGCCATGAGATGCTATCACTTATGGATGGTTTCTCAGGTTATAACCAAATCTTGCTCACTCCAGAGGATCAACACAAAACTACATTCATTACCCCTTGGGGGACCTTCTACTATCGAGTCATGCCTTTTGGCCTTAAAAATGCTGGTGCTACATATCAGCGTGCTATGACTTACATCTTCCATGATATCATGCATCGCATATTGGAAGATTACGTGGATGATCTCTTGGCCAAATCTAAATGTCACGCCAAGCACCTCACCATCCTTGAAACCATCTTTGACCGCCTCATTAAATATTGTGTCCACCTTCAACCTAAAAAGTGTGTCTTCGTGGTTCTCTCAGGAAAGCTACTGGGATTTATTATTTCCCTCCATTGTATAGAAGTTGACCCTGCTAAAGTCAAGGCCATTTTGAAATGCCTCCACCCACTAACCTTAAACAACTTCGTAGCCTGCAAGGTAAATTACAGTCCATTCACCGTTTCATTTCACAATTATCTGATCATTGTCAACCATTTCATCACCTTCTCAAAAAGGATGTCTCTTTCAAATGGGATGACGACTTCCACAAAGCTTTTGAGGCCTTAAAACAATACCTTCTCCAACCACCCATGCTTATCCCACCTAAAGATGACCAACCCTTCTACCTATACATCTCTGCTACTGATCACTCTTTAGGGGCTATGCTCACTCATCATGATGAACAACATAGGGAGCAGGTGGTTTATTACATAATCCATACCCTTCTGGACTACAAAACCTAATACACTCACCCTGAAAAACTTTTCTTAGCCTTAGTTTTTGTTGCCACCAAACTTCGTCATTACCTACTCAACCACAAAACCTATGTTGTGACCAACACTGACCCCTTACACTTCATGTATGCTAAACCTTACCAAAATCAACGTGCCACATGTTGGCTCATGCTTCTTGCTGACCTAGACCTCAAATTCATCCACCAAAAATCTATCAAGGGCCAGGCCATTGCTGACCAGCTCGCTAATGCACCTCTTTCTGGGAATCAATCTTCAAATTTTGATTTCCCTGACGAATCCATTGCTAACCTCTCTTTGGATGATGACCCTTACCAAATGACCTTATTCTTCGATGGTTCCAAATGTTAGTGTGGGGGTGGTGTAGGCATTATCCTCATTCCTCTTGATGGTGAACCCATGCCCTTATCATTCAAACTCGACTTCGAATGCACTAACAATATCGCCGAATATGAAGCGCTCGTATTGGGTCTCATGACTACCTATGCCTTAGATGTTAAGTCCATTAATATATTTGGTGATTCTCAACTGGTAGTAAACCAAGTCAATGGTGTTTATCAGTGTCATAATGAAATACTTCAAGAGTACAAATGTTACGTCGGCATCATGTTGACTACCTTTGACCGCTATAAAATTCAAACCATTCTGCGATCCACCAATAAATTCATGGATACCATGGCCTTCCTCACTTCTCAGATACCTGCTTCACCTACCGATTCAGACATCTTTGTTACCATAAAATGCATACTGAGACCTTCTTATAAATCTTGTTGTGTTAACCTCATCCGAACTGCCTCACTAAACACACAAGACCTTTGGTATAAGCAGCTTGCGGACTACCTTTCCCTTTCTATATTGCCTCCTGACCTCACACGTAATGGACAACACACCTTTCTCAAAAGGGCCTCTCGTTATGTCGTCATGGGTGGCCTCCTCTATAAACATGGCTTTGACGGTATTCTCTTACGATGCCTTACCAGCTCTGAAATCCCCTATACCATTAAAGAAGTTCACGATGGCATATGCGGAGGTCACTTCAGTGGCCTTGCTGTTACTAAACGCATTCTTCACCTAGGCTATTACTGGCCAACCCTCAATCATGATTGTTGTGACTACATTAAATGTTGTGTAAAATTCCAACAACATGCCAATCTTCATCACACACCTAGTCATGCCTTACAGGTCGCTCGTGACCTTTGGCCCTTCTCTCAATGGGGTTTGGATCTTGTCAGAGAGATCAATCCCCACTCTTCCCTAAGACATCAATGGATCATCACCGCTACTGAATACTACACCAAATGGGTTGAATCCATACCCCTCATCTCCACTAAAGCTGAGAAAATATGTGAGTTCATCAATCATCACATTATTTGTCACTTCGGTGTTCCACATCACCTTATCACTGATAATGGAAAAAATTCAAAACAAAACTCTACAGAAGCTTTGTGATGACACTTTTGGTATCCAGCTTAGCTTCTCCTCACCATATTACCCACAAACCAATGGCCAAGCCAAATCCACCAACAAAACCCTAAACAAAATTCTCATGAAAGTGGTTAACGATACTGGGAAGGATTGGCATACGCACATTCCTTTCACTCTTTGGGCATACCGTACTAGTATTCACACCTCCACCACTGCCACTCCCTTTTCTCTGGTCTATGGTACCGAGGTTATTTTGCCTCTCAAAGTCTAGATCCCATCTCTCTGTATCTCTCTTCAAGATATGCTTACTGATGATGACTTTCGCCAAGACTGTTTAGCACAACTTGAGTTATTAGACGAACATTGTCTTCATGCTCTGGACCATCTCCAAGTCTACCAAAAATGCATCAAGCGTGCCTATGAAAAATGTGTCCATGAGTGCACCTTCAAGGTTGGTGATCTCGTCCTCAAGGAAAATCAACACGTAACCAAAGTAGAGAAAAAAGAAAACGGGGAAAATTTGCTCCTAATTGGCTTGGACCATACATCGTGACCCATGACTATGGATCAGGTGCTTATCGCTTGTCTTCACTTGATGGTAAGCCCAAACCTGAGCCCCTCAATGCCTTACATCTTTGACCATTCTACTATTGACTTCTAGTCCTACATCACTATTTATCTAGTTCATGCTCATCCCTTGAGCACCATTTACCTTTTTCTTTTCCACACCTCATCTTTAACGACTAAACAAGAATCATGTGATTACCCGTCACCCTTTTGCCTTATCTTAAATATGTGCACCACGGCTCTACACATGGCATGATTCTCATGGATACTTTTCATCTTCTTTTAGATGAGATCCCATGGTCATTCACCCTTGCCTTCTCAACAAGAACCAAATGCTTCATTATAGTCTCGTCCATGACTTAAAAGCCAAAATACTATAAATCCCTAAATATATACATAAATTATATCCTTCAAAATAAAAGGATTAACTCCTTGAGTCAAACTTCCAATATAAAAGATGAATCCCTCAAAAGGACATCTTCCGCCTTCAATTGTCACTATAAGTAGACTTGCTCCCTCGAAGGACAGCTATAAAAAGCTCACAACTCTCTACATAGTCTTTCCAAAAAGAGGACTATTTTCTCAAAAATAAAAAATCAGAAGCTTCCCACATCGATCAGCTTCAAGAAGACCTCAAGGAGACATATACTCATCCCATATAGACTTCCCACATCGATCAGTCTATCTAAAAAGTCAAAAATAAAAAGAAAAAGAAAAGTAACCTTTTTCATCATGGACTTGCCTATTGTGATCTTGGCTCTATTGCCCAAGGCATTTTACTTCCCATTTTATGACCCAATTACCTTCACCTCCTTACCCATTGTCTTTCACCTCATACTGCCTCAAGGGACCTACTGAACCTATGACATTTGGTGATTTTGTGACTATTCTTCACCTTTAGAGTAATCAATCATGCAATGTCTTTAGGGTCTTATGTTCACTAGCCTATCTGTAGATGTGTTTCATATGTTTTGATCCTTGTAAATCGGGTGGCTTTCTTGCCCCCTCTTATCTTTTCTCTTCTTCATTACCTTTTGATCTTCCTATATAGGACTAGACCCTCGACACCTATCTTTTGGGATTTTCTTCTCCACCTCAATCAACCTAAAATCACCTTTACCTATCTACCTATTCTCAACCCCAACATCAATGCCCTCAACCTAATTATACCTATGACCTGAATCAACACTACCTATCGACCTAAAATCACCCATACCTATCTACCTATATTCCTCCTAACCTAATCAACCTTGACCTAATCATACCTATGACCTCAAATCCAACCTAACTATCAACCTCACTACCTATTCTTCTATCTTCTCATATTCTTTCCTAGCTTATGGGAGAACTACATCGGTCTGAGGTCCCTTTTCACTGGGACTATGTAGGTAGCACTTCCAGGGCATGGGGCCCTGGAAGGTTAGCTCGGCCACTCTTTACCCTAACCATTTTCCCCCACCTTTTCCCTGATTGCCTGTTTATATCAAAAACCCAGAAATCTATCCCATATCCACATCATTCGACCGACATACACTCCTCATGTTTCACACATTTTTTATACTACCATTATTTCCCATACTCATCTATAACCCATATTTAAACATTGTACACCATTACATTCATTTGCATTAACATGTATTACCAACATACCAAAATGAACATCCATGCCTAAACCAACCTAACTCAATCCATGCCTAAACCAACCTAACTCCATCCATGCCTAAACCAACCTGACTCAACCATGCCTAAAACCAACCTGACTCCATCCATGCCTAAACCAACCTGACTCCACCATGCCTAAACTAACCTGACTCAATCCATGCCTAAACTGACCTAACTCGATCCATGCCTAAACCAACCTGACTCAATCCATGCCTAAACCAACCTGACTCCATCATGCCTAAACCAACCTCTCAATCCATGCCTCCACCATGCCTAAATCGACCTAAATCGATCCATGCCTAAACCACCTGACTCGATCCATGCCTATGACCTGATTCTATCATGCCTAATACATTATCCATCCATCATCATAAAGTAAAATCAAATACACATCACAACATAATCAAAATGAATCTCATATATCTCATCATATAAATCTGTGTATCACAATAATGTACACTCATTTCAAAAATACATGTGTCTCTCATACATAGCCGGCTCGCAGGCCGCTATCCAATACAAAAATATCTTTGGCTCGCAGGCCGGTATCATGTACAAAAAAATAATAAATACAACATCTCTTTGGCACGCAGGATGGTCTCATATATAATGCATAAAAAAATGACTCAAAACACAGGCCGGTCCATATCAGGTCAATCATCTCCCCATCTAATATCAGGGAATGCTCCCTATGACTGTGTCTCTCCCAACCCCTCTGTCACCTGTCTAGTGCCCGGGTACACCTGCCTCACCTCCTGCTGATGGCCCCTCACCTAGGGCTGGCCTCTACACACTAGTGGCCTCACCATGACCCTGTCCCTGGGCTCGTCGGCCCCCTGTACTCTCCACACTGTGAGTGCGGGATCTAGTCCTCTCACTGGAGGCTTGTTGTGCTCTGTACTCGGCATAGGAGGGCACATCTAGCCCGGTAGCTAACAAATGATCCTGATAATATCATGCCTCTACTAGGGCATCCCTGAATCTGGACCATGGTCACTGTCTGTGGAGGTGCCATGGGTCTCGCTACCTGCGTAGGTACCTGTACAATGGGACCCTATCCCTGAACCTACACTGAGCCCTGTGCTGGTACTAGAGCCTGAGTCAGCCCTGGAATCTATGCATGTGCCTATATTTGGGCCTGCAGGGTAGTAATCTGTGCCTGTGTGTTATCAGCTGGCCCTGTAGACCTATAACCTACCCCTGTGCTGTGGCCAACTATGGCCCTGTAAAGCCTACACCTACACCTATAGAGCAGCTATCTCCCATCCATCTCTACCTACCTCCTCTCCATCTCCATCTCCCCCTACCTCCCTACACAGTTACCTATCCCTGCCCTGCCTGAGCCTGCAACATCACTATCTGGGCCTGTAATGTGGCAACCTATGCCTCTAAACCTGTGAGCTGCCCCTGCATGATCCCAAGCTACATCACTAAGGTAGCCACCTGCCCCTGTAGGGCATCTCTCTGAACTGTGATGGTGGCTAAGTCTGGCTGCCCTGGCCTGGGTGGTACTACTCATAACTGTGCCACCCACCACTACCTATACCCATCTGCAACCCCAACATCATCAATCTGTGTATCTACTAAGCTGCTCCTCCTGTCCAGTCGGCACTATGGGTCATGGTGGAGACATAGGTCTCTCCACGTCATCTCTCTTGTACTATGGGAAGGGTGGTGGTACATCCTGTACCAATCCAAACTGGCATCTAACCCACTCTACGAGTATCTGCTCATGCTCTCCCGCTCTCCTCATCTCTATCCACAGATGTAGCTGTAGCCCACCTAGCTCCGTGGCCATCTGTCTGTATGAGGGGAAGCCCACATATGGCCTCCAAATGATGTCCACCCTAGACAACCCCTCCAACAACCTCCTGTAGTAAGCTACATCATGAGTAGCTCTGGCACCTCGGGCCTCTCCCATGGCCAGTACCCACCACCTGTACCCCACTCTCAAAACTCTCCATGGGAATGCATCTGCCCAGGGCATCCCCACTGTCATCACACAAGCAATGTGTTCGTATGCCCAACAATGTAGTAATACAACGCAACAGATGTTGAACCTCCGCAGTCACCTGTAGGCCCATAGCTCTCTATACACCTGCGTCAATAATGTAGGTGCCCATGTGAACCGTGTCTACTATATCATCATGTCATGGAGGACTCCCATCAGTGACCTCAGGAATCTCCCACCCTCTGCATCTGGCAATGCGAAGTAGCAAACTGCCTCCATCAAGAGTACCACTAACCTCATCTCCTTTGGATGAGCTCTATACATCGCTCCATAGCTCATGCTAATGCTATGGAATGCCAGATCTGCTACACCCTCACCAAAAACTGGTGCTAGTAGCTCCTCATGCCTTTGAAGAGATGGAATAAACTTGGGCCCCAAATATGGGCAACCGCAGGATCCTGTAGACGTCCTCCAGGGTGATCGTCATCTCACCCATCGGAAAATGGAAGGTGTTGGTCACCGAGTCCCATCTATCGATGAGGGCAACCATAAGACTCACCTCCCAGACTACATGCCAGTAGCACCTCACCCCTATCAACCCCACCTCTGCAACATGTTGCCACTCTGCCTGCGTCGTGCTCACTCATACTATCAATAACAAAGGTGGCACCTTGGCCCTCATCCGCAGCTCGTCTTAGGCCTGCATCCCACAAAAGCAATGTATTAGTATACCTTTCCAACTTACCTTATTTCACCCCACATCCTGACCTAATATCCCTCCCATTGGCCTATTTTCCCCCTATCCCCCCCATCCTATCTACCCTAACCTACCCAAACCCATCACCCAAATCTACCTACCCAAACCCATCTACCCTAAAACTATCTACCCTAACCCTCACCCAAACCTACCCAAAACCCATCCACCCTCACCCAAACTATCTACCCTACCCTCACCCAAAACCAAACCTCAACCCTTCCCCACCTACCCTACTTTCTCACCCTAAACCCTTCCCCTCTCACCTAATTCTTTCCCACCCTACCCTTACCTCTCTTCCTTTTTTTATCCCAACTTAATCTTAGGATTAATCACCCCCCGGTTATCCCCTGACCGACCACGGTCTCCCCTTGACCGGCACCGGTCACTGTTCTTGTGACCGATACCAGTCACTACCCACCGACGTCGGCCACAAGTCGACCGACTCGGTCACTGTCGTGCTCCACCCCCTTGACTTCCCAACCCTACTTTTTCCCTTCCTAGTCATTCCACCCATCCAAATCGCTCCTTACACCCTTAATTTTTCCTACATTACCCTTTTGCCCTACCCCTACCCTTCCCCATTCCCATTTCCCTCCATTTTTCCCATTTTGAAATTCTTTCCCCCCCAACCCCCATTTTTTCATATTTCCTATATTCTAGCCAAATTAACTCAAAAATCAATAACAAAGGTTCAAATCCTACCTGATCCCACTACCACATCGTGGTGGAACCTTTGGCCTCCATGCCACTCCTCTCAATCCCTCTCTGGCCTCCACCATCCTCAAATGACCTCCAACTCTCTCCACCAATCACCTCGCTCGATCTAATCTCGTGGCCCCACCTCTCACTCAATCAATCTCGCCTATGTGTCTCACCAACTCAAGCTCCCTGACGCTCTCTTTTGTCCTCTTCCTCTTTTTCTCTCTTCTTGTCCTTTTCTCCTTTTCCAAATGCACAAATGAATTTTCAAAACGGGTTTTTCACTTTTTATACCCTACCTGACTCAACCGACGTCGGTTAACCCTTGACCACTGTCGGTCTGATGCCCTAGCTAACCGTCGTTGGTTCCTCTCCACCGTCATCAGTTCATACTGACCACTGTCGGTTACCCTGCCTACTCATTGCCCTCACATTGACCTCATTTTCCTTACCTCCTTTTTCTTTTGCCTCCCCTACACCTACCTAGACCACTTTACCTTCTTCTCTAGCCCTCCACCTTCTTTAACCTCACCTCGTTAGCTGATTGGTGTCTCCTTATTTTACACTACCTTGGCCTTACCCATGCTATGACCTATCTGCCTGGACTTAGGAACCTGTTTGTGACCTTTGACCTCAATGTGCTCACTATACCTTACGACATTGTTACCTGTGTTGATTGACCTAATGACCTTACCTAGCCTATTGTCTGTGACCGTTTATCCTGACCCTACCTTTGGTGTACCAGAACATACCTAAACGTTCCTACACCTAACCTACGTTGTGTTTCCTGACCTTATCCTATACCTTGGATACCAGAATCACTTCAACCTTGTTTGGATAAACCTATCGACCTTAGATGATGTAGAGTTTGCAAGCTCTTCAACCTGGTACCGTGTCATAGTTTATACGTGTGCGTGCATTCAACTGCCACTACCTTTGACCTTGGCCCATTTACCCGTTTACCTATATGCCTGATTTTCCCTTTACTCCATTCCTCATTTTTCACTATTCTTCTTCACATCCACTTTTATCAAACCACTCGCCGATTCGCCCTATCACCTTATCAGTTCCTCGTTTTAAGAGGATCACCCTCATTCCCACTTGGGGCAACCACACTCTATTTTTGTTCACGTCGCTTACCAATACAAGCTACGCAACAAGAAGGGGAAAAATGTAGACACCAAAATCGTGTCGTAATCACCTTGGTCCCCTAGTGCAGCCCTATAATCACTTCCTCATCCTCAACACCTTATCACCTACCTCCTGCACCCCACACATTTTAATTTAATTACTTTAATTAAATTAATGCCATTTACCTCCATACATATTAATTTAATTATTTTAATTAAGTTAGTGACCTTTTACCCACACACATATTAATTTAATTATTCACATTGAATTAATTCACTACCCTCACACACCTATTTAATAAAATTGCCTTTATTAAATACACCTCACCTAACCACCCCCATCATTTGACCCATTAACCTAAACCCTAAACCAATGTCCTAAATAAAACCTAACATTAGACCCATCCCCTCACCTCACATTAAAAGCCTCCTAAGGTCAGTTTTTGCCCCGAGGAAAAGAAGAGACCCTTATCAAATGGCGGAACAACTTCCTAGGAAACTTTTGAACAACCCGAGATATCTCACCCAAACCGATGTCGGTTCACCCTAAACCGATGTCGGTTCACCCTAAACCAACGCCGGTTATACCGAAATGGACCAAATGGCCTATTTAGACCCATCTACAGCTTTGTAATACGGGTTGGTTGTTGGTTGAAAACTTTTGATCTCAAGAATTTGATCTCTTTAGACGTGACAAAAGAATGAAGATTGATTTGTGATCAACAAAGGCAACCAAATACACTGGCACAACAGTGAAACTTTCTTCCCAGCATTCTCCAACGTAGAAAATTCTTCATTATTCTTCAGACATGTACCTCACAGAAGAGTAAGTATCCTCCTTCCATCTATTTCATTTTCTTATCATCAGCTATAGTCTTTGTGGTAAAGGAACCTAGTCTTTTACCCTCTGTCCATTCCCTCTCTCCAGTTGCAGCCACCTTCCATACCCAATCATCTTAATACTTGGCCCAATTTCCCATTTTGACCTCCTCAGTAGTCTCAGACCTTCGCAACATATCTACACCCCCTCTGTGATCAATCCCCACCTTCTATCCACTCCACTTTTGCCCCAAAACTCCAAAAACCCAGACTGTGTGATTCCACCAGCCCCGACTTAACCATCGTCGGTTCTCTCTAACCATGTCACCGGTTACAGTAAAACCATCATCAGTTTTATAAAACCGTGGTCGGTCTCTGTGTCACCTGATCTCTGCTAGAATAACAACTTGTTTCTGACATATACCTACTTGAACACCTATTTGACCTTCAGATCTGTATCTAACCTAGCCTGTTAGCTCAGATTCACCTATAACCAACCTACTTGACCTCTGGATCTCCTTCTAGCCTAGCCTGTTAGATTAGATCTAGCCTATTGCATTTTGTATGAGATGCCTAAATCATATTAAACTACAGTAGGACAATATTTACTTTATTTCAGCATTGAATTGTTTTAAACAGTGGATTGACAGCCATCTAGGAAGTATCACACTTCCAGGATCTACCACATGCTAGGCAGTCCACTGCATATATTGTTTAACTCTCTTTGGTGGTCTTGTTTTGGTTCTTATACAGGTAGTTCCTCCTAGCCAAAAGGAAGGTCTCACAATCACTTTGATTCAGAATTCAGATACGCGTGCATATAACCTTCAACCATCCCAAATCAGGTATTCCTCTTACCACCCTTTACCTTATCTGTTTCGTCAAGTACTTCTTAGAAAAACTAAGAAATCAGTAGAGAGGGGAGACTAACAATGGTTAAGTTGAATGATATTGGTAGGGGAAATTTTATAGTAAATTTTTAAACATAGGTTTTTAGGCTCTTTTTGATTACACAGAGAGTGAGGGTAGTATGGTTTGGGTCATAATATGGCTGAGAATACTCGGGGATACTATGAAGGAGGTTTAGAATGGTGAAAAGGCTTGGGATGGTTGAATAGTGTTTTGGCAGGAGGAAGGTGATGTAGAGCCAACAAATTAAAATAAACTACCGAAATAAACCCAAGATCTACAAAAGGAATAAGTAAAATGATTAGGATCACAATACCTACTTGATGTCCTATAGATCTTAGGAGGTGGAGGAGAAGAATAGTTTATTTGTGAAGAAATTTTGTGCTCATTTCCATGAAAAAACTCCTAGAGTGTTCCTATGAATATTCCAATGCTCAGGAAGGGTGAACGACTACTTATCTTGCATTGTGATTATGTGTGTTCATTTTATGGATGCATGAAGGCTTGAATGCAAGAAGGCTCTAATAAATGACTGACCAACCCATGTAAAGAGTTGTGAAATTATATATAAGGTAACCGATGGCAGTGAGGTTACTAGCATCGATTGAGGGATAAGCGGCGTTGATGAAGGTGGGAAAGTCTAGGTTTACCAAAACTAGGTAGATCTTTACTATTTTTGGCATGATTTTGATTGATTTCTCTTAGGGAAGTGGAGTTCACATGAGAGAAAGGCAAGAATGCCATATATGAAGTCTAATTAGGTTTAGGAAGAAGTCTCAGTTAGTTAGGTCAAGTGGAAACTCAACACTGTGAGTGATGACTTGGTGCCGAGAGTGATGACATGGTCATTATGAGTTAAATTCCCTTAGAATGAGTCCAGGGTGAGGTGTAATGATGAGGTGGAGGTGTGAGGATGAAATTAACTTAATTACAATAATTAAATTAATTAATAATTTGAGGATGAATATTAATATGGGATGAATGGGTCGTGATGTGTTTAAATATATTAAGTTAATTGATTGAAGGGGGCCAAGGGGAGTGTGACCCAAATTTGGTGTCTACATCTCAAACTAGGGCTCATCAATGTGGGACTCAAAATCCTAGAGTATAATTTTCCTTGTATGTGGGTATGCACCCTCTTCACCAAAAGAGGACCAAGAAAGGAGTTGGTTTATGGGAATTGTGATTTGGAAATGCATGTGTAGTACCTTATTTGGATCATTAATGTAAGTCATGTTGTGTTCCTGCACCACTATTACACCCTTTCCACCTATGTGCACTACTTAGGGGAAACTTACTACCAAGATGGCACCTCCACCCATACTTCCATACTATTTCCCTACACTCATGCTCTCCTCAGTTTACTTTATCACTTCATCAGTGTTATGCTCCACCTCGTGCTCCACCAACTATTGTATAATACACATCACCTCGTTTTATATTGAGTCATCTATCTATTATTTGGTTGAGGTTGGGGAGTTTTAAGCATGCATGTCTACTTTCTCACTTCCTCCTATATTGTGATCTCCTTCTTCATAGTCATTTTTCTCTTCATCAAACTCATGAATATCATGAACAGGGTGACTCTTTACCTTCATCATGCTCTTCATCCTCCTCCTTAGAGTTATCACCTTTCACACTCCTTGTCTCCTCATATTCCAAACTTTGCGCCACTTTTTGATTCTTCTTCACTGATAACTCCTCTTTTTGGGTATCTTTTTCTTAATAGGAGACTTCTTCCTCCTTATGTAGGTACTTTTTCCTACACCTAATTACTATGCTACTGTAGTCTAAATGGTATGTGCATTCGGTTCCCTGATTGTTGTGGTTTATACTCTTTCTCTCTCTCTTACCTTCTTTAAGGCAGGGTCCTTCAAGATGGCTGCATCATCCTCCAAGTACGCACCCTTCTCAAACTTAGGCCTCGGGTGGATATACACCCTTGCTGATGCTTTACCTACAATAGGAATTGACACTGGCTTCATCATATGTATACTTCATGGGAGACATACTTCTCCACACACACACACATGCTTATTAGGGTAAACTAGACTTCAGCGCAACACATGATAATCCTAATCTACCTCACTTAGATAAAATCTAAAATTCTTTTCCTCCTTAAACCTATTGACCGTACTTTGAAAGAACTACACTATGAAAGACAAGGGTAGTTTACACCAAGGGAATTTTTTTCCATCAGTCAAAGTAAATCTTCCTATCCAAAAGTGTTGGTATACAGCGAACTCAACCTCATTATCCACCAAGGTTAGTAGTTTCTCTAGGATTCACCATTCTACCCTGAATGCATTGTACATTTTCTTATACCACTTCTCTAAGCACACTTTGCATGGTGCATTCATCAAGTCACAATTGTAGGATTTGAAAATTTTCTGGTGGGCCCCTAGAATGTTGGCTAAGTACAAATGGCACGTATGCATGTAGGTCCTAGTTTAAGAGAGACGCATAAGGACAAAGCATGTAGGGAAGGGTTTCAGAAAATGGTTTAAGGATGCTCATGGTGCGTGCGGCGTGCATAAACAAAACCAAGGGTTCGGGACTTAGCCAAATTGGGTGTTTGGGATAGAACACGTGAAAATCATGACCTGGCTGTGCATGATGGGTGGATAAGGTGCCAATCTAGTGAAGGGTTGGCCCAAAAAGGAGCATGCCCATAATAGAAGATTCTAGAAGCACATCATGGTGAAAAGTGGAAAGCTCAGGCCTGGGAGAGCATGCTCACATAGAGGACCGCGTTCAAACACTTGGCATCGGATTTGAGGGTGTTGGAGGATGAGTTGGCAGCCCAGAAAAGCTATAAATACAAGCACCTATAGAGTAAATAGGGAGAACAAAAAGAGAGAGCAGAGCTCAACAAAAATACTGCAAGAACTCTATTAGTGGATAATGGAATTTGGGAAAGAATGTATAATAGGTATAGGGATTACAATTTTTCTTTTGATAGCCTAGCTACATTAGTCTAGTTGTAATGCATGACTATGGTCTATTTCTCTGTGACATTTTGTAATGGCTCCATGGATGTAATGAGGTTACCAGTTATATGAATATGAATATCAATGATTCTGATGTATACATCTTTCTCATAGGTTCTCTTTCATTTATGTTTATGTTAAGTATGGATGCTTGTATAGTTCTATTATGGTAAAATTTATATAATCTATTAAATAATTTCTTTCTGTAATAATTGTAAGGATCTAGAGGCTATTCTGAGCTCTATGGTTCTTGAATGTCTTAACTCCTTTTAAATCTCTTAAGCACGAATCATAGATGATAATTTTTCCCACTAAACTCACATAAAAGAGAGACTCGGCACCCGTGCTTGCCTCAGGTGAGCGCCCAACATCCGCTAGGTGATATACCGATGTACATGGGGTACCTTTCTTTTATGATAAGGGTTAAAATGACTACATCTTTTCAAGGGAGGGGTTCTCATTAGGGTATTCCCATACATAGTTGTTCGGCCCATCGGGAATTCCAATCTTTGAAAATACAATGGTAAGGAGAACATTACCATACATAATCTTATCTCCATCATGCACTGCATGTATAATCTCCTCCGCAATGAAGGCCAAGAGGTTGTATATTTTTCCTTCTAAAATCTTCATGCAAATTTTAAACTATATCTTGTTCACTTACATCAAATGTTCCTATGCATTCAACTTGGTAAGTAGATGCATAGCCATCTTCTTACTTGGGTTTGTGATCTTTCTAATGTCAAATTATTTTGAACCTTTCTTGTACTCATACTCTATGGTTATCTCCTTAACATCATCCTTGTCATCCAAATCATCCTCCATTGATTCTCCTGTGCATATAAGTTCAGTGTACTTTTAAATCAAATGGGCAGTTAGGCACATTCTTCTTCCTAAAAATTAGAAATGATCCTCATGTACATGTGACATCAACCACTGGTACAAACTTTTGATTTTATCAAAATAGGGAAACTCATAGAGTTGGAGGAGTCTGGCCTTCTCCAATGTGGTTTTCACCAAGTCATTATAAATAGGCTTATCATCCTATGTCCTCTCTCCAGTTGGATGAACTAACTCCAACACCATATCTTTTTATGTGGTATATTTTTTGTGCTTATAATAACTTATGGCTATCTTATGCACATGAGAAACCCACTCCATTCCCATTAATGCCATCTGGGTACTGTATCTTTGCATACCATTCTTCATTATAACTTGTTAATATGGCAGGTTTTCCTTTTCTCTTTCCCTTTCCCTTCTTCAGTGAAACATTAGATCCCTTCCTTGGTGTCATTTCTTCTCATTTAGTCCTTGTGATCTCTTCCTTCCTTCTTTCCCAAACTCTTCTTAGTCCTACAAATTTATTCCTCGGAAAAAACTCTAAATCTCATGCCCTAGCTCTATAAATCCTAACCTGGAAATCATTCCTTCCATAAGATGATGTAACACCCATGGGAATCCTCAAAATATACTTCTCCACCCACACACATGTACTCCCTTTCCACTATGGTTCACAAATCTGTTGAATCTTCTTCTACACACAAATCTCCACAATTTTTTCTTCGCAAGGATGCCCTAGTTCACAAGAGCTCTTCAACACAAACACAAGGTAAAATAATAACTCACCCCAACCTTCTATTTATAGCTTCTTATTTTTCCCACACAAACTCTTATGCCACCTACCAACATATGAATGCATTAAAGTTAGCTTTTTCCAATAACATCCCTTCACGCATTTTGTCTAGCACTTTCACTCTACATGCAAACTCAAGAAAAAATTTCCACAACCTTCTAGTGCATAAGACTTCTTTGACAACAGATTAACTTGTGCGCACTCCTCGTGCTGAAGTATGCCAACATATTTATCCTTTACAAATTTCTTTCCTTCTCCTACCTCATGTTGTTCCTATGCTTTTTACCCTTGTACGTGGTTTTCTCAAAGCCTTTTGACACCAATCTTCTCTCATGATCACCTATGCTACATGCACTTTTATAGACCCATGTGCTTTTGATTTTCTCACTTGGGCTGCCTATGCACATCATTCCCAACACTTCTCCTTACGATATTTTTTTACACCAACCTTCTTTAAAACCTTCCACCCCACACTAAATAGATGCACAGTCCTCTATGCATAAAAAACCCTTTTCAAAAATGTAATAGACTACGGGCGTGCAAACACGCCCAAAACAAAAAATACAAAGCAAAGAGATGAAAAAGGGAAACCCAGAGAAAGGAAAATACATTAAGGGAAATCCTAAGCTAGCTGGTAATACTACCTTATTTAAAAACACAAAGAAGACTTATTTATAGTAGGGATTCATCCTACTCCCATTGAAATTCCCTGACAATCATGTTCCATCCAGGGCCTATAACTAGCAAGTGTGGGAATCAAGTATATGAGATATCACATATGGACCCAACCAATGTACTTTAAGCTTCCCAAGATGGCATAGAAAATTAGAATCGTAAATTAGAACCATCTTCCCAACCTCAAACTTCTTATTCTTGATGTGTCTATCTTTCCCTGCCTTATGCCTAGCCTTTTCCATTTTCTGACTCCATCGTGCTATGGCATGTCACTTGTCTAACTATATTAACTTTTCACACCTTTCCTCAAGTGCTCATTCATCAGCTAAACTTACTACACAATAAATACATAGTGATGGTAACATGAACTCAATAGCTAACACATCCTCTATGCCAAACTCCAATTGAAAATGTGTGTCCTTGTTCAATCTTTTATAAGTAGTTCGATATGACCATAACATAGTAAAAAATTTATCATCCTAGTCTTGTCTCCCAACGTCACAAATCTTGGTCAACTTGTGACTTAAATGTTATTTAAAATCTTCCGTTGTCCCATTACCTTGTTGTTGATAAGGGGTATTCATGTGAATCACCACCATGAATTCTACTGAATAGGATTCTAATTGTCTCATTTAGGAAATGACTACTTCTATCACTTGTTAAGCTCAGTGGGCATCCATACCTGTTGATTATATTCTCCCACAAGAATCTAGCTAATGTCACTATCATGCAATCCTTTGTAGGCATTGCTTCTTCCCATTGTGTAATATAGTCTATACATGTGATGATATAGTGCGAACATTTCCTTCACCTAGTTTGGGAAATAGGGCCTATGAATTCAATTTCCCACTTCTCGAATGGCTCTACTCTGAAAAATAGGCCTTAATGGAATTTCATATATTTTCCCCTTAAGGCTTGCAATATTCAATACAATCCTTGTAAACCATTTCCCACCAAAGGCTAGCTAAAAGGATATTACATGTAGTGACATTCCCCACATAATGTCATCCTGCAATTCCACCATGAGCCTCTTCCATGATTGCAGACTGCTCATGTTCTAGTATGTATCGGTCCTAAACCTCAACATGACCTAGCTTATATAAGTCTCCATCAATTAACATATAGGGCATGGCAGGTATGGCTAACTGCTTCCTCTCTAATTCCTTCATCCCTTCCCACACCCCAACTATTTGTAATAGCAAGGAAATATCTTCCAAGTTAGAGGGTGCACATTGCATCTTAAATAAATATGCATCTGGCATCATATCCTCAATGCTCTACACATCCTCACCCAAATTAATTCTTCAAAAATGATTAGGTCCTAAATTACTCTTCCCTGGTTTCACGAAAACCATAAACTCAAACTCCTGAAACAATAGTATCACCCATTATATGTTCCCTTGCAAAACGGGCTTGTTCACTAAGTACTTTAATGCCATGTGGTCTGTGTAGAAAATGAAAGGATTTTCTAGCAATTACTTCTTAAACTTGTGAAACGCGTAGATCATTGATAATGCCTCACACTCTATGGTGGTCTAATTATGTTCTACTAGAGTAAGCTTCCTACTAGTGTAGCATTCCCATTTTATGACTTTAGAAACAAGGATTATTTTTTAACCATAATATACTCCTGAAACAATAGTATCACCCATTATATGTTCCCTTGCAAAAAGGGCTTGTTCAATTCCCATTTTATGACTTTAGAAACAAGGGAATTTTTTTTTAGAAACATAATGTTCTCTATTATAAATAAAAACATCATTTAGAACACACATTCCATGCCGATAAATCTCATAATAGATAACCATATGTAGCTGTAATGACTCGGTATACTACCGATCTCTCATTCCATGACTTGGTTACCAACTGATCTCTCATGTTAACTTAAAGTATAGAATACTTTATGTATACTACATATACTTGGTTCTCCTACCCTATTCTAGGTACTGAGTGATCTGTTTAAATAACCTATATGAATATTTGTTACCAATATTCATCTGACATCATGTTGCTTTAAACTAGGTGACATAGGACAACGCAACCAACAGCTTGTGATACTTTGGCCAAATATTTTCAACATACTATTCATGTTACTATTCCTAGATGACATACTCGTCATTCTAGAATACGTCCTTCACCTCACTCCTCTGTTATCTAGAATGGTCTTTACTGACTACCATCAGTCCACTTGCCCAAGGTTTGACCCTAGCCCTGGTTAGCATCATAGTTTGTTATAGGAAGATGCTCATGATGACTTAGGGTATATGGGCATACTCAGCTGACCTAAGTCATTCGAATGTGCCAAGGTACCCTGAGTCATAGAAGACAACTACCTATCCCGAACATGCTACTAACTTGACCTAGAGAGAAACTAAGTTCAAGTCCAGATGTGTGTAGATCTAGATGAACAAATATGGAAGGGTGTTGCCACATGTCAACTGCAACACTGTATCCTTGAGAAGTCCAGAGACTTCTCGAGGGTACAGTCCTGTAGTTGGCGTGTGCCAACATCCGTTAGAACTGATTCATCAAGATGTACATACCCCCTTAGTGGTCATTAATCATAATTAATTTGGATTAAGATTCATATTACAACAACCATGCCTAACCCTAATTCCAACATTCCTTAAGTTCTTTATCCAACATTAGCCTGATTAGATATGGAGAACTTCATTAATTCATGTTTGCATTGTTATTCATTAACGTGGCATAACAAGTAGTTATCCCAAAAAAGGACAAAAAGCATCAAACGTTTAATTATTAATGTAATCCTAGCCATTTGAATCAAGTGTGTCATCCTCCTAGATTAAGCTAGGGTTTACTTTATAAAGTTAGTATAAAGATTAAAGATCATAACCACTATTGCTTTTATCTTTCATTCCATGAGAGAGGAAGAGTCTTCCTCTACATGGTTAGATGTTAGGTTTAACATAACCTTTTTATTGTTTGTTACTTATATAGTTTAATTGTATGTCCCAAGTATATTTTATTATTAAACTATAGTTGTGTAGTTAGAGAACGACATATTTTGAAATTTAACAAGTTTCATTAATATTAGGGAGATTATACATCTCCTTAATCCAAATCATTATCTTAAAACAACAATAGTATACAACATGTATAAAGAGTACCACAAAGATATCACTATTGTTTCTATCATACCAGTATAAAAGTATTCACATCACAAGTGGGAGTTCAATACAAAACCTTTCAATTCATGATAATAAATATACATTTTTAAGACTATGCAATTCAAGACATTCTACATGTCAATCAGAATTAAGATCTTAAAAGAACATCACTTTTTCTTTTCCAATACAACTCAAGAATGATTTGAAACACTTTTCATAAGATCCTGAATTAGACAAGCCAATGCATCATAAAAGTTTCTATCTTCTTTTATCACTTACGATGTCCATCTGCAAAAATTGCTAGCACGGGTCAGCTCAATGAACTGAGCATGATAAGCACTAAGCATTAAAGTAAAGTGCATTCCACTAATTATTCCATTAAAACAACTCTGATTTAATGAAACAATTAATATATCATACAAATAATCATAAGTAATAACATCTAGAAAAGAAGTACATTAAAGAGTCTGAATTCACTTTTAAGAAAAGAACATAATATAATCCACAACATCGGAATTATATCACAAGGTTTAATTGATCCTATCATTTACTTTAAAACAATCAACAGGTCTTGTCATCCCATTGTTTCATAGTCCTATAAGAATAGAAATACACATTTATCTTTACTAAGCAGCAAAAGAAGTTAATTACAACATAGCTCATATTAGAATGCTTCATCTTTCCATATAGCAAAAGAAGAAGAATCAATACATACTATTCCTCATACACTAATCATCTAAAGAAAAATACAGGTTTGGAACACACGAATCTACCTCAGATCAAAGATAACGATATAAGGATTCAACATTAAGGGAAAGCATCTAACATGAATCCCAAATCAATCCAAGTAGGGTAGAGAGTCAAAACAGTTCCCCCCACAAGTCAAAACTAACTCCCATATGTTAGAGGATATAATTCAAAGATCTGAAACCAAACGTTCCACAATAAATTTTCCATCTCAGAAGAAGATCGAAAATAGAAAAGTTCAATCAAATGAACTTACCAAAACAATAGTAAGAAGGGACATCCATTGGAAAAGGTCCAATCCCAAATTCATTTCATTTATACTATGAAATGAATTCCCTTATCTATTTCAAACTTAGAAATTCTTTACCCAGTTCCCAAAAGAGAACACAAAACTGAACATACAGTTAAAGAAAGAACACTTCTAATTTTCCATTACAAATCTAACAAACTGGTTTACCTATTTCCATTCACCAAGTTCAAGTTCAATTCAAATCTCAGAATGAAATTCACAGTACAGTCCCTAAACAGTATACTGTCCCCAAGAGAACATGTTCCTTTCTCTATAAAACTTGGAGATTCGTTCAATGAATCCATCAAGGAGTAGAAATCCTCAAACAGTAAAAGATGTACAAGTTCAGAAGTAATCACAAACTCAAGAACTGAAATCCCATTACAAGGATTCAACAGCTCAATACAAAGAAGTACGTAGTTCGTGATCAAAATAAGAACAATAATACAAAACTATCTGAACAAAGATAAAATATATCCTTTCATACAAAATTCAGTATACTAGGTTTTAAATTCAACTTTCAAATAAAACCCAAGAAACCAATAAGAAGGTCTGAAGAGAGTAAGAAACCCCAACGACATTTAAGTTAAGAGATGTTCCAATCTTACTTCCAACTCGACTGAAACAGAATCACCACAAGACTCTCAAATTCCAGTTAAGAGATTATGATAGGAAAAGTAATTGTTTCAACATCTATAACAAGAAGGACAGTAAATACTACATTTCCATAACCTCTAAACTTTTAACGATTGTTCCTAACAAACTAAAAATCATCCAAACCCATATCAAGATATAATTCTAGTCCTTTAATCCTTCTAAAATAACAGTCAAGCCTTCAACAGGACATGGGTTCGCTCAAGAATAGGATACACTTCGTATTCACATGCCTTGTCAAGTTCAAAGAAGGTGGTATAGTATAAAAGACATAAGTACCACAATCGGTCCAACAAGAAGTTACAAGAAGAAGATCTCAAAAGAGATTACTAGGTCTACTTCAAAACAAAACAAATCTCTCAAGACCCTTTTGAGCAGACAGTCCATAAATGAGATTAAAGCTTTTCAAATCCTTAATACCAACAAAACTCCAGCTCAGAATACAAGTATAGAATCAAACACGTCGATTCCAACACAAGTTCAAAACACGCAAGAATGGAATACCAGTACAGTGTCAAACATGAGCTTCGAATAAAGGTTAGAAACTTCATAAGTCTCTAATACTAGCTCAGACAAACACGAAGTTCAAATACGAGCCTATAACGAAACACGAAGCCCTAAATACAAGCTCAAAACAAAACACCAATGCTCTAATACGAGTTCAAGCATTTTCAAATCCTTGAATAAGAATAAAACTTCCATCTCAGAGTACATGTACAGAACAAAACTCATCGATTCGACTACAAGATTAAATCACCCAAGTACTGAAAATGAGTATAGTGTTGATCACAGAGTTTCAACAAAATTTCTAAACAATACTAGCTCCACTACCAGCTCAAACGAAGCACAAGACTACAAATAATAGTTCAGAACAAATAAAATAAGGCAATGAGTGCCCGTTCAGTCAACACCAGCCTTGTAAACAAGTTTCAGAATGAAATACAGAGCTCCCAATACAAGTTTTGCATGCATGCCACCATTACACTAACACAGAGAAAGTTTCCCAAAAACTATCATTGCCAGCAATGGATTTGCATTCCAAAAACCACATAGATTAAAAAAAAACATGCAAGTAGCTAACCAGAAAAATCATGCAAATATTTATCTCATGAGAGCAGAGTTGTTCTAATGAATCACTTAGAAGAAAGCAAGAAATCTTAATGGGTAGGGCCTATCATGCCTGATAGTGCTTCTGCAAATTCGAAGGAGACTTCCAGCCGAGCTTCCAACTCTTTTTCTTCTCCATGACAGATCAACAACCAAACAAATTTTCTTCCAATGCCTCTTATACATTCCCTTGATCGAAAATAGACTAGAGAAACCAAAAATAGCCAAGAAGAAGAAGTCAAACTACTGGTTCAAAGAACCAGATAGCTCCATGCAGAGAAAAATTCGTGAGGCATGCAAAACCAAACAACCTCTCACAAACCCACCTCCCGTGTTTCCAAGATGGTTTGCACACAAAAAATGAGATCCATAAATGCCATTAATCCCAAATCTCCCACTTATCTCTCCTTGCCACCACCTCTCAAAATTGGTGAATGCCATTTCCAAGTTAACATGCAATTCCAAATTTAGCGAAGCCTCCACCAAAGTTAACTGGCCTTTTCCAAACTGGCAGTACCTCTTGCATTAAACCCAATCAAATCAAATAAAATCCATTGGAACCGTCACCTTAGTGCCATGCGACCCTTAGGTTCCTTTTAAATAGTTTAGGATAGATGTCCCCAAAACTTAGGTTAGTCTAACAATAATTTCCTTAGGTCTTAAAACATTGCCATAGGTAGTACCCACTTTAGGTTAGATTAAATTCACTTCCTTATAGTATTAGACATTAGGTTAAAATAGTCTAGTATCACCTTAGCAAACTTTCTCCCTTATTCATTTAGCACTAAAGCTTAGGTTAGGACACCATTCCAAATGAAAATAGAATAAGAAGCTTAGGTTAGATTACAACCCAATTAAGTAGACATAGCTAGGAAGTAGGTTCTCTTACCTAGTTTAGGATACCGTTAGGATAGTCCTTTAGTTTTAGGATTCTGATCCCCTTCATAGTCTTGAAGTAGACTATTTTTGTTTACGCCCATAATGTCCTGCAGAGATCAATCTCAAAGACCAAAGCACAAACATACAACTGAATGAAGACACGTTCACTCAAGTCCAAAGAATTTGTAACATACAAAGTTTAGTCCACTATGTCTCTCAACTAATGAATGTCAATTTACCATTCAGTTTGTTAAGAAGATTTAAAACATTCCTTGGATCACTGAAATTGATCCAAGGATGAGTCAGTAAAAGAGATAAGTTTGCGACTCTAAAAATCAGATTGCAGCTTATCAATAAGAAGTGAAAATGGATTCTTGCAAGCCATATCATTCTATTCTAAAGAATCCAAGAGAAGAAATGATTTATCCATAACAAGCATGATTTTCAACAATCAAGGGAACACACCTCATTCAAGAAAATCACATGTCAATGCTTGTAATGCAAAAGAGAAATATAATAGTTTTCCAAGGTGTTACATACTTCCCTCCTAAAAAGAATCATCATCCTGATGATTATCTCATTTGAACATTGCATTAAGGATAATCAATTTATTCACTTTCTTAACATAGGTTTGTAACATTAACAGGATTTAAAGTTCAAAAAATTAGAATTCACATAGTTGTTTATTCAAATATAAATAGTTTTCTGTCCATAACTGGCAGAATTATTGTCATATAAAGATAAAATCACAAATTTTATTAGTCATCATAGTAAATTCTGATCGAATAAATATGGAAAATCAGTTTTCATATCTTCCAGGTTTTCCCAGGTTGCACTTTCTTCATTAAACTGGTCCCACTGGACCTTACATTGACTTATTTCATGGTTTCTTAAATGCAACTGGTGAGTTTCCAGCACTCGTATGGGTTTAACCATGATTATTCCTAGGTCTTGGACCTGCAAGGAATTCCAATTTAACACATGTGATAAATTTGAAACGTATTTCTTAAGCAAAGAAATATGGAAAACATCATGCATTCATGACAAAGTAGGAGGTAATGCTAAATGGTAAGCTACATGGTTGATTACTTCAACTATCTCAAAGGGTCCCACATAATGAGGTGATAACTTGGCAGCCTTGCCAAAAGTTATTGAGCTCTTTTTCAGTTTAACCTGAAGAAATACTTTCTCACCAAGTTCAAATTTCCTGTCAACCCACTTTAAATCAGCATAACTCTTTTTCCTATCTGTTGCTTCTTTCAAGCGCTCACGAATCATTTTAACTTGTTGTTTCATTTCAGTAAGAATTTCGGGTCCAATTACCTCTCTATCCTCAATGTTGTCCCAACTAACAGGGGTTCTGCATTTTCTTTCATATAATGCTTCAAAAGGTGCCATCTTAAGAGAGGCATGATATGTGTTATTATATGCAAACTCAACTAGTGGAAGGTATTCTTCCCACTTATACTGCTGATCCATACAATACATTCATAACATATCTTCTAAAACTTGATTAACTCTTTCAGTCTGTCCATCCATTTCTGGATGATACGTACAAAATGAAATTCAACTTAGTTCCTAGAGCTGCATTAAGCATTTTCCAAAACCTTGACATCATTCTAGGATCTCTATCCGATATGATTAATTCAGGTACTCCATGTAATCTGAAAATTTCATGTACAAATCTTTTAGCCAATACAAGAGAATCATCCTTCAGATTTCTAGCAATAAAATGTGCTACCTTCATTAGTTTATCAACTACTAAAATAACATCATGTTTATTTATTGACATAGGAAACCCTTGCACAAAGTCCACGCTTATTACTTGTCATTTGTACTGCGGTATGCTATGAGGATATAATAAACCGGCTAGGTGCATATGTTCAGCTTTAACATGTTGACATTCAAGGTAATGTGTCACAAAATCAATAACATCCTTTTTCATTCCTTTCCAGAAATATTGTTGTTTCATATCAGCAAGCATCTTTGTAATACCAGGGTGTCTAGAAAAAGGTG
Source organism: Taxus chinensis (assembly GCA_019776745.2). Taxonomy (NCBI): domain Eukaryota; kingdom Viridiplantae; phylum Streptophyta; class Pinopsida; order Cupressales; family Taxaceae; genus Taxus; species Taxus chinensis. Next base: position 217,853 of record JAHRHJ020002630.1, on the reverse strand, counting down.
AATTATGAAATTCTGCTAACAATTTCTTTCTTAAATCATTTAGAGAAGGTATGTAAACTTTGTTTTCAAATCTTAAGATTCCTTCGTTATCAAAGTGAAAACCTTTATACCTCAAATCATTTGGATCTGCAGCAAGTGTTGTCTTTACTTGCTGAAAGTAAGAATCAGATTCCATAACACTTTTTACTTCATCCTTAAACTGAGTTCTCAATGTTATAAGAGTAGAAATGTGCTTCCTACGACTTAGAGCATCAGCCACTCTATTTTCCTTACCCTTGATATAATTTATGTCAAAATCATATTGAGATAAAAACTCTAACCATCTTCGTTGTCTTGCATTTAGATTTGGCTGAGTGAAAATATACTTCAGCCCAAGATGATCAGTTTTCAATTCAAAAGGTTTACCAAGCAGGTAATGCCTCCAAACTTGTAGTGCATGAACAATGGCAACAAGCTCTAAATCATGTGGAGCATAATTCAACTCATGTAACTTTAGTTTTCTACTTTTGTAAGCTATGACATGATCATTTTGTAACAAAATACCTCCTAGACCTTCACCAGATGCATCCATTACTACCATAAAGTCTCCATTAGGATCTGGTACTGCTAGAATAGGTGCTGAAGTTAACTGTTCCTTCAAAGTTTTGAATGTAGTTTCACATTTCTCACTCCAAACAAACTTCTTATCCTTCTTCTGTAAAGAAGTTATTGGTGCAGCCACCTTAGAAAAATCTTTAACAAATTTTCTATAGTAACCAGCAAGCCCCATGAAGCTTCTAACTTCATGTACATTCTTTGGTGCAGGCCACTTAGTTATAGCTACAATTTTAGAAGGATCTACAACAATTCCATTCTTACTTATTACATGTCCCAAATAGTGCACTTTTGTATCATAGAAAGAACATTTAGATAACTTACCATATAACCGTCTCTTTCTCAAAATTTCTAAAACTATCTCCAAATGCTCATGGTGTTCCTCAATACTTTTAGAATATATGAGAATGTCATCCAAGAATACAAGCACAAAATTTGTCCAAGTATTCTTGAAATATATTATTCATTAAATTCATAAATGTTGCAGGTGCATTTGTTAATCCAAAAGGTAAAACCATGAACTCATAATGTCCATACCTTGTTCTGAAAGTTGTTTTATGAATGTCCTCATCCTTAATCCGTAACTGATGATATCCAGATCATAGATCTATCTTAGAATATATCGATGCTCCACGCATCTGATCAAATAGATCATCTATTCTAGGGAGTGGGTATCTATTCTTGATTTTTTCTTTGTTTAACATTCTGTAATCAATGCACAATCTAAGTGTTCCATCTTTCTTTTTCACAAAAATTACTGGTGCTCCCCAAGGTGAAACACTTGGTCTAATCAAACCTTTAGACAAAATTTCTTGCAACTGAGCCTTAAGCTCTACTAATTCTATAGTAGTCATTCGGTATGGTGCCTTGGAAATATGCTCGGTTCTAGGCTTGATATCTATTGTGAAGTCAAACTCCCTTTTGGGTGGAAGACCTGGTAATTCTTCTGAAAACACATCACTAAAGTTTCATAACAATGGATATCGTTCCATGAAGATCACTGCTCTCTTCAATTACTTCTACAATCTTTACTGCATATAAGGTACAACCTTTATTTTTGGCCTTTTTAAGTTGCATAGTTGATAGCTTTCTAACAAAAATCTCATGTTTCACACCCTAAATCTCTGTTGTTTTCTGCAGGTCATCTAAAAAAATAATGTGTTTTTCAAAATAGTCCACTTTAGCCTTATGTTCTTCTAACCAATTAACACCTATGATTACATCATAAGACCCCAAAGGTGTAACATAAAGATCAACTTCAGTGGAAAAATTAGGTAGGTCAAGGACTACTCCAAAAAGACACATACTAACTGTATGAACAACATTATTTCCATAATGTACAGTCCATGTTTTATCCATGTTTCTAACTTTTCTTTTTAGTTTTGATGCTAATTTACTAGAAATAAAACATTCAATAGCTCCATATCAAAAATGAATAGTTATAGGTAAACCAAATAACTTACTTGGAACCTCTATGGGTGTGGCCTGATTTCTCAGCCTGTTTGTCAGCTACTGCAGCATGTATCTTGTGCTGTTGATTATGATCATCCTTTTTCAAAGGGCATTGATTTGCATAATGATCTTTTCCATTAGTTATAACAGCCTCCTACAGGTCCCTTTCTTGGCTCAAATTTATTTCCAGCCTTTGAGTTATCATTTTGACCATCCATAGGACTTATGTCCATTATTATTGTTCTTGACAAAGTTGTTCCATGCATTACCAACTGACTTGTTTGTTGTTATTTTCTTATTAGTATCAGATGAAAACTTACTTTTCATTCCAAATTTCTTCCATGGTCCTTTCTTAGGTGTAAGAGATGATGAAGAGGAGTTGGGAATTTTCTTCCTTACTTCCTCCTTATGAGAATAAATTTCCTTCAAATTTTGTTCCTACCTTATGGCCTTTTCAACAACCCCTTTCATCGTGGTTGGGCTGTGAACATTCACCTCCCCTCCTATGACGGGATTCAATCGCATGATGAATTTTGTATCCTAAAATTCTCATCAGTTTGGTACTAAGGTACATACTTAAGGAGTTTAGTAAACCATCCCAATACTCAGTTAAATGTTAGCTTTCCCTTGAGCTAAGTTCTGGAATTCAGTCACTTTCTGATCATAGTAAATTTTTGCAGCAGCCAACGTTGCCTAAAGTAACCTTTAAATTGATCCCAAGTGATATTAGTTTCATCAATGTTTAACTCAACCTTACAGTTGTCCCACCATGAAGATGCCTCATGGGAAAGCTGATATGCTCCCCATATTTCCTTTGTTTCTTCTGAGAAATTCCTTATTGCAAAGTATTTCTCCATTTCACTGAGCCAATTCTCAGCTCCATCTCCTAATGTGGTGCCATCAAACTTAGGTGGACTTATCCTTTTTATATCATTAGTGAGTTCAGCTACCAGCCTAGCCTTTTTGTTCTCAAGTTGATCAGGTCATGTTCACATTGTTATTATCAACACCTAAATTGTTGTTTTCCTCAGGAGGTGGCTGATTATTGACCATCATCTTCTTCCTCCTCATTTCCCAATGTGCCCTAATTTCTTCTGTCCAAATTTTCTCACAAACATTTCAAAAACATCTTTGTTATTCTACCCCATATTGAAACAAAATCCATGTTTCCCCCTTTGTGTGCCCCAAATTTTTCATTTTATATGGGTTGTGTCATTTTTCTCATTGCCAAGTCATGAAAAACTCAAAGTAAATCAAATCTGAGTTATCTGTTGCTAAAATCCCAATCCCTAGGCCTAAATCATTGTTAAATCATGTTTCATTGGATTCAAAACCAAAAAATCTCTGCCCTCCTTGTTAAAAATTTTGATTTCTAGGGCATCTTCTAAATTTTTGACGTATTGACGGTCATACGGGTGTGTTCTACCCATCAAATTATCATCAATCATTATGCTAGCATGGCAGGCTCCTATTGGCCTGAGGATGTGCAAGAAAATGTTATAACTTGTCATTTTTGAAATTTTAGCAAAAAGGAAAATTTTTTCTCCCGTGGCCCCACAGTGCTACAGTGATGTGCCTACGTGGCATATTTGATTGGTCTGATGGACCGACGGGTGGTGGGGTCACTTAAAATTTTTCTTCAATTTTTAAAAATTTCTCAATGTCAATTTTTTCTCCAAGGGCCCGCGCCCAATGGTATGATGACACATGGCACAGGAGGATCAAGTGGGCGGCGGTGGAGTTGAATTTTTTTTCAAAATTTTTGCTCAAAATGCAAAAGGAAAATATTTTTTCCGGGGGTCCGCATCCAATGGGAAGTGGACACGTGTCTAGGGGAGCAAAGGAGAAGTGGAGTGGTGCATGTTTTTTGGATTTTTTCCTTTGGAGGAAAAATTTCAAAGTAAAAATTTGAGCCAGATCTCCGCACAAATCACAAAGTGACACGTATGCAGAGATGAAATGGAGGGGCGGAGGCTTGTAGGAATTTGAAGTTTTTTAACTTCAAATGGTAAAAAGGAATATTTTGGCTCAAGGTCCCACCACCAATGAACAATGGACACGTGTCCAACCTTTGATGGAAATTCGGAGCGTGGAGGAAAGATGGAAAATTTTCCAAACTTTGGCAAAAAATCTCAAGGTGAAAAGTGAACCCATGGAAAATTTGAAGGTGTCTCCCCACAGCCAATCAGGGGGAGACACGTGGCATGGTTCAAAATGGAAAAAGGAAGAGCGTGGGCCCACAAAGGATTTTGTGCTCATGGAGGATTGAAAGAAAATTGGATGGGTCGGCTCCGCATCCAATGGGAGAGCGACATGTGGCAGAGAAGCAGCGGGTGTTCGGGGGCGCAAAGCATTTTGAGAAAATTTTCCTTTTCTCAGAAAAGGAGAAAAAGTCATCATTTTAGCCCATGGTTTTCAGTAGGGCCCACAGGAGGACACGTGGCACATCCAGGGGGCAAGTGGGGAAAATTTTCACAATTTTCCCAAAGTCAAAAAGGTTTACAAATGCAAATTTTAAAGGGAAGGGTCCGTGCCCAATGGTTTTTGGACACGTGTCCCACCTTATTCAAAGGAAAAAAGGTAATTTTGGCATTTTTGAAGGGGATTTGAATCTAACACGTGGAGGGAAGAGATTTAAAGTTGGTTTTAATCGATGGTAGCTGTGCATTTTCATTTTTGGGTGCCATAGAAGCTCCAAAGAACTTCGAATCATCATTTCTGCACCGATTCACATGAAATTTTATATGAATCTACATCCCCTTAGCCTTCTGAGAACAATGGCATCATTCATTTGAGCTAATTTGGTGCCCTATGATGTTTTTCATGAAATATTTTTCTCAGCCCATGTAAAAAACGTGAAAGGTGAAAATTAAAATTGCAGAGTTAAAAATGGTGAGGGAAAAAGGTAGAAAATGATTGCAAATGCATGTTGGCATGTCTAAATGAAAAAACATGACCCTGGGATGGATAAGGATCTGAGTTCATGCAATATTTTAAAATATTTGTGCATCCCTGGCAATATGCGAGTTGTTTTACAGTTTGATGTCATTTTCATGAAATGGATAAGAGTTGTGTAACAAATTTGATCCCTTTGGCATATTATTTGCTTGGGATGCAAGGATCCAAGCTGGCAAGGGGGTATATGATGTATTTTGGAGGCATTTTGTAGGTTCTGTTGAGAATTTTGGAGAAAGAGAGAAGAATTTTAAGGAGAAAAACTGGAAGTGTTCCATTTCTTTTGGAGAAACTACCTGAGAGCCATTTTTTATTCCTGTTTGCATCAAATGTTCATCATGTTGAGTTGGTTTCAGCTGTAAAGCCATCAACAAGCTTTGAGATTGTCTAAATAACATTCCCTTGCTGATATATTTGATCAAATTCTTGGATCAACTGGTTTTATCTCTTGGCAAAGCTTGCATACACTTATATTTCAGTATGTTTTCAATTTGTGTTTCATGCTCATGTTGCAATCTTGTGTTTAGGATCTCTCTGATCATACAGGGTCTCATTTCTAGTTGATGGTTTAATGGCATTTGTAATCTTGTATTCAGAAGAGCTTTCATCTGATAAAAGATAAACATATTTAAAATCATCTTACTGTCCTTGATTAATGAGACTGTCTGTAAACCTTTGGGTGCACCTTAGGTCATGATTAAATAGGGATTCCTGGATGCTTCATTGATATTTTGCTTCAAGCCTTTGTGGTAGGTTATCAAAGTTTGTATGGAATAGTGTAGATTTGGGCATCCATATGTGCACACATCCTGGTTGAAAGAGCACTTCAAATTCATTGAAACATCTTTGTTGTTTAGGTGTTGTAATTTATTTGCAAAGGTTTCCCAAAGAAGGTGATGACTTCTAACTACTCTTGTCCCAACATCTCTCATCAGAATATCATTTTAAACTAACTCATCCTACCTACAATACCCCTGCATCTGCATTGTGTGTCCACAAAAGAATTCAATCCTTTCACTAAAATGCACAAAGTTGATCAGGGTTTTATCATGTCTTTAGCAGCTCTAGCTTTGTTTTGAAAACATTTCCATCATTTAGTAGTGACAACTCCTTTGAGTTTGGATAATGGATACTTGATCATGTTTTCACAAGGCCTCTTCTATGTCATATGCAAAACATAAGGATATCTCCATCTCCTTACCATATAAGGGCTGCAATATAGGTTCTCTTGCCTTGGTTGATAGGCACAACCTAAAATAGTGAGGGTTAGATCAAAACCCTCTTGAAGGTGTTATCCACTCCCTCAATTCTTGAATGAAAACAAGCAGATAGGTGCATCCCCAACTACAAATGACATACAAAACATCTATCTATCCTTGAGTGTCTTGTGCAAGTTCTATGATGCTGTTCAAGTTGTGAAGGAGATTAAATCTGGATACCAACACCCGAGTGGCACCACTGCTGGGGAATTCTTGCAATTTCTTGGTGGTTTTGAAGTATTTGAGAGGTTTGAGCATTTGTGTGATTAAGTATTTGAGCTGTTACATTCTTGAGATATCATTTCATACTTCAGATCTGCATGTTTTGGGTAAAAATATTTCAAGCTCAGCCTGCTCTTCTCATTTACTAGCAGTTTATATGATTTGGATGCACTATTTTTGGTTGAATTAAGAAGAAGAAAATCTGATTTGTAAATCCTTGCAAAGTTTTTAGTCATAACATACATTTGACAGAATATTTTAGTGCTTTCTTGCACAACTAAGGTGGAAATCCTTAGTGGCGACTCCATGTTGTTGGGATCTTGAAATACCAGTTGTCTAACACATTTCTGTCATTTGAAACTTGTTGTTTAAATCTGTCAAGCTGGAGGGAAGGAGATCCCTCTTCATCAAGGACTCTTCTAAGAAGTTGCTCACCGAATCAAGAAGCTCAGAACTAGAAGGAAGAAGAGTGTGGAAAGTGGTTGGTGATTTGGTTGCAAGAAAAGAGATCCCCATAGTTGAATTTGAAGGAGAGTAGCTTGTTATTGAAGACTATAATTCTTCTTCAAGTAGATCTGATTCAGGAAATCTTCTTGCTGATTTTCATTCTCCATCAGGTGAGGGACATTCTTGTGTATTTAAAAAACTTACTCCTAGATCTGCTCCTGTGGTTTCTAAGTTTGCTAAAGTTTATCAAGAGAGAGAGCCTTTCGAGGGTTGTCATTTTAAAGATCATTCATCTACTCCAATCAGACCCATTACTACTCCTCATCAGCTTGTTTCACCTCTAAGATCACCCCCACCAAACAATATGGCTCAGCCTAGACCTCCATTATTTGTAAACACCTTTGGGCCTATAATTTTTGGAGGAATGGATGGTTATCCAAATGTTGTCCCACAAGATGTGAGAAATAGGTTACCAAAATTCCAAGGTAACAATGCCATAACTGGAGATCAGCATCTCAAACTCTTTGTTAACATGATGGAAGATTTTGAGATAGAATTTGAGGATGTGTATATTAAGTTTTTTATCCATACACTTGAGGAAGATGCAAGAGATTGGTACAAAGCTCTTCCTGATAACTCTATTGATTCATGGACTGAGATGAGTAATGCATTCAGATTACAATATGGAGACAAAACAGATCCAAGGTTCCTTCTATCCGAGTTTGAGAACATCAAGAAGAACCCTAATGAGACATTCCATTATTTTAATACAAGATTTAATAAAACATTGAGAAGGTTTCCTGTCATTTTGAGGCCTTGTGATGAATCTTGCTTGATCAAATATGTAGATGCATTTGATAAAAAGGTAGCCTATTACTTGAGAGACAAAAATCCTACAAACTTGAGACAAGCTTTCACCATGGCACTTCAAATTGAAAATAATATCAAGGCTGTTGGTAAACCACTTAAGAGGGATGGTGTGAAGTTGATAAACCCTGAGAAGCCTCAAGCTAGCAAGGGTGCTGATTTAGAAGATGTTGTCAAGACTTTGGCAGGGGCTGTTAAAGAAATTTCTTACAAGTTAGCCCGGCTGAGAAGGGAATTGGGAAAAGTTCATAAGGATAGCAAAGAACTCAAAACCATGATAGATTTGGCAATCATCCTAGGGGTGATCAAAGACAAGATGATAGAGGTAAAGGGCCTATTGGATCTGCAAATAGACAACCCCAAGCACATGAAAATAGAGTGGTGCCTGACCCTTTGACTGCAAGAGTTGTTGTTGTTCAAGAAATTGCTGATATGGATTGGTGTGATAGATGTTTTCTTCCTCATCCTCCATGTGAAATGGACCAACAAGTTATTGAAGATGATAATGAGAATGAAATGGATGATGACAATTTGTATGATGGGCAGCTCTTCAGGCTCACAACAAGCAGCAACATCAACAGATGTGATAAGTGCAAGGACTGCTGCAACCTTTTGGGATTGCATAAAGAGGGTACCATTTCTTTCTCTTCCTCAAACTCATGATGTAGATGTAGTTCAGGCCTTTGAAATTCCTAATAATGACTTTGAATATCTAAGGGATTTAATGATCAAGAAGTATGATGGTGGTATTCCTTTGGAGGAAGATAGACAATTGTTAATGAATGTTGTGGTTGGTCAAGAGAAAGAATACAATACTAGAAGTAAAGTTGTTAGAGGAGCTGGTCCTCAAGCCAAACCAAAGACACCCTTGCTCACAAGCATTCCCAAAGATAATCCTAGAAAAGAAACAATTGCCAAGAACCATGTTGTCCCATGCAAAAATATCAGTCCTCTTCATGCCCAGGCTGCCAAGAATACTTCTCCATCTGATGAACCTTCTTGTTTCTCTTCCAATGTTGTTTTACCAAAGAATGTTCCATATGATATAGCCCAGGTTTTGAGCCAAATTAAAGTGAGTGTTCCAATTATTGAATTGCTTAGAATTCCTGAACATAAGAAGAGAGCATTCAAGTACTTGGGATTGAAAGAAGAAAAGGTTACCCCAAGTAGAAATATAAATGTTGTTGAGAATCCTCTTCAAAGTATTGTTGGCCCTGAAACACTACCACCAATGGAAGATCTTGGAGAGGCACCTGAAGTGTATTTGGGGACATCCTTGGTTGATTCCCAATTGAATGTTGATCCATTTTTCACAACTTTTCTCATAAAAGGTAGGTTGCTTCACAATTGCATGTTTGATTCCGGTGCATCATGTAATGTCATGCCTCTAGAAGTCATGAATGAGTTGGATATCAAAGTGACAACAACATATGGGAAGTGTACAGCCATGGATTCAAGGGAAGTTCCAGTTGTTGGTTGTGTGAAAGGGTTTAGTAGTGCAACTTGCAGCCTATTCTGGTAAGAATTTAAAACTTGATGTTGTAATTGTTGACTGCCCTGCCAAATGGGGTATGCTTTTGTCAAGAAAATGGGCTACAAGTGTTGGTGGTAGTGTTCAAATGGACATGTATTTTTCCACCATTCCCATTGAGGGCAGCCTTGTCAAAATCTATGGTGAAAAGAAGATGTTACACTTGATTGAAGATCCCAACAATGCTTCTTATGAAGTGTTGTTTGCTGATGTAGATGTTGATAACTTCATTGGTTTTGCTGATGGAAAGGAGAATAAGATGGAAAAATCAGAGTGCCTTGGTATGGTAGGTTCTCCATGGACATTACTATTTGATGGAGCTTGCTCCAAAGTTGGAAATGGTGCTGGTATAGTGTTGGTCTCTCCTAGTTTGGAAGAGTTTCCTTTCTCCTTCAAGCTCAATTTTGAGTGCACTAACAACATTGCTGAGTATGAGGCATTATTATTGGGATTAAGGATTGCATGGAAATATGGAGTGAAGGATATTGTTGCTAAAGGGGATTCAGAGCTAGTTGTCAAGCAAGTAAGAAAGTTGTATGCTACAAAAAATCAGCGTATGAAACAATATAAGCATGTTGTTTGGGACTTGATTGAAATGTTTGATTCCTTTAACATTGTTTACCATGATAGAAGTATTAATGCTGCTGCTGATAAGCTGGATGTCCTTGGCTCTATATTTGACAATTGCACCATTTCACCTTTTTGTGAATATGATATTGAAGTGCTAACAAGGCCAGCTGTCCCGGATAATGTGAAGCATTGGCAGATTTTTGATGATGATGCACAAGTGTTGAGATTATTACAATGCCAAGGTGAGTTTGTCTGGTCATAAATATTGATTGGGAACCAATGGTATGCATGAATGAAGGTAGAGAAACTTTGTTTGACAAGGATATTATACAATTGAAAACAAATACCATTCCTAAAGGTCTTGTTGCACTTGAATCCAATTTTGAAAATGCTGATTGCATCATAAATAGAAACTTGTTTGCTTTAAGGGATGTGGAAGAGCACAACTTGGGAACTAAAGACAAACCAAGGAAGATTTGGTTGGGCAGCCATCTTAGCAAAGAGGAAAAATAGTCATATGCCCAACTTTTAAAGAAATATCAAGACTGCCTTGCTTGGTCTTATTCAGAGCTGAAGGCATATAGAGAAGATTTATTTCAGCATGAGATTCCCCTTGAGGCCAAGACTAAGCCATTTAGACAAAAACAAAGGCCTATTAACCCATTTCTTTCCATGAAAATGCAAGAAGAGTTGAAGAAATTGAGAGATGGTGGCATCATTCAGCCTACTAGATACTCTTCTTGGGTTGCCAACCTTGTGCTAGTTAGAAAGAAGAATGGTGATATCAGGCTTTGTGTGGATTTTAGGAATCTAAAAAAAGCATCTATGAAGGACAACTACCCCTTTGACAAACATGGAGAATATGTTGCAGCTTGTAACAGGGTCAGAAATGCTTTCTACTTTGGATGGTTTCTCTGGATACAATCAAGTAGTTGTCAAAGAATCAGAAAGACTTAAGACAACCTTCACTACTCCTTGGGGGACTTATGTTTTTGTAAGGATGCCTTTTGGATTGATGAATGCTGGTGCTACTTTTCAAAGGGAAATGGATGTTGCCTTTTCTGGTTATATCAATGAATTTATTGTAGTTTACCAAGATGATGTGACTGTTTTTTCAAGGCAGCGAGCAGACCATTTGCAACACCTAGAGAAGATGCTAATCAGATGTAGAGAGTATGGCATTTCACTTAATCCAAAGAAATGTCATTTTGGTGTGCAAAAGGCCAAGTTGCTGGGACATATTGTGTCCAAGGAAGGTGTTATGATAGACCCTGAGAGAGTGGAAGCAATCAGCAAGGTGCCTATTCCAAGAACCAAGAAAGGTATTCAATCTTTCTTTGGCCAAATCAATTTCATTAGAAGGTTTGTTTCTAATTTTTCTGAGCTAACTCTCCCAATCACAAGCATGCTAAGAAAGGATCAAGTTATTAAGTGGGAAGAGGCTACCATCCAAGCTTTTGAAGGAATAAAGGATGCACTTAAGCATGCACCTATTTTGGCAGCTCCAAACTACAAGAGACCTTTCCAAATCTTCTCTTTTGCATCTGAATTTACTATTGCTTCAGTTTTGTTACAAAAGGATGAGAATGGAGCTGAGAGGCCTATTGATTTCTTTAGCAAGGCTTTACAAGTAGCTGAACTGAAGTACACAATTATGGAGAAACAAGCATTTGCAATGGTGAAGGCAACAAATATTTTTAGACCCTAAATTTTTAGTTCAAAGGTTGTTGCCTATGTTCCTCATACAATGGTCAAAGACATTTTATCTGACATGGAGATATCAAGCCAGAGATGTAGATGGGTCAAAAAATTACAAGAATATGACATGGACATTCAAACTACAAAGCTGGTAAGAGGTTTGGGTCTTGCCATGCTCATGGTTGAGAGTAATTTACAAAATGTAGAAGTGAATCAGCTAGAGGAAGAAAGGGCAGATCTACTTGACAAATTGATGAATTCTGAATGGTACAAGGATGTGGTCTTCTACCTCAAGCACCTATGTTGTCCTAGTCACTTGAATAAAAATTAGAAAAGAGCCCTCAAGCTGGCTTCTCAGAAATATATCATAACAGACCTTGGGCTGGCTTGGAAGAACCCTGAAGGTGTCCTCTTGAAATGCATAACTGAAGATGAAGCTCCCAAGTTGATTGTTGATTTCCATGGGGGAGTTTGTGGAGGAAATTTTTCTGGTAGAGTGACAGCACATAAGATTTTAAGAGCTGGTTATTGGTGGCCTACTCTTTTTAAAGATGCAAACCAGCTAGTTAGAAGATGTGATAGTTGCCAACGCTTCTCAGGAAGATTGAAAGCTTCAGGCTCCCTTCCTTTGCAGCCTGTATCAATTGAAGCTCCTTTCAAACAATGGGGAATGGATTTCATTGGTGAGATTTCAGATCCTTCTAGTGCTGGTCATAAATGGATCCTTGTAGCAACTGATTATTTTACAAAATGGGTTGAGGCAATTCCATCTAGAAAGGCAACACACCAAGTGGTAATGGATTTCTTATTGAATCATATCATATGTAGATTTGGGTTCCAGTTAAGATTGTATCTGATAATGCCATGTGTTTTAGAGCCAAGCCTTTGATGGCAATGTGCAATGAATATGGGATAAATCTGACTTATTCTTCAAACTACAATCCACAAGGTAATGGACAAGCTGAATCAAGTAACAAGAACTTGCTCAAGATCATTAGAAGAACCTTGGAAATCAACAAGAAGAAGTGGGGAGAGAAATTAAAATTTGTAGTATGGGCAGATAGAATCACTCCAAAAAGAGCAACTGTTAAAAGTCCATTTGAATTGGTGTATGGAACTCAGGATTTGCTGCCATTACACCTGCAATTATCCACTTTTCAGTTTGCCCAACAGTTGGAAGATCAAGAACATGGCCCATATGAATCAAGAATCAATCAGATCATTGAGTTGGATGAAGAAAGGAGAGCTTCTCATCAAAGGCATGTCAGATTTAGAGAGAAATTGAAGAAGTTGTTTGATAAGAAGGTCACTCCTAGAGCCTTCAGTGTTGGAGATCTGGTTTTGCTGTGGGATAGTAGGCATGAAGACAAGGGAAAGCATGGCAAGTTTGATGCTCTATGGATGGGCCCTTATGCCATTGATATCAGGATTGGAGAAAATACATTTTTTCTCAAGGATTTGGATGGGGATTTGCTGGAGCTGCCTGTTAATGGCAGGCATTTAAAACATTTCTTGGATTAAATCCCCATGTGAGGTATGCACAATTTGTACATTTTGTATAGCCCTTGTTTTTGGCTCGTGGTTTTCCCTTTTGTCCTTGGCAACCATTTTTGGTCTGGTTTTCTCAGCTTGTTTTTGGTGAAATTTCTAGTTTTTTGGGCTGCAAATGTGTTTTTGACTCCTTGCCCAATGGATTTTTGGCACTTGGTCTACGTTGTGATCTTGTGGCACTCGCTGGGAGTGCCCATCCCCAAGCAGGAGCCAATGTTGATGCAAATTCTGAGTTTTCACACTTTGCCTTAATTTTCTATATCCATTTTTTCTCAAAAAACATCTTTTTTGGCTCGAGGGTGATCTGCAACTCATTTTATCCAATTGAATGCCTTTCAACCATCCTCAATGTTGTTATTATTTTTCCTTATTGAAACAAAATCCATGTTTCCCCCTTTTTGTGCCCCAAATTTTTCATTTTATACGGGTTATGTCATTTTTCCTTTGTCAAGTCATGAAAAACTCAAAGTTGATCAAATCTGAGTTATTTGAGTAAAATCCCTAATCCCCAGGTCACTAAATCATTGTTAAATCATGTTTCATTGGATTAAAACCAAAAATCTCTGCCCTCCTTGTCAAAAAATTTTGATTTCTAGGGCATCTTCTAGTATTTTTGATGTATTGACGGTCATACGAGTGTATTCTACCCATCAATTTCATCATCACATCATTATGCTAGTGTGGCAGGCTCCTATTGGCCTGAGGATGTGCAAGAAAATGTTATAACTTGTCTTTTTTGAGTTTTTTGCAAAAAGGAAAAAAATTCTCCAGTGGCCCCGCAGTGCTACTAGTGATGTGCTTACATGGCATGATTTGATTGGTTGATGGATCAGTGGGTGGCGGGCCGCACTTAGGAAATTTTCTTCCATTTTGGAAAATTTCTCAAAATGTCAAAGTTTTTCCTAAAGGGCCACAGTGAATGGTATGATGACACGTGGCATGGGAGGATCAAGTGGGCGGAGGTGGAGTTGATTTTTTTTTCAAAATTTTGGCTCAAAGTGCAAAAGGAAAATATTTTCCCAGGGGTCCACGTCCAATGGGAAGTGGACACATGTCTAGGGGAGACAAGGAGAAGTGGGGTTGTGCATGATTTTTTTGGATTTTTTCCTTTGGAGGCAAAATTTCAAAGTAAAAATTTGAGCCAGATCTCCACACGAATCACAAAGTGACACGTATGCAAAGATGAAATGGAGGGGCAGAGGCTTGTAGGAATTTGAAGTTTTTTAACTTCAAACAGTAAAAAGGAAACTTTTGGCTCAAGGTCCCGCCACCAATGAATAATGGACACATGTCCAACCTTTGATGGAAATTCGGAGCGTGGAGGAAAGATGGAAAATTTTCCAAACTTTGGCAAAAAATCTCAAGGTGAAAAGTGAACCCGTGGAAAATTTGAAATGTGTCTCCCCACAGCCAACTGTACGTACCCAAAATTGTAGGGTACTGCACCACCAGAACAACGTTACACGTGCCCCAATGATGATACAGGTCTCCTCGCAAGGTGTTCGGGATCCAGAAAAGCTCTCCAAGTATGCGTTAACATCCCGCATGCCCCGCTTAGCCCCTGCATGCTTTGTTTTTCTCTTCTCCCCTCTTTTTCTTTGCGTTTTGGTCTTCAGTTACGAAACCGCCACCCTGCCTGGGCGGCGGTCTCGTGACCGCCGCCCAGGCAGGGTGGCGGTCCTGTAACCGCTGCCCTGCTCAGGGTGGCGGTCCTTCACGCATTTTCCAGAATGTTCTTTTAACGTGACTCACGTAAAAATTTCAACGTTTACCAGCTTTTTTCACCGCCTTTGCTTGTATTTATGATTCTGGTTCCCTGGAATAGTGTTTTGGCATTGTTTATGGTTTAAGAGATCAAATTGGTTTTCACCTTTGGGTAAATGGGATTCTATAAATAGCTGGCTTGTGCTCAAGCAAATGGCCCCTCAAATTTGCCTCTCAATTTCTCATTTCAATAGCTTAGCCTTTCAATTTTGCTTAGGATTCATAGTTTCATTTGTTGTATGCATGGTTAGTGTTGTTTAGCTGTTAGGAAGCCACATAATCTTCTTGTGCTAGTGTTGTTACTATTTCATGCAATCATTGGAGTAGGATAGTTTGATTTTCAGTAGGAAGCCATTAAAGTTGCAGGTCTTGTTCGTCAAAAGGATAGTTTCAGGTTCTGGACATTTTATGTTGTATGACTCGTAATAAATCCCACTAGGAATTGCATAAGCCAAGCTCTGTTCTCTTGCGCTATCCCTCTCCTACTCGCATTGTATTCAGTCTGCATCCTAAGCTGCCATTATTTCAATACCAACTTCTGTTGATGCTAACATCACACACTTTTCTGGATTCACGTGAGCACGAAGGAACGAGGAGATCACACTGAGGGGACAAAGCCACACACAACCAGGATTCGCCACTGTTCTGCAAAATCCAGGTTCAAGCTTTCAAAGTTCTAGTTAAAACATATCAAATAGAGTAGTCAATCATTTCATTTCAGTTAATCTCACTTTCGATATTGTCGGGGAAGCTGTGGGGATTGATAGTTTCTGAGAAACTATGATTCACTCCTCACTTCTGAGGTAGGATTGAGAGTCTTTTAAATAGATTAGATCAGTTATCTGGTTATTTAGAATAGATTTACAACTGCACAGGCAAGTAGCTATACTCGGCTGCTTTGTTTGTTTTAATTTCGTTATTAGTTTAGTTGTCAATTTCTAGATATATTAGATAATTGCTCTTTTAAATTCTGTTCAATAGTTTATCAAAAATATCAAATTTAGGAATATACATAGATATATCTTGCGTAGTTAATTTATTCTGTCATTAGTTAGATTTATATCATTTCCTTTTGCATGACAATCACGGGACCTAGAGAGCCCAGAGAATACGTATTCGAGCCAATCGTGCCTCAACCCAATCTTGTTACAGCAATAGCTGATATAGATTAGAATCTTATAATCCAAGTCTTCCAACAACAACAGACTTACAACAGATCAGCTCACAGTTAAGAGGGTTAAACATAGAAGACGACCAAGCACACACACATTTGGTCAAACCAGCCAAACTACAGATTACCCTAGATAAAAATCCACATGACTGTAGAAGGGCTTGAAAGAGAGCAAAACATTTCGGTTGTGACCCTTTGGTCCCACAGCCAGACGCAGGAGACATTCTCACTGATATAGACACTAGCTTAAGAATTCAGGTTGCCAGAACACCTGTAAGGTACTCTGAGAAGATTGCACAACTTGTAGTTCTAAACATAGAGGCCGAAAAGGCATACGACTATTGGATACTAGGGATTAGGGACTGATTCCACACATGACCATAGCAGGTCCACAACAACCATGAATCTACGGTTGTGATCCACAAATCCCACAACCCAACGAGTCCACAGGTCAATCCGACGTTGACGCTGGCTTACGCACATTAGTATTTAGATCCACTCCACTTCCACCTATCATCATCACACAGTTATCCTTGTTGGATATAGCAGCTAACGAAGCTAAGGATTTCTGGACTAGACCAGAGAATCACCCGTAGAGTCCACTATATCCATCATCCATCCTATGACCCTATCTGGAGATATACACGAAACAATCCCAGGTCATTTTCCCCGTATCCCACAACCTATAGATCGGATTACGCCAGAGCTCGATATTGATTGGAGCCTTCGAGCAGTCATCCTCGCCGACCGATCTATCACGCCAGTTCAGGTTAGGAGGGCCTTCTTTGCCTTAGATTCACATATTCCATTAGTGCACGTCGAACACATAAGATTGCCTAACTAGTTTACATATACCCCACGTATATTTCATCCCCACCGGCTATCTCGGCATGACCTCGGAGGTCAGGTGCGAGGAAGAGTTACTTGTAGATTCCCATGCTCGCTTGTCACTTTTCCATCGTACAAAATTGGTGAACCCGACGTGAAAGCTTCACACAGTTGGTTTTATTGTTTCACTTTTCCCCTTTTAGTGTTTCATTTTCTTCCATCCACCTTCACTCTTTCCCATTATTCTGTGGGTATTCATATACCCCCCGAATATGTCAGGATTCGATGCATATGGCAGACCTCTCCTAGGTCTTGAAGCATATTACGATCAACTGAATAGACAGCCATCACCCTCGCTCTCAGCATGGGGTGACAATTATTTAACTAACCAATTGTCAACACAAACTCCGCCTCCAAGGACTAGATATAGTTCTTCTTTCCAAATAGAGGAGTTGGATCAGCTCACTCAAACGCAACACCCAGAGCCTTCAGGCTCGAACGCCATGACGTTTACAGGAGAATCTGGTTCGTCTCCTCAGGTATTGCTTAGACCACAAATTAGTAGACAATCAGATCCATATCCATTTTTAGATGATGAACATTCAGTGCATTATGCCAGGAATGAACAACTCTCAGAGTATGTACCCACCTATAGGAAGTTTACAAACACAACCCGAGGTCTCGTTTCAAGAAAACACCTCCATGCCACTACCTATAGGAAATACCCTCGGGAAACATGTCAGTGAAATGATCAATTCATAGGAGGGTACCACATGCCTATACAACCTCAGGATATACAACAAATGCCACTAAGGAAAAATACTGTAACTTCACCAGATGAAGTCATCTCAACTTTAGTAGAAAAGGTTAGAGGGTTAGAGCTTGCTCAAGCAAGTCAAAATTCTCAATTCATGCAGGCAGGAAATTCCAATCCTCCACATCATCCTAGCCAAGTAGACCTCCTCACAGGAATAGGCACATTGGGCATGCCTCCTCAGTATTCACAACAAATGCCAACTAGAACCGCCATTTCTAACACTGTTCCAGTGGAAAATATGATACCTCCCGGTCTAGTACAAAATAATCCATTCCTAGGCAATACTCCTTCATACGTAAACATGTATTCCAAATCACCACAGGGAGATATGTTCTCCTCTCCTGGCATGTTTGCTCAACCACATGGATTTCCTTATACCCCTGCAAATGCATACGCTATGCCATATCAACAACCCATTCCACCTCCACCCCCTCAGCAGGCACCATCGATGGTCGAAACCTATGCGATAGGGACTTATTCAGAATACCTCTTCCCGATTTTCCCAAATACAAAGGGGAAGGAGACCCGAATGCACATATCAAGGCCTACGCCACAGCCATTCGAGAACTGCTCCCTTGGGATGGGGTTGTTGCTAAAATATTTCCCAAAACTTTAGAGGGCATTGCCCTCGATTGGTATTACAGAATACCTGAAGCTTCCATACATTCATTTAAACAACTCGTTTCAGAGTTCATCAAGGCGTTTGACATGAACAAACTGTTGAGAACAGGAATCAGGGAGTTCTTGCACATTAAACAAGAACACAATGAATCTGTTGCTCACTTCATCCAAAGATGGCGTACAGTCCTTTATTCTTCGGCAAGTGCTCCAAATATGGACCAAATGGAACTATGTAATTTATTCCTTCATTCTCTCAGCAGAGAGGTAAAGGAAGAAGTCCAGAAGTTCCCACTAAGGACTTACGATGAAGTACTTGAGAGCACTCTCCGAATAGATCAAGCGGCAATAGATAGCGGTCGCAAGACGTATGGAACAAATGGGAGGCTAATCACCCCCAGCCAGAATACTACGACTTATCCTACTACCACAAACGTCAATCAAGGACCTAAAATCCTTAACAAAAATCACGGCGTAACCACAGATGGAGTAACTGACCAAGCTAAAAAGGCCAATGTTGTAAATACTCCACCACTGATTAACAATCAACGAAACAACAACTTTACCCCAACAATCAATTCAGTGGATTTTAATCATCCACAACAACAACAACAAAGGGATCCAGACACAGGGTCCAAGCCAAAACTCAACTGGATATCAAAACCAAAACCAAAACCAAAAACAACAAATGCAAAACTTTAATCCTAATAGGCAACGTTTGATCAGAGTTTTGGACCACAATATGCGCCAAACCAGCAACCTAGGAATTACAATCCTAACTCGTATTGTGGTTTCCACAAAATTCGAGGCCATGACACTAGGACTTGTGCGATTACAATAAGTTCATGCAACGTCTGCCAAAGGAACAAAGACAACTTTTCATAGATATGTTCTTGGCAGATCCTGCATCACCAGTGCCAAATACTTTTACAGGGGCAGTTTCCCCTCAAAATGCACCCCTCAAGATCTTCAACGATCCACTCCCAAATCACAATAACAACAAATTAAATCCAAATGGGACGAACAAAGGTGTAATGGTAGGAAATAATGATTATGAAGCCTCGACTTCACTAAATCCACCAGTTGCACCACAATTAGGAAGTCAGCCACGACCCAAGATAGTCGGTTTAGTGGAGTTAGACACCGAACTACACGTAGAAGCTGTAACAAGGACACGAGAGTATTCCTCTCAGCCAAATCCAAGTTACCCGCTAGAGGCAGATAACATCCAACAAATATTAGTAAAACCTGTAGGTGCCTATGATTTAATTAATGACCTAACAAAGACCTTCTCTCACATCTCCTTTTTGGACTTATTGAAGAACTCTCCTGCCCACAGGGCTGCTCTTTTAGAAGCATTAAGTTTAGGTCATTTAATTAACATCACTCCACCTCCCGAAACACAGGTAAACCATATAGACTTTGATATCCACCCTCCGGGGCAGCCGGATAGGGATACCGAGTTTATATTCGAAATAAACAAAATGCCAACAGACGCTGAGATTGCACGCAGAGGTGATCCAACCTTACATTTGCAAGTGTGGGTTTATAACAATTACGTTAAACATGCAATGGTTGACGATGGGGCAGCAGTTAACATAGTCCCCTTCTCTTTCCTTCAAAAGCTAGGGTATGGAGAAACAAATTGTTCCACGACTCGGAATACGCTAAGAGGCTATGATAGCCTTAAAGCCACTTCAATTGGAACTATAATACTACCAGTCACCTTAGGACCCAAAACAATCCTAACTGAGTTTTATATTATAGATCGGGAAACCAACTATAATATGATCCTCGGCCGACCGTGGATACACCGTATGAAGGCAATCCCTTCTACATTATTCAAGAAGTAAGGTTCTTACACTTAGGAAAGGTATTCGTAGCCAAAGGTGATCCAAAACCATTCGATATACACCTAGCTAACTTAAAGAAAAGCCCAGGCATTCACTCTGAGTTTGAACTCCCAACAAACCAACTTAATAAACCAACCGACGCGAAACCAGAAGAAAAGTTGGTACCTACAACAGAACTAGAAACTATGAGCCTAATCAAGAATATCCCAGCCCTCAAGGATGAGGCTAACATTGTCGAAACAGTATCATTAGGAACTACTGCAAAGATTGTCGAATTGCTAGAACAGGATCTACCAATTTTCCTACCATTTGATTCTGTAGGCATGGGATATACCCTAGGTGTTGGTTCTCTTCCAGCAGAGGATCTCTGCATGGTAGAAGTAACCGAAACCGAAGAAGTTGACGTAGCAAATGTCCCAACGTCCATCTTCCCAACTAAATATTGGACTCTCCATTTCGATGGAGCTAGATGTCATTATGGGGCTGGGGCAGGTGTGATCTTTACTTCACCCGAAGGAAAGATCTTACCATTCACCTTTAAATTAAACTTTGAATGTACAAACAATGGCACTGAATACGAAGCCCTCCTCCTTGGCCTCATCCTAGCTAAAAGGCTCGGTGTTAATGACATCAGGGTGTTAGGAGACTCTCAATTAGTAGCAAACCAAGTCTCTGAGGTGTATGAGACCAGAGCTGAACACTTACAGCTCTACAAAACAACAGTATTAGATTTGAGCAAAGAGTTTGACTTCATATCAATTGAAGCAATCCCGTGAGAACAAAATCTTCTCACAGATTCGATAGCAACCTCAGCTTCACGTTTCACTCCAAGCAGTGAGTTGGAGGACACCCATTTCATAGTATCCCTTCGCACTGAACCATTAGTGAAGAAAGTGTCAAACCCACTTTTAACGAACATAGCTGAGAACAAATCTACTAGCTTGGATCATGTTGATAGTGATAGAGCTACTCTTGATTACTTAAATGCCTATGTAGTGTTACATCTCACCCATCACGTGGTAGATTTGTCCTTAATCCCACATTCATCTTCCTACTTCGGAATCCCATGATAGAGCTTCCCCCACAAAAGGAACTCGACATATACACGGTAGAGAATGGAGAAGATCTGGAACTACCTCCAACCCCGCCTGAGTTTAAAGAAGGTAACACTTCTTTAATCGAAGAAACGATTGATATTAACATCAGAACGGAGGAAGAACCAAAGATCTTAAAACTAGGATCTTCGTTAACTCCAGAAGAAATAGAAATACACACTCGAATCCTCAAAGAACATCAAAAGGCTTTTGCATTTAATTATAAAGAAATGACAGGGGTTGCACCACACATCGCGGTACATAACCTCGTCACCAAATCAGATGCAAAGCCAGTTAAACAAAAATCGAGGCCAATGAAACCCAAGGTGGCTCTCATGGTGAAGGAAGAAGTAATGAAACTCCTCCAAGTAGGATTCATCAAGCCAGTTGATTATTCTCAGTGGATATCTAATATCATTCCCATTCTCAAAAAGAATGGGAAGATACGCATTTGCATAGATTTCTGAGACATTAACAAAGCGTGCCCCAAGGATGACTTCCCATTACCATCCATTGACGTCATCGTTGACGCAACAGCTGGGTTTGAGCTTTTGTCTCTCATGGATGGATTCTCAGGATACAATCAAATCAGAATATCCAAACAAGACCAAGCCAAAACCACATTTATAACTCCTTGGGGAACCTATTGCTACGTTGTTATGCCATTCGGTCTCAAGAACGCTGGCGCTACATACCAGCGGGAAATGACATATATATTTCATGATCTTATTCACAAAATCATGGAATCTTACGTAGATGACTTGTTGGCCAAAGCCAGGAAGCACCATGATCACCCGGAAGTGCTCCACATCATTCCTTCATGTTTAATAGAATACAGAGTCACACTAAACCCAGAAAAATGCATCTTTGGTGTGACAGGAGGGAAGCTCCTAGGTTACATTATATCGTCACGAGGGATCGATGTAGACCGAGCCAAAATCTGGGCTGTTCTTGAAATGATCCCACCATCGGATGAATCTGGAATCAGATCGTTTCTTGGGAAACTCGGTGCAATCCGAAGATTCATCCCAGATTTAAGCTTTGCCATTCATCCAATCAACAATCTACTCAAGAAAGAGTACAGTATCGATTGGACCAAAGACTGCAATGAGGCTTTCGAAGCAGTTAAGCATTTTCTTGTTGTCACCACCTACGCTAATGCCTCCTAAGCCAGACCGCCCTTTAATCTTATATTCACGAGCTACCAATGTCTCGCTAGCCTGCATGCTGGCTCAAGAAGACGATGACAAATGAGAACGTGTGATCTATTTTATTAGCCGAACATTACTCGATTATGAGACACGTTATACGCAAGCAGAATGAGAATGCCTTGCCATAGTCTTCGCAACCAAACGCTTAAGACATTACATGCTAAATCAAGAAACAAGGGTCATTGTAAAAACAGACCATTTACGAACCTTCCTCACGCAAGGGTCCTTGTCTAAAAAGGTTGGACGCTTTATAACCTTAATGGGTGAATTCAAATTAACATTTGTAAATCAGAAGTCCATTAAGGGACAAATCATTGTGGATTGGTTAGCTGATAACCCATTAGACGGAGGTGATCTAGTAGATCTGGACTTTCCCGATGAATGCATATACTATGTCGAAACTAGACCTCCCATCTCTGAATGTCCATGGTATACTGATATTATTAATTATATCATGGGCCATGTATATCCAGAAGGTGCTACACCAACAAAGAAGGTGGTTACGCATTATCGTGGCTAAATACGTTATTATAGAACAAGTGCTCTATCGTAAGGCTTTCGATGGAATGCTTCTAAGGTGTGTTGACACAGAAGAATCCAAGAAGATTCTCCACGAATCTCACAGTGGAATATGTGGAGGCCACTTCGGTGGTCACGCCACCACTCACAAAATACATCGGATGGGCTATTTCTGGCCCACTCTAGAGCACAACGCAGTAGAGTTTGTACGCAAGTGTCATAAATGCCAAGAATTTTCCCACGAGATTCACATGCCGGCACAAGCTCTACAACCAATCGCAACTCCATGGCCCTTTTCTACATGGGGCCTAGATTTGATAGGGAAATTCTCTCCCTCATCTACAGATGGCCATAACTTCATAATCACGGCCACCGAGTATTTTACCAAATGGGTAGAGGCTATGCCTCTTACCACTGTACCAGGTTCCGTGATCGCCAAGTTCATTTTGAACCAGATCATTTGTAGGTACGTGTCCCACAAATCATTATCTCAGATAATGGGACTTCTTTAAGAATGACGAGGTTCATGAATTATGCAATAAATTTAAAATAAGCCATCATACAGCCTCCCTGTATTACCCTCAAGCCAACGGACAGGCTGAAGCAACAAACAAACATTGAAAGCTATTCTCCTTAAAACGGTAAAAGAAAATAAACGAGATTGGCATTTAAAGTTATACCCGGCCTTGTGGGCCCACCGAACCTCAATAAGAACACCAACAGGAGCAACTCCTTTCTCATTGGTATTCGGAGCAGAAGCAGTTCTCCCACTTGAGGTTGAAATACCCAGTCTCCGCATCTCATTACAAGGGATTCTGGATGAAGAAGCTTATAGAGAAGCACGTCTCTCCCAACTAGAAAGCCTAGATGAGGCCAGGTTAGATGCTGAACAATGGCATAGAGTCTATGCTGACCGGATGTGCCGGCAGTATAATAAAAAGGTCTATGAATGAGATATATATGAAGGAGATCTAGTTCTAAGACTAGACAGCCGGATTGATAAAAAGACCGGCGAAGGAAGGAAATTCCGGCCCAAATGGTTGGGCCCATACCGAGTCACAAAAGACTATGGAAATGGTGCATATCTCTTATGTACACTAGAAGGTGAGGAATTTGGTGAAACTGTCAATTCCCTACACCTTAAACGATTCTATGCATAAGCGACCAACACTATTTGTATAATTATATCTACATTGCATCTTCATGTAGTTAGGTTCATTTTGTCCACTTGTTTCGTACAATTTTGTGATCAAGGAACTTATTCTCAAAGCAATTCATTACAAACTTCTGATGGTATTGGCATTAGCATTCCAATCATACTTCTTCATTTTCATAACATCATCACCATTTCAGAATCATTTCATCAATATAAAGCTAGATATGACAAAGTCTTAACGGTAACCATACCAAGGTCTGCATGCTTGTTCTCACTTTTGGTTTCTTCCTAGGATAGGTGTCTTACCCATGGTTTGTTCTAGAAGCTTCATAGTGTCACATCTATCCCATGTGTATATCTATTTGGAAATAAGAACATACTGACATTTTGCTCAAATATATAAGTCAAACATAGATCAAACAGAAAATTTTATTTTTACACATTTCCTTGCCCTACCAACCTTCGGTGATGAGCTTGCATCTCTTACTAGTGACGTAGGGTTGGGAAAGGATGGGAATGCCCTTACTCACCTATACCTTGTCCATGGTGATAAGCCCATGCTTCTTACTAGTAGCATGGGGCAAGGTGTAGGGGGTCCTCTTGACAAATAAATGTTGAAGGTCATAAACAAACAATTCAAATAAACCTTTGAAATCTTGAGTCAAAAACAAATGAATCAGATGTCCAAAATTCCAAGAGAGCTCAAAACCCCAAAAACCAGATTTTGTCTACCATGTGGCCATCTACGGATCTAAGTCTAGATAAACCACAAAGCAAGTAGCATTCTAAACTATGGAGTCACTTGAGTAGAGTAGGTAGTAGCATCCTAATTTGGTTCCACCAAATCTTTGTCTATCTCTCATCACTACCATTCAACAAATTTCATAGCTTGTGCCCTTTCTAGCTCTCGGTGATGAGCCCTCGCATCTTACTAGTTGCGTGGAGTTAGGAATGGGGCAAGTTCATCTGCTCATCATACCAGTTTATCATCTCATTTTGTCAAAACAAATATGAAGTACCAAAAATTGCTTATAGAAACTAAAGTTCAAAATCACATTGTGTCTACATTACAATATATCAACATCACAAAATACAAAAAGAAAGAAAGCACTTGTATCATTTGTTCTCCATTGCATACATTTTAAAAAGCATATAAAAACAACATTATAGTTTACATGTGGAAATGAATCACAAAAACATAGATACCAAGAGTCTGATCCCAAAATATATATATATATATATAATTAATCAATGTTCCTGTACAATGCCATCATGCACTAAGCATGGTCAAAATGCTCAAAGAGCCTGGGAAATACAAAATACATCATACAAATAATCTAAGAGAGCCAAGTGGCCTCTCAACCCCTATGAGATCCCTCTGAAGGTGCATGCCCATGTCTAGGACTCCCGTATACTACACCGTGCACTCTGAGTGCACAGGAGGGCTCACGATCTTAGGAGCAGCTGCGGCCTCACCATGAGAGTGACTCCTCATCAGGTACTCTATTGTCCTATATCCTGCCAACTCGGTACGAAGGGTAGACACCATCCTAGCCACATACCAAACAGGTGAAAAAATGTCGGTATGCCTACTAGCTGCTGAGGGCTCCCCTGCATCCACGGATAGCTCTGCATGGGTCTTCTCCATGGGGATCATCAGGGTATCGGTGCATACCTAGCATGGAATCAGGTCTCGCCACTCATCAGCAGTCTCTGCAAGCAAAGGAGAAAACAAATTAGAAATAATCAAAAGATAAAAACAAATGAAAACAAAAGGAGAGATAACAACTAAGAAATCATAGCTAAAAACAAACATTAAAGGAAGGATGATAACTCACTCGGATCTCCAACCTCCAAGATGGATCTCTAGGGTCAGCACCTACCACAGATGAGTAGGTTTGTAGTGCTGACTGGTGCAAAATATTTGTCTATCTCACTCCTCCTGTGCCTGTGCCCTTTCTAGCCACATAACATCCTACTACGGACTCATCCTCTCTACCCAAGCCCTGAGAAAGTGGCTCCTCTAAAGCTAGGGTCACCCTCTCCTGCACTCATGCTCCGCCCTCTCGAAATACCTGTAAGATATCCTGAGTGTCATGCCACTCAGGATCATTCCTCCTCTCCACTGACTCACTGACCTCAGCCTCATATCCTCCATTATCTCTCCCCCTGTGAAAATCCTCAGACTCAGAGTCTATATCAATGGGGTCTGTCACTGCTGTGGGCGGGACTGGCAACGTCTGAAAGTAAGGGTTCATCTAGGAGCACCGGCTCTCCCTGAGTCTACCCTCCTAGGGGCAATGAGACCAGGAGTAACAAAATCCAACATCTATAACTCTAGGACCTCCAAGTCTAGCCTCCCAGACTGATCTGAACATTGGCACCACTGGGGAAGCATACCCACGTAAGGAAGGCCAAATGTTGAGGCACTCGACCAAAAGGATGTATCTCCACCTTCCCCATCCTGTCCACAAGCTGCCTGAATGGTGGAGGGCAAGAGATCAAAGTAAGCAGCCTCCTCATCCCTAACCCTGCCATGATCCTAATAGGGTGACTCCTCATCAGTAGCAAGGAGGTGACTAGCTGGTGGGGTCTCTACAAACTCGGTATCTTTCCATCTAGCTGCCCTCACGGCTCTAGATAAGGGATCTGGTATGCCTACCTCTGCTAAGGCTCCCCTGAAACACTCATAGACCCAATGGGTCTTAACCAGGGTTGGGATCATCAAGGTATCTGCCCCTGTAAACGAATCACTCGCCACTATCAGATCATGATAAGTGGTCCCAAGGAGAAAATGGATTAGAAATAATCAAAATCTAGAAACCATGTAAAATCAATCTGTGCAATAAAGACAATCCTAAACAAAATTAAAAGTAAAGTGATAACTCACCCTTGTCCCCAAGATGGATCTCTAGGGTCAAGGATCCCACATGCTGACCTGACTGAATCCTGCCCAGGGGATAGGCATAGTATAGGAATAGATTCATCCTCTCCCCAAATCCCTGAGAAAGTGAGCTCCTCTAAATTAGGGTCCCCTATCTGAATCTCTCACTGTCTGCCTGTATCATATCCTGTGTTTGCCTCAAGTGTGACTGTCCTCCTCTTGTGATCAATGACCTCAAGATCGGTCATCCTCCTCCATCTCTCCCTCATTGTGAACTCCTGGAAAGTCAAAAGTTGCTATATCAATGGGGTCAATTATCGCTTATCATGTATGGGACTGGCGAAAATCTAAAGTAAGGGTGCCTGAGTAGCATTTGCTCTCCCTCTGAAAAGCGTACTACCCTTATAGCTGCAATGGGGACACCAAAGTGAATCACAAAATCTACATAGTACCAAGAGTCTTGATCCAACCCCGAATCTAGGACCTCCTCTAGCCTCCTGGACCGATCTGTATACTGTCACCACTGGGGGAAGCATACCCACGTAAGGAAGGCCAAACTGTTGAGGCACTCGACCAAAAGGATGTATCTCCACCCTCCCCATCCTGTCCACAAGTTGCGCTGTGGTGGAGTAAGAAATCAAAGTAAGAGCCTCCTCGCCCCATAACCATGCCATGGTCTGATAGGGTGTGGCCTCCATGTCATCAGTGATCAAGGAGGTGACTAGCTGGTGAGGTGCTCTGAGCACTCTGTCTGTCCATCTGGCTGCCCTCACAGCTCTGGGATCTGCCACCTCTACACCTCTCCCATAAGGGATGAAATGCTTGTAGACCCAGCTCATAACTAGGGTCAGATGGCTCAATGACTGCCCCTGTAAATGAACCACATCGGTATCGGTGATCATGATAAGTGGTCCCAAGAATGTCAACAGCTCCCCAGGCGTAAATCTGGCCATGTCCCTCAATCTGTGATAATGATGGGGGACCAACAATAAAGTAACTGTCTCCTCCCTTGTCCCCATCAATCTCGAGGATGAAGGATCCCCATAATGGCCCAAGGGAATCAAGGGGATAGGCAGGCTAGGAATAGATCGGACCCTCACCCCCTTCTTTGAACTAGTGGAGATAATCCTCATCTCCCATATATGAGGCTCCACTGTGCTATCACCCTCTCCGCCTGCTCGTGACCTGTTGTCTCAAGTGTGAGTGTCATGCTCACTCAGGATCAGGTCCCCTCCAGATGCGGTAAACTCCTCCTCCATCTCTCCCTCCTGTGAACTCCTGGAATCAGAAAGTGTTCTATCAGCATCAATGGAAAACAAGTCACTGCTGTGGGCGGGACCGGTGGCAATATGAAGTAAGGGTGCCTGAGGAGCACCGGCTCTCCCTCGAGCACGTACTACCCTCCTAGCTGCAATGGGGACACCAGGAGTAACAACTGTCCAACCCCGGCCTCTAGGACCTCCCCTAGCCTCCCAACCGATCTGTATACTGGCACCACTGGGGGAAGCATACCCACGTAAGGAAGGCCAAACTGCTGAGGCACTCGACCAAAAGGATGTATCTCCACCCTCCCCATCCTGTCCACAAGCTGCCCTGTGGTGGAGCAAGAGATCAAAGTAAGAGCCTCCTCATCCCATAAACCTGCCATGGCCTGATAAGGTGTGGCCTCCATGTCATCAGTGGTCAAGGAGGTGACTGGCTGGTGAGGTGCTCTAAGAACCGACATGTTTGTCCATCTGGCTACCCTCACAGCTCTGGATCTGCCACCTCTACACCTCTCCCATAGGGGATGAAACACTCGTAGACCCAGCTCATAACCAGGGTTGGATGGTTCAATGACTGCCCCTGTAAATGAACCACCCGGTACAAATCATGATAAGTGGTCCCAAGAATGTCAGCTCCCCAGGCATAAATCTGGCCATGTCCCTCAATCTGTGCAATGATGGGGGACCAGCAATAAAGTAAAGTGTCTCCTCCCTTGTCCCCAATCAATCTCAAGGCAAGGATCCCCATGATGGCCTGGCAAATCAAGGGGATAGGCAGGCTAGGAATAGATCAGACCCTCACCCCATTCTTCAAACCAGTGGAGATAACTGCATCTCCCATATATGAGGCCCACTGTGCTATCTGAGCCCGTGAACCTGTTGTCTCAAGAGTGAGTCATCTCCCGATGATCGGGACCCCCAAGATATGGTAAACATCCTCCAAAGTAATGGTCCA
This sequence comes from Taxus chinensis, assembly GCA_019776745.2. Taxonomy (NCBI): domain Eukaryota; kingdom Viridiplantae; phylum Streptophyta; class Pinopsida; order Cupressales; family Taxaceae; genus Taxus; species Taxus chinensis. Next base: position 188,572 of record JAHRHJ020002630.1, on the reverse strand, counting down.
CTCACCTCTGACTCCTGGTAATCAGAAAGTGTTCCGATCAGCATCCCAATATGAAAATAAGTCACAAAGTATGTGACTAGAAGGTGCAACATGCGGGACCCGTGATATGCGCAATATACCGGCCCTCTGAAGAGTGTCCTGCTCATCCTGAGAAAGGGCATCCAATACTGCTGGAAGCCAATCACACTCTCTCTCTCTCGGCTCCATCGGATATACTCCTCCTTCACCTGCATACACCCAAAAACACACAAAACAGGAGTAAGTTAGTATTCAAATGACATTAGAAAAATCATGAAAACATATAAGAATGCTAAAAATGCAAAAATGAATTCAAATAAGTATTGTTTGTGCATTCTGTGAAGGACCACCACCCTGAGCAGGGTGGTGGTTCCGTAATCACCGCCTTAAAGGTGGCCTTGTAAAGGGGCAACCGCCGCCTGCTCAGGGTGGCGGTCGTGTCCCAAATCCCACATGGGTCATGTGCCCTAAAAATGCCTAAAAATGCAAAATAAAGACCATTTTGACTCAAACAAAGCCTACCCAGTAGGCACCCCCCCTAAGTGACCCTATTAAAACTGACATTTTCAAAAATAATCCCCCCATGACAAAGATTTCACCATTTTAACATTTTGGGGATAAAAACGGTAAATCGAGAAAAACTAACCTGTGATCTCATAGGTCAGTGTTCCGCTCGTGGAGGCATGATCATGATCTCATCCCAAAACATTTTGACTATACTCTCATCAGAAACCATCACCGTGGGTCCCAGAGCTCAAAATCAATCAAATCAACACGCAAATGAATAGGAAAATGGGCCCACTTTTACATATATAGCATCCTGACTTGTTTTGAATGCCCCTTTTCGTAGGTTTGGAGCACCGACGGAGGTAAGTTCTTATCCCCACACAAATGGTACGTCCTCATTTCATATTATTTTAGTATTTATTTTTCGATCTATTTTGTCTATCTGCACTTGAGTCCTCTTTTCATTTTGCAGGTAGCGGGAATTTTGGATGGCGTCATTTCGACACACGGACATATCAGGTATAATTTCTAACTTCCCATTTCAGGACCGCCATACTCGGACCCACCGTTTTACGCCTCTTCATGGCTAAAATGCTTCTCCGAGGGGGCAATATGTACATACCCAAAATTGTAGGGTACTGCACCACCGGAACAATGTTACACGTGCCCCAATGATGATACAGGTCTCCTCGCAAGGTGTTCGGGATCTAGAAAATCTCTCCAAGTATGTGTTAACATCCCACATGTCCCACTTAGCCCCTGCGTGCTTTGTTTTTCTCTTTCCCCTCTTTTTATTTGTGTTTTAGTCTTCAGTTACGAAACCGCCGCCCTACCTGGGTGGCAGTCTCGTGACCACTGCCCAAGCAGGGCGGCGGTCCTATAACCGCCACCCTGCTCAGGGCAGGGTCCTTCACGCATTTTCCAGAATGCTTTTTAATGCGACTCAGGTAAAATTTCAACGTTTACCAGCTTTTTTCACCGCCTTTGCTTGTATTTATGATTCTGGTTCCCTGGAATAGTGTTTTTGCATTGTTTATGGTTTAAGAGATCAAATTGGTTTTCACCTTTGGGTAAATGGGATTCTATAAATAGCTGGCTTGTGCTCAAGCAAATGGCCCCTCAAAATTTGCCTCTCAATTTCTCATTTCAATAGCTTAGCCTTTCAATTTTAATTAGGATTCATAGTTTCATTTGTTGTATGCATGGTTAGTGTTGTTTAGCTATTAGGAAGCCACATAATCTTCTTGTGCTAGTGTAGTTATTGTTTCATGCAATCAATTGAAGTAGGATAATTTAATTATCAGTAGGAAGCCATTAAAGTTGTAGGTTTTGTTCGTCAAGTAGGATAGTTTCAGGTTCTGGATGTTTTATGTTGTATGACTCGCAATAAATCCCGCTAGGAATTGCATAAGCCAAGCTCTATTCTATTGCGTTATCCCTCTCCTACTCGCATTGTATTCAGTCTACATCCTAAGCTGCCATTGTTCCAATACCTACTTCTGTTGATGCTAGCATTACATGCTTTTCTGGATTCACGTGAGCACGAAGGAACGAGGAGATCACACTGAGGGGACAAAGCCACACACAACCAGGATTCGCCACTGTTCTGCAAAATCTAGGTTCAAGCTTTCAAAGTTCTAGTTAAAACATATCAAATAGAGTAGTTAATCATTTCATTTCAGTTAATCTCACTTTCGATATTGCCGGGGAAGCTATGGGGATTGATAGTTTCTGAGAAACTATGATTCACTCCTCACTTCTGAGGTAGGATCGAGAGTCTTTCAAATAGATTAGATCAGTTATCTGGTTATTTAGAATAGATTTACAACTGCACAGGCAAGTAGCTATACTCAGCTGCTTTGTTTGTTTTAATTTTGTTATTAGTTTAGTTGTCAATTTCTAGATATATTAAATAATTTACTCTTTTAAATTTTGTTCAACAGTTTATCAAAAATATCAGATTTAGGAATATACATAGATATATCTTGCATAGTTAATTTATTCTGTCATTAGTTAGACTTTATATTTTCCTTTTGTATGACAATCACGGGACCTAGGGAGCCCAGAGAATACATATTCGAGCCAATCGTGCCTCAACCCAATCTTGTTACAGCAATAACTGATATAGATCAGAATCTTAGAATCCAAGTCTTCCGAACAACAACAGACTTACAAGAGATCAGCTCACAGTTAAGAGGGTTAAACATAGAAGACGACCAAGCACACACGTTCTAGTCAAACCAGCCAAACTACAGATTACCCTAGATAAATATCCACATGACTGTAGAAGGGCTTGAAAGAGAGAAAACATTTCAGTTGTGACCCTTTGGTCCCACATACCAGACGCAGGAGACATTCTCACTAACATAGACACTAGCTTAAGAATTCAGGTTGCCAGAACACCTGTAAGGTACTCTGAGAAGATTACACAACTTTAGTTCTAAACATAGAGGCCGAGAAGGCATACGACTATTAAATACTATGGATTAGGGATTGATCTCACACATGACCATAGAAAGTCCACAACAACCACGAGTCTACGGTTGTGACCCACAAATCCCACAACCCAATGAGTCCACAGGTCAATCTGACATTGACGCTGGCTTACGCACATTAGTATTTAGATCCACTCCACTTCCACCTATCATTATCACACAGTTATCCTTCTTAGATATAGCAGCTAACGAAGCTAAGGATTTCTGGACTAGACCAGAGAATCACCCGTAGAATCCACCATATCCATCATCCATCCTATGACCCTATCTGGAGACATACACGAAACAATCCCAGGTCATTTTCCCTGTATCCCACAACCTATAGATCAAATCATGCCAGAGCTCGATATTGATTGGAGCCTTCGAGCAGTCATCCTCACCGACCGATCTATCACACCAGTTCAGGTTAGGAGGGCCTTCTTTGCCTTAGATTCATAGATTCCATTAGTGCATGTCAAAGACATAAGATTGCCTAACTAGTTTGTCTGCATCCCCACGTATAGTCCATCCCCACCGGCTGTCTCGGCATGACCTCAGGAGGTCGGGTGCGAGGAAGAGTTACTTGTAGATTCCCATGCTCGCTTGTCACTTTTCCATCATACAGTGTCCCACCTTATTCAAAGGCAAAAAGGTAATTTCAGCATTTTTGAAGGGGATTTGAACCTAACTCGTGGAGGGTAGAGATTTAAAGTATGTTTTAATCAACGGTAGCTGTGCATTTTTGTTTTTGGGTGCCATGGAAGCTCCAAAGAACTTGGAATCGTCATTTCTGCACCAAATCACATGAAATTTTATACAATTTTACGTCCCTTCAGCCTTCTAAATGCAATGAAATCATCCATTTGAGCTAATTTGGTGCCTTATGATGTTTTTCATAAAATATTTTCTCAGCCTATGTAAAAAATGTGAAAAGTGAAAATTAAAATTGCAGAGTTAAAAATGGTGAGGGAAAAAGGTATAAAATGATTACAAATGCATGTTGGCATGTCTAAATGCCCAAAATGTGACCCTAGGATGGATAACAATCTGAGTTCATGCAATATGCAAAAATATTGGCTGAAAAATGATACAATATCTCATGTTGATGTCATTTTCATGAAATGGATAAGAGTTTTGTAACAAATTTGATCCCTTAAGCATATTATTTGCTTGGGATTTAAGGATCCAAGTTGGCATAGGGTATATTATGTGGTTTGGAGGCATTTTTTAGGTTCTGTTGAGAATTTTGGAGAAAGAGAGGAAAAATGAAGTTTTAAGGATAAAAACTAGAAGTGTTCCATTTCTTTTGGACAAACTACCTAAGAGCCATTTTTTATTCCTGTTTGCATCAATGTTCATCATGTTGAGTTGGTTTCAGTTGTAAATCCATAAAAAATCTTTGAGATTGTCTAAATAACATTCCCTTGCTAATATATTCGATCAAATTCTTGGATCAACTAGTTTTATCTCTTGGCAAAGCTTGGATACACTTATATTTCAGTATGTTTTCAATTTGTGTTTCATGCTCATATTGCAATCTTGTGTTTAGGATATCTCTGATCATATAGGGTTTCATTTCTAGTTGATGGTTTAGTGGCATTTGTAGTCTTGTATTCAGAAGAACTTTCATACGATAGAAGATAAATAGATTTAAAATCATCTTACTATCCTTTATTAATGAGACTGTCTGAAAAACCTTTGGGTGCACCTTAGGTCATGATTAAATAGGGATTCCTGGATGCTTCATTGATATTTTTTTTCAAGCATTTGTGGTAGGTTATCAAAGTTTGTATGGAATAGTGCAAATTTGGGCATCCATATGTGCACACATCCTTGTTGAAAGAGCACTTCAAATTCATTGAAACATCTTTGTTGTTTAGGTGTTATAATTCATTTGTAAAGTTTCCCAAAGAAGGTGATGACTTATAACTACTCTTTTCCCAACGTCTCTCATCATAATATCATTTTAAAATAACTCATCCTACCTACAATACCCCTGCATCTGCATTGTGTGTCCATAAAAGAATTCAATCCTTTCACTAAAATGCACAAAGTTGATCAGGGTTTTATCATGTCTTTAGCAGCTCTAGCTTTGTTTTGAAAACATTTCCATCATTTAGTAGGGACAACTCCTTTGAGTTTGGATAATGGATACTTGATCATGTTTTCACAAAGCCTCTTCTATGTCATATGCAAAAACATAAGGATATCTCCATCTCCTTACCATATAAGGGCTGCAATATAGGTTCTCTTGCCTTTGTTGATAGGCACAACCTAAAATAGAGAGGGTTAGATCAAAACCCTCTTGAAGGTGCTATCCACTCCCTCAATTCTTGAATGTAAACAAGCAGATAGGTGCATCCCCGGCTACAAATGACATACAAAACATCTATCTACCCTTGAGTGTCTTGTGCAAGTTTATGATGCTATTCAAGTTTTGAAGGAGATTAAATCTAGATACCAACACAACCAAACAATCTCTTGTGTCCAACAGGGAAACAAGGATCTCATCATGTTATTGGGCAGTTGTTGCTCCTTCATCAGGTGGAGGATTATTTGCAACATTTCCTATTGTTATAACCATTTTTTGTTAACAAGAAAATTTAAGTTTCATCAGATTATGGACACAATAGGTCCAAGAGCTGCAACCTTCAACTCTGATACCAAGATGTAACATTCCCATTTTATGACTTTAGAAAAAAGGAATTTTTTATTTATTTTTTAAAACACAATGTTCTCTATGCTAAATAAAAACATCATTTAGAACACACATTCTATGCCAATCAATCTCATAACAGATAACCATATGCAACTGTAATGACTCAGGTATACTACCGATCTCTCATTCCATGACTCAGTTACCAACCGATCTCTCATGTTAACTTAAAGTATAGAATAATTTATGTATACTACATATACTTGGTTCTCCTACCCTATTTCAGGTACTGAGTGATCTGTTTAAAGAACCTATCTGAATATTTGTTACCAATATTCATCTAACATCACATTGCTTTAAACTAGGTGACATAGGACAATGCAACCAAAGCTTGCGATACTTTGGCCAAATATTTTCAACATATTATTCATGTTACTATTCCTAGATGACATACTCGTCATTCCAGAATACATCCTTCACCTCACTCCTCTGTTATCTAGAATGGTCTTTACTAACTACCATCAGTCCACTTGCCCAAGGTTTGACCCTAGCCCCAGTTAGCATCATAGTTTTTTATAGGAAGATGCTCATGATGACTTAGGGTATATGGGCATACTCGGCTGACCTAAGTCATTCAAATGTGCCAAGGTACCCTGAGTCATAGAAGACAACTACCTATCCCGAACATGCTACTAACTTGACCTAGAGAGAAACTAAGTTCAAGTCCAGATGTGTGTAGATCTAGATGAAAAAATATAGAAGGGTGTTGCCACATGTCAACTGCAACACTGTATCCTTGAGAAGTCCAGAGACTTCTCAAGGGTACAGTCCTGCAGTTGGCATGTGCCAACATCCATTAGAACTGATTCATCAAGATGTACATACCCCCTTAGTGGTCATTAATCATAATTAATTTGGATTAAGATTCAGATTACAGCAACCATGCCTAACCCTAATTCCAACATTCCTTAAGTTCTTTATCCAACATTAGCCTGATTAGATATGGAGAACTTCATTAATTCATGCTTGCATTATTATTTGTTAATGTGGCATAACAAGCAGTTATCCCAAAAATAGGACAACAAACATCAAATGTTTAATTCTTAATGTAATCCTAGCCATCTGAATCAAGTGTGTCATCCACCTAGATTCAGCTAGGGTTTACTTTATAAACTTAGTATAAAGATTAAAGATCATAACCACTATTCCTTTTATCTTTCATTCCATGAGAGAGGAAGAGTCTTCCTCTACATGGTTAGATGTTAGGTTTAACATAACCTTTTTATCATTTGTTACTTATATAGTTTAATTGTATGTCCCAAGCATATTTCATTATTAAACTATAGTTGTGTAGTTAGAGAATGACATCTTTTGAAATTTAACAGTTTCATTAATATTAGGGAGATTATACATCTCCTTAATCCAACTCATTATCTTAAAACAACAATAGTATACAACAGGTATAAAGAGTACCACAAAGATATCACTATTGTTTCTATCATACCAGTATAAAAGTATTCACATCACAAGTGGGAGTTCAATACAAAGTATATACATTTTCAAGACTATGCAATTCAGACATTCTGCATGTCAATCAAAATTAAGATCTCAAAAGAACAGCACTTTTTCTTTTCCAATACAACTCAAGAATGTTTCAAAACTCTTTTCATAAGATCTTGAATTAAATAAGCCAATGCATCATAAAAAAATTTGTCTTCTTTTATCACTTACGATGTCCATCTGCAAAAATTGCTAGCACGGGTCAGTTCAATGAACTGAGCATGATAAGCACTAAGCATTAAAGTAAAGTGCATTCCACTAATTATTCCATTAAAACAACTCTGCTTTAATGAAACAATTAATATATCATACAAATAATCATAAGTAATAACATCTAGAAAAGAAGTACATTAAAGAGTCTGAATTCACTTTTAAGAAAAGAACATAATATAATCCGCAACATCAGAATTATATCACAAGGTTTAATTGATCCTATCATTTACTTTAAAACAATCAACATGACTTGTCATCCCATTGTTTCATAGTCCTATAAGAATAGAAATACACATTTATCTTTACTAAGCAACAAAAGAAGTTAATTACAACATAGCTCATATTAGAATGCTTCATCTTTCCATATAGCAAAAGAAGAAGAATCAATACATACTATTCCTCATACACTAATCATCTGAAAGACAAATACAGGTTTGGAACACACGAATCTGCCTCAGATCAAAGATAACGATATAAGGATTCAACATTAAGGGAAAGCATCTAACATGAATCCCAAATCAATCCAAGTAGGGTAGAGAGTCAAAACAGTTCCCCCCGCAAGTCAAAACTAACTCCCATATGTTAGAGGATATAATTCCAAGATCTGAAACCAAATGTTCCACAATAAATTTTCCATCTCAGAAGAAGATCAAAAATAGAAAATTTCAATCAAATGAACTTACCAAAACAATAGTAAGAAGGGACATCCATTGGAAAAGGTCCAATCCCAAATTCATTTCATTTATACTATGAAATGAATTCCCTTATCTATTTCAAACTTAGAAATTCTTTACCCAGTTCCCAAAAGAGAACACAAAATCAAACGTACAGTTAAAGAAAGAACACTTCTAATTTTCCATTACAAATCTAACAAACTGGTTTACCTATTTCCATTCACCTAGTTCAAGTTCAATTCAAATCTCAGAATGAAATTCACAGTACAGTCCCTAAACAGTATATTGTCCCCAAGAGAACATGTTCCTTTCTCTATAAAACTTGGAGATTCATTCAATGAATCCATCAAGGAGTAGAAATCCTCAAACAGTAAAAGATGTACAAGTTCAGAAGTAATCACGAACTCAAGAACTGAAATCCCATTACAAGGCTTCAACAACTCAATACAAAGAAGTACATAGTTCATGATCTAAATAAGAACAATAATACAAAACTATCTGAACAGAGATAAAATATATCCTTTCATACAAAATTCAGTATACTAGGTTTTAAATTCAACTTTCAAATAAAACCCAAGAAACCAATAAGAAGGTCTGAAGAGAGTAAGAAACCCCAACGACGTTTAAGTCAAGAGATGTTCTAATCTTACTTCCAACTTGATTGAAACAGAAACACCACAAGACTCTCGAATTCCAGTTAAGAGATTATGACAGGAAAAGTAATTGTTTCAACATCTATAACAAGAAGGAGAGTAAATACTACATTTCCATAACCTCTAAACTTTTAACGACTGTTCCTAACGAACTAAAAATCATCCAAACCCATATGAAAATATAATTCTAGTCCTTTAATCCTTCTAAAATAATAATCAAGCCTTCAACATGACACGGGTTCACTCAGGGCAGAGAAGAATAGGATACACTTCGTATTCACATGCCCTGTCAAGTTCAAAGAAGGTGGTACAGTCTAAAAGATAGAAGTACCACAATCAGTCCAACAAGAAGTTACAAGAAGAAGATCTCAAAAGAGATTACCAGGTCTACTTCAAAACAAAACAAATCTCTCAAGACCCTTTCGAGTAGACAGTCCATAAATGAGATTAAATCTTTTCAAATCCTTAATACCAACAAAACTCCAGCTCATAATATAAGTATAGAATAAAACACATCAATTCCAACACAAGTTCAAAACACACAAGAATGGAATACCAGTAGAGTGTCAAACACGAGCTTCGAACAAAGGTTCAAAACTTCATAAGACTCTAATACTAGCTTAGACAAACACAAGTTCAAATACGACCCTATAACGAAACACGAAGCCCTAAATACAAGCTCAGAACAAAACACCAATGCTCTAATACGAGTTCAAGCATTTTCAAATCCTTGAATAAGAATAAAACTTCCAACTCAGAGTACATGTACAGAACAAAACTCATTGATTCGACTACAAGTTCAATTCACGCAAGTACTGAAAATGAGTACAGTGTCGATCATAGAGTTTCAACAAAAGTTATTAACAATACTAGCTCCAGTACCAGCTCAAACGAAACAAAAGACTACAAATAATAGTTCAGAACAAATAAAATAAGGCATGAGTGCCCGTTCAGTCAACACCAGCCTTGTAAACAAGTTTCAGAATGAAATACAGAGCTCCCAATACAAGTTTTGCATGCATGCCACCATTACACTAACACAGAGAAATTTTCCCAAAAACTATCATTTCCAGCAATGGATTTGCATTCCAAAAACCACATAGATTCAAAAAAAACATGCAAGTAGCTAACCAGACAAATCATGCAAATATTTATCTCATGAGAGCAGAGTTGTTCTAATGAATCACTTAGAAGAAAGCAAGAAATCTTAATGGGTAGGGCCTATCATGCTTGATAGTGCTTCTGTAAATTTGAAGGAGACTTCCAGCCGAGCTTCCAACTCTTTTTCTTCTCCATGATAGATCAACAACCAAACAAATTTTCTTCCAATGCCTCTTATACATTCCCTTGATCGAAAATAGACCAGAGAAACCAAAAATAGCCAAGAAGAAGAAGAAGTTGAACTGCTGGTTCAAAGAACCAGATAGCTCCATACAGAGAAAAATTCACGAGGCATGCAAAACCAAACAACATCTCACAAACCCACCTCCCGTGTTTCTAAGATGGTTTGCACACAAAAACCAAGATCCATAAATGCCATTAATCCCAAATCTCCCACTTATCTCTCCTTACCACCGCCTCTCAAAACTGGCTGAATGTCATTTCTAAGTTAACATGAAATTCCAAATTTATCGAAGCCTCCACGTAAGCCTCCACCAAAGTTAACTGGCCTTTGCCAAACTGGTAGTACCTCTTGCATTAAACCCAATCAAATCAAATCAAATCCATTGGAACCATTCACCTTAGTGCCATGCGACCCTTAGGTTCCTTTTAAATAGTTTAGGATAGATGTCCCCAAAACTTAGGTTAGTCTAACAATAATTTCCTTAGGTCTTAAAACATTGCCATAGGTAGTACCCACTTTAGGTTAGATTAAATTCACTTCCTTATAGTATTAGACATTAGGTTAAAATAGTCTAGTATCACCTTAGCAAACTTTCTCCCTTATTCATTTAGCACTAAAGCTTAGGTTAGGACACCATTCCAAACAAAAATAGAATAAGAATCTTAGGTTAGATTACAACCCAATTAAGTAGACGTAGCTAGGAATGAGGTGCTCTTACCTATTTTAGGATACCGTTAGGATAGTCCTTTAGTTTTAGGATTTTGATCCCCTTCATAGTCTTGAAGTAGACTATTTTTTTTACGCCTTTAATGTCCTGCAGATATCAAACTCAAAGACCAAAGCACAAACATACAACCGAATGAAGACACGTTCACTCAAGTCCAAAGAATTTGTAATATACAAAGTTAAGTCCGCTATGTCTCTCAACTAATGAATGTCAATTTACCATTCAGTCTGTTAAGAAGATTTAAAACATTCCTTGGATCACTAAAATTGATCCAAGGATGAGTCAGTAAAAGAGATAAGTTTGTGACTCTAAAAATCATATTGCAGCTTATCAATAAGAAGTGAAAATGGATTTTTACAAGCCATATCATTCTCTTCTAAAGAATCCAAGAGTAGAAATGATTTATCCATAACAAGCATGATTTTCAACAATCAAGGGAACACACCTCATTCAAGAAAATCACATGCAATGCAAAGATAAATATAACATTTTGTCCATGGTGTTACAACTAGCAAAGCATAAGGGATGATTAATAATCCCCTCTCTAGGTTGTGCTAAGAATTCCCCAATCATTATTCTGAATACATCAACATGGACATGAAAAGGTTTACCCCAAGAAGGTGAATGCAAAATGGGTGCAGTGGTAATATTTTCCTTCAACATGTCAAATTCCATCCGTTGTGCCTTTCCCCAATAGAATTTAGTTTTATGTTTCAATAGGTCTTCCAGGGGTGTGGAAATCTAGGAATTTACCTTGATGATTTCCTATAGTACCTTGTATGCCCTAGGAACACACACACATGCTTTGACTGGTAGGCTCCTCTAATCCCACTATAACAACAACTTTTGCAAGGTCTACCAGTAAGCCCTATTTACAAATAATGTGTCCTAACAACGTGCCAAAAGGAGTGGTAAAAACAAACTTCTTAATATTTAGGGAGATGCTCAAGTGACTGCATCTCTCAAAAATCAAATGTATATTGTCACAATGGTCTTTTACTAATCCGTAAACCTTCCAGTCATCTAGGTAGACTTGAATAAAATTTTGAATGAATTCCCAAAATGCCTAAACCACAATGCGCAAAAACACAACAGGAATGTTCTTCAGTCCAAAAGCCATTACCATATAGGAAAACCTTCCCCATTCAGTGGTGAAAGTTGTCTTCTCTTAGTATTCCTTTGTAATTCAAACTTGGTGATATCCTAAAAACCCATCTATAAATGAATAGATCTCGTGCCCGACTACTCCTTCTAGGATCTCCTCAGTGAACGGGGTTGGGAAAGGATCAATTACACACACTGCATTCAAATCCCTATAGTCAACACAAATCCTTATTCTCCCATCCTTTTTTATATTAATGACCATTAGGCTTACCCATTCACATAGATTCAATTTCATCCTTAACTTTGACACGTAGATTCAGGTTCATCCTGTAAGTTCTCTTCCGAATCAAGAATGCACCATGCTTTACCTTAATTTTCATTTATCCTAGTGAGGGGTGAACTCCTTTAAGTTCATGGTACCCACATGGAAATAAATCCTGAAAATTATGTAGAAGCTCAATAATATTTGAGACCTCTTGGTCCTTTTATTAGTTCCCAATATTGTACCCATGTTAACCTTCTTTGTCTTCAATGGCTTGTGGTAAGAACGTATTTTCTCATCAGTGTTATCTAATACTTTGTGTGTACCTTATGTATGGCTAATATCCAAGTTCTCCACCTCTTCATCATTTATCAAGTAGACCAACTTTCATTTCTCCTTCTCTAGCCAGGCATACTCAATTTGCACTTGCAATTATTCTTCCTCCATGAAGCACACCCCCGACTTTGGTTCACCTAACAACTTTAGAATATTGTCCTCCACCATGGCACTATCTCCCAAGGTAAGGTTCTTGACTACCTACAATGCCTCATTTACCGATGGCTTAGTACTCTAATATTCAAATGTTTGAACAAGATCTATCGTCAACTCCTGACAGTTCCATGTCTATTGCTGCAACTCTAAATAAATATACCATACACGTGCGCAGCCCTGTAAGGTGGAATAGAACTTATGAACCCATAGGGAAGGGGTTAAAGAATCTGTTCCTCCCATCTAAGTCATCTCACACTCCTGAACATGGCATGAGGTGGATCACTTCCCATCATAGTCACAAATTTGAGAAGGTGCATTACTTTGGAGAAACCTAACAAAGAGCACAATTCTCACTTTGTGTTACTCTAGAAGATTATCTTGATGTGTCACCCACCAACATATTGCTATTCTGCGCAAAGTATAGTTAATCATATTCCTTCTCTCCAGTTGACACTTCCACTGGGTCTCCATTACACATAGAAAGACACCAGGGTTGGCTTCCCCAGTGTATCGTGGCAACTTCCTTATTCCCAAGTGCCTAACTAAGCACGTCCTGACAACTCAAGCCTCAGTATCCTTAAAATTCCTTCTAACCAACTCGTATGTCACAATTTGATTAGGATGCTTAGAGACAAACAAATCATAATAGGACTCATTTTGTAGCTTGGGATGGATTTTAGATGACTCTTTATCACTCTGGTTTGGAAATGACTGGGTATCACCATGCTAAGAGTTTGACCTACCCTTACTACTTTAGGTTGTGCCTTCAACCAAGGTGAGAGGACCCATTTTGTGACCTGTATTAATGGGAATTATCAACGAATTAGCAGTATTTGACTATTCTTTTGCAATTTTTTGAAGGAGATCTCAAGAAAACATGGCCAATACAACATAACCTAACTCTCACGAGTTGTCACTTTAGAAAATGAAGATGTTCTCTAGATAAGGCCCAGGTCATTAAAGGCAATGATAAAAACTGATTGCACTTGCATATTTTAGTAAAGGATGGATGAATTCAATGATCTTATTTATCATTTGTGGACACACAATGCAAGCAGGGATAGTTCATGTATGATACATCTCTAGATATGCATTTTATGGTTGGGAAGTTAAGCAGGATAAAGTTGATTATACTGAATCCCTGAGAACTTTAAACAAATGTTGACAGATCCACAAGGAAAAAAGATGAATAGCTTCAAATAGTCAAGACGAACCTTCAACTAGAAAATTGTGCATCTATGAAAGCTCAAAGACACACGGCTTCACACATTCTTCAAGGATTTAACATAAGAACTCATGTTAAAGACTTAATTAAACTTTAGAAACCCCTATTATATCACACTTATGATACACTCATAAACTGACAAACAATCTGTATCACTGAAATGAAAGTAAAGTGAATTTAAATCACTTATTGCATCATGAAATGAAAGCTCTCTTCATAATGTAATTGCAAATGCCACAATACTGTCATGAGGACAAGATTTTGTGTGATTTCAAAAGGATTCCTAATGTAAGATTGCAATAGGAACATAGATAACTATTTGAAAATATCTCAAGATGACAATAGACATAACATAGTTCATGATTAACACGAATTATTCAAGGTTTTTCAAATTTGATCAACAAGGGAAAGTTTGTTTACAATCTCAAAGTTTTGTCAATGGCTATACATCTGCAACCATCTTGACATGATCAATTTTAAAAGGCACACAAGAAATAACTGGTTTCTCAAAAAAAATTCTCAGAAAATGGCTTCTCTCGGCTTTTCTCTCCTTTTAAATTTTAGAAAAATTAACCCCCCTTTTTGGCATGATTGTTTAATGCTTTTATATCACTCTTCTTCATTTCAAATCTTTTCCCCCCAAAAATAAGAATATTCTCAGGAATAATTTCTGTTACAAATTTATTCTAGAAGATGATAATTATGAGCTTCATTCTATACTGCCAGGTGTACGAAACATGAGTCTTTTCGATGTATTCCACTTGTGTATGACTGGGATGTCCAGTCGTTACTTTTGGCAGGCTACTTGAAACATTCCCTCCCATTTTGATTAAAAAATCATTTCAAATGGTCACTGAGCATCTCTAGATGCTTTTGACATGACACACACCTAAACTCATCTTTCAAAATCCTTCTTGGGCTCAGTGAACTCCACTTCACATCTTATTAGTTTAAATGCCACACATGGTGTTTGTCAAATCTTACTGAACTACCAGACTCTTTTCATTCTTAATTCCTTTCAAATCTTTAATCACCTCTGTGTGAACTGAGAAAAATCTGGTTTACACCATGGGAAATATTTTATTAACACAGGACCAAATGCATCCTTCCATCTATAAAGCCTGGTATTTCCTCACTTGTCTACACATGTTTTCTTTCTTGTTCTAAGCATAAGGAATTCAATCAAGAAAATGGTGAAAGTGCTTGTGGCTCACATCCTGAAAGAGATTTCTTCAGAAGACCTAAATCATATTTTCAATTTGAGTGGTCCTGATGAAGCTTTTTTCAGGGCTCTGTTTAATGTAGAATGTGTGGGTGATACCAGAGGACCCCTAACATACCGGAAAGTCTAGTTAGCACTTCTTTCTCGGTTAATCAGGATCAACCCTATGTTTGCATCCTTCCAGGTTATGTATTTCCATCTTTTTAGATGGGAACATATGAAAATTCCTGAGGACTTAAAGAAATACTGGGTTGAAAGGAGGCCTCAGGTCTCTGGGTAGACCATTTTTCAGTGCCCTTTTTTATGCAATGAAGAATTTGTATCAAAAGAGATTCCTAAGGAATCATATGTACTGTATGATAAATCCTCCATCGATATAGTGCCTACCATTTCCAACAAGGTGGATGAGTTGGAGAAGAGGATTCACTCCTTGGAAAAGAAACAAGTGGAATTTGTGTCTCTGCCACCAAGTCCAGTGTCAACACCATGTTTGAGCAAGAGGAAGGGCAAAACACAACCTCAACCTCCAATTATCATATCAGATGGAGAAGAGGACCAATCAATATCCACTCGTCACTCAAGGGAAGCACTCTCCTTAGCTTGGGATAGTAGAGGAAGGTTTGCAACTCAGGTTATCTACATGTCTGATGCATTGTGCCTCTACCTTTAAGTGAGAATTTATGGGACCCTAACCGATTCCTTCTCCGAGGGACAACCCACCCTTTTTAAGAAAATGGGAAACCAGAACTAGCTCAAGGCCTCGCAATTCATCCAGCCAACAACATGTGGTGCCTGCCCCTCTTATCACTCCCAACATTCCCTCTCAAAGTAATCCTAGCAGGTCGACCCTTCACAAGGGGAAAGGCAAAATGGATTTCTTCTCAGGTGGTTTGGATCTTTTGGATTGGGTGTTGTCCCATCAAAACAAAATCGAGCTTGAACAAATTATGAACCACCCTAGGATGACTTTGGAGTCACTGATGGATATGGGTATGTCCAGGGACCTAGCCAGGTCAATCATCTTTATACAAACAACACAGGGATCAGACGAGTTTGTGCTGAGAAAAAAATAAACTTCTGAACAAACTTCCTTTGTTGGGAGGAGACTATGAGAGCAGACTGAAAAATATCTTAGTGTTGTTATCCCTTGATTGTCTCCATTTTGGCGTGTATACATCTTTCATTATCAAGGGAAAGGGCCCCTATAGAACCCTATCTTGTTTTTCATTCAAATTGCAAGCAATACAAGAATATTAATAGTTCACATGTCTGTTCCAAGTATGTGTGAAATTTTAATCTAATCCACTATGAACTACTATATCCTTTTATCTTTCAATTGAAACAAAGGAACAATAAAATTTCAAAAAGATAATTACATTTTAATGCATCAGAAACATCATTTCACAATATCAGTTTAATGGAATGTGGAAAAAGAATACAAATTAAGGAAGAATATGCCTAAGCATGCTTATCATCTTTTGTGCCTGCATCCTCTTCCTCTTCATCCTTTTCTTCTGCATCTTGCTCCTCTGGTAGCCTTGCCATATAAGCATCATATCTCTAGAATAATTCATTTGTTTCATCTTCGTTAGGTCCAACGTGGTGCTGGAAAATCAATGTTTTCCTCGCTATTGAATCCATACACTGAGCCATTTTTTTCTTATATTCCAGTGGCCTGGCTTTCAATTCCTCAATTCTATTCTCAATCTTCCTCATAGTTTCAATAACTTCATAGGAGAAGTCACTTTCCTAGATATTATTTTCAAAAGAGTCAAGTAAGAAATCAATTTTTAAGTCCCTGTAGCTCTTTTTGAATTTTTCTACCACCATGTCCTCTAACCTCCATTCAATAGCATCAAGTGAATCATCGACCCAGTTCCTCTTAACTTCAAGTTTTTTCTTGATTTCATTCAAGGTATCTAATCTGATTTTTGACAATTCTTCAAGAGCATACTGGCTTCCTTTGTACTTTCTTGGTATGATGTTTTCTTGCTCAACCAGCTCATCACTAAGTTGGTTATGCGGTCAAGTTTGGGGAGAGTTCCTTCCAAGTAAAATATCTCATTATCGCACTCTTCAATTATTCCATCAATTTCCATAAGTCAACTTTTGAGGTCCTCATATTTTGACCTTTACCTCTGTGATAGCTTCTTTTCCCTTCTCAGTCAATTGTTCAATCCAAGTGTCCACCACTTGGACCTTCTTAACAACACTATTTACTTTATTTATACCCTCAAGGGTATTCACATAGGCACTTGCTTGTTCATGACTAGTTTTCCCTGTCAATTGCTGCAAACATGAACTTAAGGCCTTAATTTGCTCCTTTAGTTGTTTTTTCGTCATTCCATCCTCATCAAATTTTTGTAGAAGACCACTTACTGCTTCAGATACTCCTTGCTTTAGTTGTTCCCTTGAAGGATTTCCCAAGGGAATAATCTGAATGTTGTAATTGTCAGTAGTTATGTCTTTTCTTGTCTTATCCTCGAAAGTAATTTCTATCTCTAAGGTCCTTTCTCCAGATGAATCAGTATGAGTCTTTGTGATGGTCCTGGCCCTTTTTGGGGCTCTAACTGTCTTTAGAAAAGATAGATCAGTAAGGTCAACCACTTGCATAGGAAGGGTTTCTTCTTCATTTGAAATTAATTCGTTGATCCATCCCTTTTTCAAACTTGTTCCAGCTTTTGTTTCCTGCGATCCTTGCTAGAATTTCTCAGGAACAATTACTATCTGCTTGGATATTTCCTGTTCTTTTTGTACCAATGATTCTTTTTTTCTTGGACACTTATCTCAAGGGTCCCTATGCCAATCTCACTCTGTACTACTGATTCTTCTGGATGCTTCTTTTCCTGGTCTGGAACTTCAAATTGATCATCCTTAACCTGAGTTGTATCAATATTCAAAGGAAACTCTCTCACTATTTCACCAGCTAAAACCATGGTGGAATAAATTTCTTCCCCTTCACCCTTTTGTATCAAAGTTTGGTCTATGGGTTCTTTTCTCCAGAAACTAGCTGAGTTTCCAAACTACTATTTTCATTCCCTAATGATACCTCTAGAAATGTCGTGGTCGGTTGTTCCTCTGGAAACAACTCCACATTTCCTATTGAAAGTTGTGAATTTCCACCAATAATGATTTCCTCATCAGTAATTGCATCTTGTGCCATTTTCAGTCTTTCTTAAAAAGAAAATTTTCCTTCTTGAGGAAAGTCATTAGTTTTGGTGACCTCAACAAAAATGGACACAACTTCATCCACTACCAATTCAGTATTAATATTCTTTTCAACCAATAACTCTGGTTTATCCATTTCCAAGACCACTCATTTTGGGGAAGACAAATTTATTTCCTGATTTCTTACTTCAGTTGTTGGTGCATGAGTATCCCTTTCTGATTCTTTACTTACCTCAATACTATCCACTGGTGTTAATATGGGTTTATCAATAGACAAACTAAGTGCATCCAACATTGATAATCTCTCACCAGTATTGACATCAATCACCTCAGTTTGTACATTTACAAGTTCATGCATTGTTTCAACTGGAGGTGCATTGATATCCTTAACAAGTAGAGCTTCAGGAATTTCCATACCTGGAGTAACAAACTGACTGTCCACCAGATTAACTATAGTATTCTCCTGGGGAACTAGGTTCTGAGTGCATTCCTTTACTTTTTTCATGAAGGGTGAAGGAGGGGTCATAGGATTTGATTGCTCCATACGTGGAAATGATGCATCCTGCTGCTTCTGGAAGATATTAGTTTTCTCCATTTCTGGGGGATCAATTACCCCATCCCTGTGTTTGAACCTTTTTGGCATATGGGCACCCACTCTTACCAAGACTGGTTGGTGGACAATCTTGGGTTTTTTGTGTGTCCGCTCAAACTTTTTCAAATCTGGTGCTGTTCTTTTTTCATCCTTGTGAGGCCTAGGCTGAAGGTAACCACTTGCAATGGCTCCACTCATTAATTTTTTAGTACTAAGTGGCTTAGGTGAGACACTTGGATGAGCCACCTGTGATGCTAGACCTTTCCCTTTTTCCTAAAGGGGCACTACAA
Source organism: Taxus chinensis (assembly GCA_019776745.2). Classification (NCBI taxonomy): domain Eukaryota; kingdom Viridiplantae; phylum Streptophyta; class Pinopsida; order Cupressales; family Taxaceae; genus Taxus; species Taxus chinensis. Next base: position 169,390 of record JAHRHJ020002630.1, on the reverse strand, counting down.
AAGTAATGGGAGCATTCTCCATAGACTTTAAGAGCATTTCTTCACTCCTCTACATGAGAGCTGACACAGAAGTGCCAGTTCCACTAGCGGCCGATGTCCATTCATCAATGAATTCAGGAGTAGGCCTTTTAGTTGGTAGTTGAGGGGATTTTCCACCTAGTGGGTCCATTTTTTCTGCATCCTCCCTCAGGGGTGGAATATCCTCACTCAGATTTCCCAAACTCCTGAAGTTTCTTAAGATCTTTGTATTCTGGATTGACAGATCAATATTATTTTGAGTCAACCAGTTTGTAGTTCTCCTCATAACATCAGTTATTCTCAAATAAGGATCATCATATTCATCCACATTCCAGTCTGGAGGAGAAATAGGTTGATCCTCCACTTTCTGATCAATATAGAACCTGCTTACTGTGTGAGGATCATCTACAATCCCCTCTAGAATAATTACAATTTTATAGTCAATTATTTGTGACAAGGTCATTCTAGAAAAGTCTCTTAATCTGACTTCTTCCTCATCTCTACAATTCATCTAGTAATCTTTGAAATGGGGCTCATGATCAAAGGTATTTGCAATATTGATGAACACCCATCTAATATCATAATTTGGCCTTGCCTCAAACTTTTCCATGTTAAATTTCTCCAATTCCTCACCAATCAGCCTAGCCTTTATGATGGAAGGACATGAATACCTTCCAATTCTAATGGGGAACTTGATATTTGTTTTATGCCTTCCAACAATCAACTTATGTACAAGAGTCAATTTCCTTGCCAATTCACATAAAAAAAGTTTTTCATCAACATACCGGGAAACTTATAAGGCTTTCCTTCAAAACCACTGACTCTTATATATGTGAACTTCTTATACTGAATAAAGTAGCAACCATATTCTAGAATTACACATCTGGCTTGCTGAGAGATTCTATATTGTCCCCATTCTGGTTCAAAAAGATAGACAATTGGTGTGAAAAGGGCATCATTTACTAACCTTACACTTCCACTCCAGTTAGCCAGTTGCAGCTGAGGGAAAATCTCATGCATTTGACACTTCTTGAAATCAACACGTGGTGACAACCCTGGGAAACATTTGTGGCCAGTGACATTATAAATGAGGTATGTCATCATATAGAATTTGAGGTGTGTAATCTCTCCCATCTCAATTTTCATCTGCTAGGGCTACCATGTGTTCATGAAGTGCTTCTGCAATGAAGGTAGCCCAACAAATACTTCCTTTTCTCTCTAGGATTGTCCACATGTTTGTAGTCATCTATTATTTAAATTCATTTGTAGTTTCTAGACCTACCATTTAGCTTAATAGTATAATAAGATCCTCTTCCTCCTCAGTAAACTTTTCCCTAACCAATTTCTTAGGGATTCTAACAGTTGTCTTTTTTGTGAGGAGCCATTTTGAACTTATAAGTTTGGCATAATCCCTCTTCTTTTTCTGATAATCGGCCAGAGCCAATTTAATGCCTATGGTGATTGGGGTTGTGATAATAGGTAATTTTAACATAATTCTGATGGTGACTGGTGTTAACGTCAATACTACATCCCCACTTCCATCTAGCACCTCCCTCTTTTCAAGATCATAATTCATGGCATAGTGCCATACTAACTCTAGGAAATGAACAGAAGGCGGGATGGCACCAGCTTCAGCAATGTGACTTTCCTGAATCACTTTCAAAGATTCACTTTTATGGGGATCATTTAACCTCTGGAGGAAGTCATTTAGATTGGCACCCATTAAATATTTTTCTGTAATCTTATCTAGATTGCTTGTGATTCCCGACACAAGTGAGAACAAAGAGGGAAAAGTCTTCATCTTTGAAAAAACCCTAACTTTATCTCAATTGACCTTGCCGACAAGAGGAAAACACAAGCGTTTCAAGTTCTTACCATTTTTCCATGAGCACCTGAGCAATTCAAACTTAAAACAATAATTTATGCAATCCTTTGGTTTTCCAATCGAGTTCCACAGTTGAAAACGCAATATCTCGCAAAAAGACGCCTTGATAGAAACAACAAGAACCAACAAATGAAAAATAAATGAAGAATGCATTTGTAAACTTTAAACGTCCTTGATTTTCAAGTAAAAGCATTGATGGTAGAAGAAATAAATGCATCACATCATCACCATTTCATGTACCCTTCTCAAATTTGAAAATGAGTTGTCCACATGAAGAAACCGTCACTAACGCGGGCCTTGGGAGCATTTTGAGAAATTTTGCAATGTTTGAAACTTTCACAATTTCGACCACTTTGACCCACCCATCCTCCTTTTTACTTTCAACACAGGCATGACACGTAGTCATACCTTGATGCTTAGCAGAGTTTTGATTTTTCTTCAAATTTTACCTCCTCTTTTACATAAGACCAAAAAGTATCAGAAATCCCCGATGACCCGCTTCTCCGCTTTCTTTAAAACCAAAACCACGTGTCCTTCTGCAGACCTCAGGGACCTTTTTTACATTCTTAACATTTTTTCTCTTTAAAATGCATTAATACAACTATGCATCGCATCCCTGCATCCATTCATTTTGCACCATGTGTACACCTTCGGGGTGGAAAGAAAAAATTTGTTTGTGCTAGCTTTATGGTCATGAATATTAGAGGAATATTCATCAGGTCGTAGGACCAAAGCTGTAGTTTATGAATTTCATAGGAAAATTTCAAATTTGCAAATTGAACATGCTTCACTGCACTAATTAAAAATTGCCACATACAACAGATGACATAGCGAGAGAAACAGAGAAACAAAACATGACTGAGGAAAACCTTTACCAAAGGAAAACAATCCCATTTCAGATAAAAACCAGTCTAATTCCAAAGAGAAAAATAAAAATAGCACACTCCATAACGAACATGAGAAGTAGATAGAACAAGAAAACCTCGAAAAAAATGAGTGAGATTATTATCTATTACCAACATCTTGTTTAAGTCTTCTTCACCCAATAGCTTCACATACGGTGCATACTGTCCATCATTCAGTGTAATGATCACTCGCTCTTCCTTTTTCTCAAAACTTATGTAGCCCTTATTGAAATTCAAGTTAGCATTTTTTGCATAGCACCAAGGGTACCCAAGTAATGCTGGAAAACTATCAGCCTCAGCAAACTCTAGGACCTCAAAGTCTCCAGTAAACTTTTCCCCTTGAATAGTTATGGATGCATCTTTTAACACTCCTAGATGTATGGCCTTCATCCTATTAGCCATGTACATTACATTTGAAGATGGTTATAATGGGTACCTCCCCATTTGATTCCATGCATCTAGAGTAAGGACATTAACCTTTCTGCATATGCCAATCAATATATTACTCAGGAGCCACCCATCAACAATTGCATTCAGTGTGATTTCCTTTTCATAATCAATGTTATGAGAACATAGGTTAGCATGTTAGACTTTTCTCTCGCACCCTCCTCCAGTGTGTGGTATCTTTTCTCTCATCCATTCTCCCAACATGGGAATAATGTTCTCTTACCACAACATTTGACACATGTCCCTAACCTCATACATATTTTGCTGAGGAACCTCAACATTCTTCTTATGTCCAAACTTGCACGATTGCTCCTTCAGACACTAGATTTCTCCTTGCAAACTCCTAATCATCTTCATGGTTTCCTGGTAGACCTCCTTTTTATGGGTAGGATCAGGATATTTCCCATGTAACACTTCTTCTATCATGATAAGGGGCCTCTATTTTTCTTCCTCTCAAGTGCGTTCAGCCTTAGCGCATGTAGTGACTAACACATGCTCTAGCTCAAAGTTATGCACTACCCTCGGCATCCATAGTGGGCCGGTCCTCTTTACACTCACCATCCTTGCACCTTTTTCCTTTTTTAGATCCTTTCTCATGTGATCATAAAAATCTAGGCACTCTTCATACTTGTGTTTCTTCCTACACCATGAGCACTACCACAAATCAGGGCACTCATGTTTGTAGTGTTCAGTTGATCCACAATTGTAGCGGGTCCCATGGGGAAATTTTCCTCTTCCTCCATGACCGTTATAACCTCTGAAGCATCCGAAAAAACCTCTTTCTTGACCTCCTCCATCCGCGTACCCTTCATAATGACTGTAGTCACTTTTGTACTCTTCAAAGAATAGGAAAATCCCATGAGCATCATCCTATCACCCAAAAGACATTGGGCACTCACCTGAGGCATGCGCGGGTACCAAGCCCCTCCTTTGTGTGAGTTGTGCAAGAATACATCATCTATGACAGATTCTTAAATGTGGAAGAATGGAAAAGAACCATGCATACATCTTGAGAGCTTGTGATGAGTTTCTAGACTAATGCATCTATTCAGACAAGGAAAGCATTAACAGAATACAGATCTAGACCATAATACAAAGGAAATGCATAATGGTTTACATCCATTCACAAATAATATACACAAAACAGATCCATATAGATATAAGTATAAACCAAGAACCACATATATTCATATTCAACATGTTTGATAATCACAATGCATTCATTGAGGCCATTACAGATCAATATAACAATGTAGACCAGGGTCATGCGTCAGAAATAGACTTAGGTCCCTCGTATTACAGAGAAAAACACAAGCACATCCCCTTGACATTCCATTATTCCCACATATCTTCTAAACCCAACCCATAGAACACTCCATGATATTTCTACAGAGCTCCACCTCTCATCTCCATCAGTTGCTCTACTTCTTTCTCACAAATTTCCCCTTTTCTTCTACTAGGCACTTGAATATATAGCCTCAACAACCACCGCCAAGACTTTCTGAAGTTATGGATTTATTGCTAAGTGTCCAAGGTGGTCCTCCAAGGAAGAATGCCTCTTTCAAATCTGAGCTCACCACTATTCGCAATGATGTATTTCTATATCCTTCTATCGCAAGGAATATTCCTTTCATGGGCACCAAGTTACTAGGCTGGCACCTTATCCACTCCACACGCAGTCAGGTCATGCTTTTTCCATGTGCTACAAGGAATGTTAAATGCAGCTAATTCTCAAAACCATTTCTCAACCTTGTGTGCACACCACGAGTTCTATTAAACCCTTCTAAAACCCTATCCCATGTACCTTCACCTTGCACACCATTCTCCAACTAGACCTTGCATGCCCACACACCTTCTTGTACTTAGCCAATATTTTAGGGGCCCAACATCACCCCACAGTACACCTATTTTCTATCCTTGGAAACACTCTTCAATAAAGAAATAAAGAATGGTGGACCCTTACAAATGGTTGGAATGGAAGAATAAAGGAATGAAGAGATTGGTAAAAGAATCAAAGAATGGGGAAATTTATTTCTGGAGGAGAGAGAAATCCTTCCCTAACTCTGCTTCTAACTTTCCCTAAGTGTCGACCTCACTCTGAACCTGCTGACAGAGGTTCCCTACCAGGGTGCTCTCTTCTTCAAAACTTATTCCCTCCCCCTTAGTACTTATTATTTCCATAATCTCCTCAAGTTTTTGCCCCAAATCCTCAAGTGTGTCCATCCTCCGAGTAGTTTTGGGATACAACTCCTTTAGCCATTTTTTGATTGATCCCCACAACGTCTCAATAGCCTCTAATTTCTTTTCCACTTCAGCAAGGATCTTGTCTTACTCATCCCAGTTTCCTTTGTTCTTCTCCTAGGACTCCTTAAGATTTGTCTCATGTGTGGTGACCAGGATGCTCATCACTCTGTCTCTATCAGTGCAATTTTCATATGAGACCGGCTAATTGCGCAGCGTTCTCTATACCAAACCAATAAAATAAAGTACTCATCTTCTTAAACAACATCCTACCCAGAAGAAGATTTCAATAATCACACGATCAGAGCATTGGCAGTGGGCTCCAAAGTAGTTTCTCTATTCATTCATTATCTCAGAGAAAGGAAATCCCTCATCAAAACTTACCTAAAACTATCCTTAGTTGCTGGATTTTCATAGGGTACCTTTTATCAAACCAAAAACTCTTCTCTATTCACAAGTTAGTCCTAAATGGAATAAGCCAAAACATAAAATCCACCACATAGGATTTCCTATTTGCTAGTTTTTGCTTGATCTTTGTTTTGAGGTGTGAGGTGGTATTCTCCATTCTTTTTTCCCTTCACACTCCATAATCATAGTTGGTGTATTTTGACTCTTTCTGAGTGTGTTAAGGGTCAATCATTGTCATACTTAGGTTTTTGGGTTGGTCTTTTATTTGATCTAAGTTACCAAATTCACTTTTTCCATCTTTTCACAAATTTCTTAGTGACCACCATCGGTCCAATGACCATCATTGATTTACTCATCTAACCATTATCAGTTTCCTGTTGTTTTTGTCATTTTAACCAAACTAGCATTCTTCCTAAAATGCATCACGCATCCATTTGTACCACTTTTTCAAGCGCACCTTGTGAGTGGCCATTGTGGTCTCATGAGTATACTTTGCAAACCTCTTTGTGGGTGATGGGTCCTCTTTTGGATATTCCCAAATGAAAAATTTTGGCCCATCAGTCACTCTAATCTCTGAGAAAACAATTGTAAGGAGGAAGTTTCCGAATAGTATCTTCTCATCCTCCTGTGCGTTGTTAATGATCTCATCCACGATGAAGGAAGACAAGTTATAGATGGTTCCCTCTGATATCTTCTTGCATACATTTAGCCATGCCTTGTTCACTTGGGTCTATCTTTCCTGATCATTGAGTTTAGTTACCATATGGGCCATCCTCGTCAATGGGTCTAGTATCTCGGTGATGTCAAAGTATCGTGACCCCTTCTTGTAGTCATACATGGCTACAATCTCCTTTATAGCCTCCTTTTCTCTCAGGTCATCATCAATGCTATCTCCTTCAAAATTGAGGCCTATGAACTTAGATATTAGCTATAGTGTGATGCACATTTTGTGTCCCATGAAGTAAAAGTGATCTTCATGAACGCATGACATCAACCATTGATATAGTCACTCAGGCTTGCCGAAGTAAGGTAACTAATAAAGCTGCAGTAGCCCTACCTTCTCCAATTTGACCTTGACTTCATCGTTGTATATTGGCATGCCCTCCGGCGTCCTCTTGTTGGTTGGGAATGAACCAACTCCAAAGCCATATCCTTCTCATTTGTGTTTGTGCGATGATTATAATCACTCATAACCATCTTTCGTAGATGTGACTCCCACTCTTTTCCTAGTAATACCCCATCGGGGTACTACATTTCTACGTACCATTCTTCATTGGTGCTCGTGATGGTGGCTATTTGATTTCCTTTTCCCTTACCCTTTTGTTTCTTGGGTAAGATGGTTACTTTCTTTGGTGCCATTTTTCTGGTCAGTGTTAACACTTAAAACTCCTTCCCCTTACTCTGCTCTACCACTCTGTCCAATCCCAAAGCTCAACCTTGAAAAGAAACCCTTCTAACTCTGTGCCCTAGCCACAAACCCTAACTAGAAAAATCCTTCCACAAGACGACGCTTCCTCAAAAATTTTTCCCATGCCCATGTACTCCTTCCACATTGGTTTGCAAGTCTACCCTAGTCACTCACTTTATATTCCTTAGATTCATCTTTGCACAACTCTTTGGATGCCCTAGTTCACAAGAGCTTCTTTCAATTCATAAACGCAAGGTAAAATAATGATGTGTCTGAATCCTTATTTATAGCTTTTCCTTCTTTCCAGCATTAAATTTCATGCCACCTACTATCGTATTTAACACTAAATGTGACTTTTTCCACTAAGATGGCCTTAAGTGCACCTTTACCCATGTGCCACATCCTACATGAAAAAACCCTTTACAACCTTCTGGCATGTAAAAATCCAACCTGACCGAAGACTCTTACACGTGTGTCCACAACGCCGAAGGAACTTCTTTTGTCTTTTACCTAATTTTTTCCTTCGCCTACCTCATGTTGTTCCTGCACTCTTCATCCTTTCTGTACGTGGTTTCTGTAAAGCCTTTTTGACACCAACCATTTATATCCACCTTTTCTTCTACATTCTTCTTAACCTTACATGCTTTTTATCCTTCAACCGGGCCATTTACCACAACTTCTACTGCCAGTTCAAACTTGTATTATAGGCCTATACTTCACATCACTCCACCCCACACTAAAACAGATGCACAGTCCTCTGCACATACACAAATTTGGGAAAAATAATGTGGTTACCGGCGCACAAGGCACAAAACAAAACAAAAGAGAGGAACAAGCAACGAGAAAGGGAAACACAGGAAAAGAAAATGCATAAAGGGAAATTCTAGACTAATTGGCAACACTGCCTTATTACAAACACCAAGAAGACTTATTTATAGTAGGGCTTCAGCCTACTCCCATTGAAGTGACCTGGTAACCTCATCCCATCCAGCGCTTGTAACTGGCATGCGCCTGAATCAAGTATATACAAGATAATATAGGGCCCCAACCAATGGAATTTTAATTTCCCAGGATGGACAGAAACTTGGAATCATATAACAAAACCATCTTCCCAACCTCAAACTTCTTGTTCTTGATATGTCAATCATGCCATGATTTTTGTCTTGCTTTTTCTGTCTTCTGACTCCATCTAGAAAGTGATCATCTTTCATCTAACTACATCAACTTATCAATTATTTCTTCCAGCGCTTGTTCATCAGCTAATCCTCTTGCACACACTATACGCAGTGATGGTAACATGAATTCCACTGGTAAAACAGCCTCCACACCAAACACCAATTGAAATGGTATGGCCTTGTTCAACCTTTTATAGGTTGTCCTGTATGCCCATAGAATGGTTGATACCTTATCATCCCAATCTTGTCTTCCAACGTCACAGATCTTAGTTAACGTGTGACTTAGTATCTTGTTAAATGCCTCAGTAGTTCCATTTTCTTGAGGGTGATATGGGGTAGTCTTATGATGGGCCACCATAAATTCTGCTAACATAATCCTGACTGTTTCATTGAGAAAGTGTGTACCCCTATCACTTGTTAAACTTAAAGGGCAACCATATATGTTGATTATGTTTTCCCATAAAAATCTAGCAGTTGTCGTTACGTGTGTGCAATCCTTTATAGGCACTACCTCACCCCACCGTGTCAAGTAATCAGTGCAAGTGATGATATACCATGAACCAGTCCTTCGCGTGGCTGGCGCAATTGGCCCTACAAAGTCGATTGCCCATTTTTCAAATGGTTCAGCACTAGCTATTGGTCACAAGGGCATTTCATCTCTCTTTCTAGGTTTTCCAAGGCACTGGAAATGGTCACAAGCCTTGAAAAACTCAATACAATCCTTGTAGATGGTTTCCCACCAAATCCCTACTAATAAAATCTTCCATGCGGTAGCATTTCCTACATAGTGTCCTCCTGCAATCCCACCATGTGCTTCCTCCATAATTTCCACATGCTCATGCTCTAATACACACCGGTGCAGAACCTCATCATGAACTAACTTATACAGGTCTCCACTAATCAACATGTAAGGTGTGGCACGTATTGCTAACTACTTTCTTTCTAGAGCCTTCATCCCTTCCAGTGCCACACCTATTTTTAAAAAACACTGTGATATCTTCCAAGTCTGAGGGTGCATGCCACAACCTAAATAGTTGCATGTTGACATGGTATCCTCAATGCTTTGCACATCCTCTCCTGATTCAATCCTTGATAAATGGTCAGGTCCTTAATTGCTTTTTCCATGGCTTTCACCACCATTGTGAACTCAAACTCTTGAAATATAAGGACCCAACAACATATATGCCCTTGTAGAACGGGTTTGTTGACTAAGTACTTCAATTCCATATGGTCCATGTAGAATATAAATAGTGTCACCAATAGATACTACCTAAATTTATGTAGCGCATAGATCATAGACAATGCTTCATGCTCAGTAGTTGTGTAATTTTGTTCTGTTGGTGTCCACTTTCTACTTGTAAAGCACAAGGGATGATCAACAATTCCCTCACTAGGTTGTGCTAGCATTACTCCCATAGTTGTCCCTGAGGCATCGACATGCACATGGAAAGGCTTATCCCAAGAAGAAAAATGTAATATGGGTGCCGTGACAAGCCTATCCTTCAAAGTGTCAAATGCCTTCTGCTGTGCCTCTCCCCAATGAAAGGCACTTTTGTGTTTCAATAATTCCTCCAAGGGTGCAACGATCTTGGCATATCCCTTGATGAACTTCCTGTAATACCCCATATGTCCAAGGAATCTACGCACTGTGCTTTGACTAGTAGGCTCCCCTAATCCCACAATAACTACAACTTTAGCGGGATCTACTAGAAAACCTTCTTTGCATATAATGTGTCCTAGCATGGTCCCAAAGGGAGTAGAAAAGAAACATTTCTTAATGTTGAGGGATATCCTCAGTTGCCAACATATTTCAAACATCAGCCTTAAATTGTCATAATGGTCTTTTACCAGTCCATACACAGTCTAGTCATCTAGGTAAACTTGAAGAAACTTATGGATGAAGTCCTGAAATGCTTGTACCACAATGCGTGAGAACACAACAGGCACATTCTTTAATCCAAAAGGCATAACTGTGTAGGAAAAACTTCCCCATTTAGTGGAGAAAAGTTATCTTTCTCTGGTCTTCCTTTGCAATCCTGACTTGGTGGTACCCTGAGAACCCATCCGTGAAAGAGTAGACTTCACGCCCGGCTACTCCCTCCAAAATTTCTTCAGTAAAGGGGGTTGGGAAAGGATCGATGACACATACTACATTCAGATCCCTGTAGTCAACACAAATTCTTATCCTACCATCCTTCTTAATACTGATAACCATTGGGCTTATCCATTCTGATTCTTCCACTGCCTCAATGATACCAAATGCTATCATTTTTTCTATTTCTTCCTTAACCCATACGTGTAAATTTGGATTCATCTGATAAGGCCTCTTTCGAATTAGGTGCACCTTCCTTCAACTTTATCTTCATCTCTCCTAAGTAATGGTGGATGTCTTTGAGTTCATGGTACCCACGTGGGAACAAATCCTGGAATTCACGTAACAGATCAATGATCTTTGAAACTTCCTTCTCCGACCAATAATCTCTGATGATAGCTTCCTTAGGTTCTTCCTCTGAACCAATGTTAACCTTCTTTGTTTTCAAGGGCTCATGGTAGGCATGCACTTGCTCATCAACACTATCTATGACTTCACATGTACCCTCTGAATGGTTAACATCCAAAGTCTCCATCTCTTCTCCATCTATTACATAGACCATTTTTCCTTTTTATTTTTCCATACACGCGTGCTCAAGCTATACTTCCTCTGATTCTTCTTCATTGAGGCATGTCTCCAAATAAGGCTCACCTAGTAGCTCTAATAGCCTATCTTCTACCATAGCACTATCTCCCATCATAAGGCACTTGATTACTTGCAATGCCTTATCCACTGATGGCTTGGTACTCCTATACTCAAAGGCTTGAATGAGATCAACCACCAATTCCTGCAATTACCTGTCTGATGACGCATGTTTCTGAGTGGATATACCATGCATGTGCACAACCTTGTAAGGTGGAATATAACTTATGCACCCATAATGATGGTGGTAAGGCTTCTGCACCTCCCATCCAAGCCTTCTCACAAGCTTGGACATGGGATGAAGTGGGTTCCTTGCCATGATAGTCTTGTATGACCGTGGGTGCATTACTTTTGGAGAACCTTACTGAGAATGTGATCCTCACCTCATGCACCATTCCAAGGAGATTCTCACGATGTGTAGCCCACTAATGCAATCCAAGTAGGTTATAACTCAACATTCCTCTTCTCTCACTCTCATTTTTCCACTGAGCTTCCATTTCCCGCAAGAAAATCTTAGGGTAGGCCCCTCTAGAGTAACTTGGAAACTTCTTTCCTCCTAGGAACTTGACTGAGTGCACCTTTATTACTCCTTGTTACAGATCCTCTTAACTGTCTCCCACCAACTCATAGGTCCCATGCACCCAATTGTCACATGCCATGCTAGTGGTATCACTCAAGGACTGAGCATCTTCAAACTGGATAACTCCCTCTGTGGGTGAATTATCTCAGGATCTCTAATGGAGCACATAGATTCTATCAAGGAATTCTTCTCCTAAGGGCTCAGTATAGGGTGCTTGACTTCCCATCTGTTAAAGGGATGATCACCCTTTCTTACTTGTTTTCAAAGCTGATACACCCCTTGTTAAACCACAGGTCGGCATTGTTCTTATAACACCATGGGCACCCAAGTAATGCTAGAAAATTGTCTTCCTCGGTGAGCACCAAGACTTCAAAGTCTCTAGTGAACTTGGCCCCTTGAATGGTGATAAATGCATCCTTTAGGACTCTAATGGGAATTTCCTTAGTCTTTTTTGCCATATATAGTACATTCAAAGATAGTTGCAATGCGGGCCTTCCCATTTGGTGTCAGGCATCTAAGGTAAGAACATTTACCTCTGCTCCTGTGTCATGAGAATATTTCTCAAAATCCATCCATCAATAACCACATTCAAAGTAATCTCCTTATCATAGTTGAGGCTGTGAGGAGGAAGGTTTGCATGTAAAACCTACCTTTCACACTCTACTCCAGTGTGCTACCTTCTCTCTCAACCATTCTCCTAGCAAGGGAATAATATTCTCTTGCAAACATTCATACTTCTTTGACTCATCTATTCATCCTTGGAACTAACACTCTTCCTTTAGACTTCCTTGATTTCTCCTTCAGACATTGGATCTCCCCTTGTAAACTTTGAATCATCCATAGTCTCTTGATATACTTCCTTCTGGTGAGAAGGGTCTAGATACTTCCCATGTACTACTTCCTCTCTTGAAACCAGAGTCCTCTTCCTTGGTACTTCCTTGGTGCATGTGGCCTCTGCCCGCGTTGTCACTAGTAACAGGTTCTAGTCCTGACTCACGCGCCACTCTTGACATCCACTATGCATCAGCCTTCATTATACTCACCATCCTAGCACCCTTGTCCTTCCAGTGCTATTGGTTCATGTGCTCAAACAACTCAGGGCATTCCTCATACTTATGATTTTTTCCACACCATGAGCACTATAATAAATCATGACACTCACCTTGTAATGTTTTGTAGATTGACAATTATAACAGGTTCCTCATAGGGAACTCACTTCATCCTCCTCAGTTACTGTGACCTTGAAATCATCCACGAAAACCTCTTCCATGTGTCCCTCCATCTATGTTCCCTTCATAACATCGGTCATCATCCTTTGAACTACTTGTAAGGCTAGTCTGGCACACACCCAAATCAATAGCATCATGGATTTGATCAATCAGTTTGTAATCCTTGGTATCATGGGTCGTAGAGGTACAGATCTTACAATAGTAAGAAACATTCTTGTGGATTGCGTGTATAGAGTAGAGGACATCTACTTGCATCATGATCCCCATGAAAAATTTCACAGTCTATTGCTACGGTGCATACCGAATTTCAAGGGTAGCTATCCTTTGCATGTCCCTCCACTTCACAGTCTATACATCAAAGCCCACTATGAACCTCATGTGCTGAGTTTGTAGATAGCTTCTCCAACTGCTTGGCCATTGCAGCAATTTGAGCCTCCAAAAAAGGGCTAACACTAGTGTCAACACTCCCAATAGCTTCGGCATGTAGGGAAGCTTCCAATGCCTCACGTGGTTCGGTGAAATTCTTGTGTGATAGAGCCCTTCTAAATGGTGTTATCAATCCTCTGACAAACCATTGAGCATGTTGAGAAGGATGAATGTCATAAGATAGTTTTGACAAGAGAGTCTTGAAATATGTGCATCATACTCCCACACACTCTCTGCCATTCCCTACTGGATCTCTTTCAGAGCGCTGATGCTCTTCTACTTAAACTCAGGGATATGGAACTCTTTTAGGAAGGTGTTCTTCAATACGGTGTATTCTACCACTGTCTGATGGGGGTCATACATCTTATACCAACTATGTGCATGTCCTTGCAACATTATTACAAACTGACTTGCCTTCCACTCAAGGGTAGTGATTCCCTTTATGCACCATAGTATTTCATACTTGTGTACATGCTCTGCAACATCTTCAATACCCTTATAGTCTGGTAAGTGCAAAGACATCTTAAAAAACACTTGGTGAGGTTTGGGGTCCTTGTCCTCCTGATCAAAAGCCTTGGTTCCCTTTGGTATTTCCTCCTCCACCAGATCCACTGGATCCACTTTGTCCTATTCCTCCTGACCCACTAAATCCACCTCCTGTAGTCAATAAAGGACCTAGAAGTGGTCATGCTTAGTGTTCCCAGCATCCCACTGAAACTACGTGTACTAATGGTTTGTGATATTGTCCCACTACCAGTTGTATGTCCCATGCCACTCCTAGATGTGATACCCAAATCCTTGCATACTTTCACCTTTTCCAAATATTCCCCCAAATACAGAATGGCTTGCGCAATCCATGGATGTTCAAATGAAAAATTATATCTCCTGGGCACAGATCAGTCACTTCCACTAATACCAACTGGGTTAACAATACTTCTCCCTTGATCTGAAAACCAAGTGCCAAGGGTTGGTCACCAGGTGGGTTCAAATGTGCATTGATGGATCTTCTTTCTTCACGTGATGAACTCTCATTAGAAGTTCAAGGGGTCTCTGTCTCGCACTTTTCAAGATGGGGTAGCATAGACTACTTAGGCCTCTATATCCTCTGAGTGAACCTCAACTCCTTCCCATAATGCCACCTCCATAGATCCATCACACTTGTAACCTCACATTTTTTAGTCATCTCCCTTTCACGAGCTTTGTTATACTTGAGTCGTCTCTCCTCCCTTTCCTTTTCAGCCACAATGTCCGCCATCTTCCTCCACCCTAGCTTCCTCTCCCAACACTCAGAGAAGTTTAGCCAACCATGGGGAATGCCTCTAAACTCACAGTAATGACCAAGATCTTCATAGCCAAAGGAATAACACTAAAAAATGATCCTCTAGGGCTCCCTCAAAAACTCAAACTCAGCAACTTTTGGGTAAGAATATATCAAAATGGAATATTCTAAATTATAACTGGCCAATACCCTCTTCCACCAGAGATTAATAGCACACGTCCAACTCAAATCTGCATCCTACAGCCTTTGATAGTCATCTTGGGTACACATGTGTGACCTACAGTACCAACTCTATCTGGATGCATATGCTGAAAGCCATTCATATAGTTCTACTGGGAAGTAGCAAAATAATGTCTCATACAGCTCATGGTATATGTTCTCTTCTACCCATCTATGTGTATTGAACTCAGGTCCAGTGATGAATCTTTGAGAAAACTCGTCCTCTATGCTCTTGAACCATGTTTCAACACTTTCTAAAGTCAAGTGCTCTGTCATCATACATCACAGGGACAAAGATGCATGTCATTTCTCATAACAACTTTGAAAATAGGTCCCGGCAACGGAACCAAGATGTAGTCATTTTTGTACCCTTCCAAAGAAATAATCCCATGTACGTAGGCCTATCACCCAGTGGATGTTGGGTGCTCACCCGAGGCACATGCGCGGGCGTGAAGCCCCTCCTTTGTGTGAGTTGTGTGAGAATGCATCATCTATGACAAATACTTAAATGTCAGAAGAATGGAAAAGAACCATGCATTCATCTTGAGAGCTTATGATGAGTTTCTAGACTAATGCATCCATTAAGAAAAGGAAAATCATTAACAAAATATAGATCTAGACCATAATAGAAAGGAAATGCACAAGGGTTTACATCCATTCACAAAGAATATACACATAACAGATCCATATAGATATAAGTATAAACTACGAACCACATATATTCATATTCAACATGTTTGATAATCACAATGCATTCATTGAGGCCATTACAGATCAATATAATAGTGTAGACTAGAGTCATGTATCAGAACTATACTTAGGTCCCTCATATTACAAATAAAAATACAAGCCCATCCCCTTTATATTTTATTATTCCCATAGATCTTCTAAACCCAACCCATAGAACACTCCACACTATTTATGTAGCACTCCACCTCTCATTTTTGTCCTATGATCTACCTCTTTCTCATCAATTTCCCCTTTTCTTCTACTGTTATGTTTGTGGAGCCTATTTTCATGTTAGAGTGTGGTACACCTTATATGTGTTACACTCGGGTATTTTTATGGCAGTCCCACTCACCGGTGAGAGGGTCAAGGGCGTTCAGGGGTGAAGTCCCCAAAGAAAATTTTCATGGGTGGTTTATTAACCCATGGGTAATGGGTAACCATTTTGGGCTGTTTTTGGGCCCATGGTTTTTCAGTACCCATTGTTTTGATACCCACATTTTTTTGCCCATGGTTTTGATACCCATGGTTTTTGCCCATGGTTTTGATACCCACAGTTTTGTATCAAATTTCTTAAGAAATTATCTATTTATATGGTCTTATGCATATGATACATAGATAAGCAAATGTATTGCAGATGTGTTTTTTGAATTCGGGTGTGAATTCTATAGAGTTTGTTGAGCATAGCTCCAAACGGATCTGGGTATTGTATTGAGAGAGTGGAGGCTTGTAATAAAATCTGAGCAAGTGATTCTTGGTGGATGTAGCCCAAATTGGGTGAACCACGTTAAATCTTGTCTCTCTGTGTTGTGTTATTTATTTTGCACTTTTATTTGAGATCTGTAATATTTTTTGCATATTAGTTTCTACTGTTGCGATTCTGTAAGGGATTATTCTACATATTTTATCTCTTATTTCCTAACATCTACCGGGCACTTGAATATATAGCCTTAATAACCACTTCTAAGCCTTTCTAAAGTTATGGATCGATTGCCAAGTGTCTAAGGTGGTCCTCCAAGAAAGCACGCCTCTTTCAGATCTGAGCTCTCCACTCTTCACAATGATGTCTTTCTGGATCCTTCTATCGCAAGAAATATTCCTTTTCTGGGCACCAAGTTGCTAGGCTAGCACCTTATCCGCTCCACATGAGCATTCAGGTCATGTTTTTTCTGTGTGCTGCCAAGAATTTCAAATGCAGCTAAGTCCCAAAACCCTTTCTCAACCTTATGCAAATGCAACAGGTTATGCTAAACCCTTTTAAAACCCTGAGGATCCCACACGCCATTCTCCAACTAGACCTTACATGCCTACATGCCTTCTTGTAATTAGCCAATATTTTAGGGGCCCAATAATGACGACCATCATCCTTTGAGCTACTTGTAATACTATTCTGATGGAAATTCATATCAATGACATCATGGATTTGTTATATCAATTTGTAATCCTTGGTGTCATGAGTAGTGGATGTGTAAATATTACAATACCAGGACACATTCTTATGGATTGTGTGCTACAACAATAGGAATCTTCTTTCTCATTATCTCTATGACAAATTTCACAATCTACTGACATGGTGCACACCATCTTTTGAGGTAAACTATCCTTCATGTGCCCCTCCACTTCCCAATACATACCATAAACCACTGTGAGTCTCATGAGCTGAGTTCGTAGACAATTTCTCAAGTTGTTTAGCCATGGAAGTAATCTGAGCTTCCAAAAATGGACTCACTCCAGTGTCAACGCTCCCCATGGCCTCAGTACACAAACTAACCTCTAAGGCCTCGTGTGGATCCGTGAAAGATTTGTGTGAAAGGGCTTGCCTAAAGGGCATGATCAAACCCCCAAAGAACCATTATGCATGCTAGGATGGATGAATATCATATGATAACTTTGACATGAGAGTCTTAAAACATGTATCATACTCCTGCACACTCTCTGCCATACCTTATTGGATCTCCTTCAATGCATTAATGCTCTTCTATTTGAACTCAGGAATGTGAAACTCTTCTAATAAGTCATCACACAATGTTTTATAATCCACCACCGTTTGACGAGGTCATACTTATGGTACCATTTATGCGCATGCCCTTACAACATATTTATAAATTGAATTTCCTTCCTCTCCAGGGAAATGACACCCTTCGCACACCATAGCAACTCACATTTGTAAAAATGCTCTGTAACATTCCCATTTAAGACTTTAGAAACAAGGAATTTTTTAATTTTTTTCCATAATGCTCTATGTTCTAAATCATAACTTAGAACACACATTCCAATGCCAAATTATTACATAACTTAAAACCATATGCATCTATAATGACTTAGTGAAACATTGATCTCTCATTTCATGACTCGACACAAAACTGATCTCTCGTGTTATTCAGTAATGTTTATACGAAGTATACTTTGTTCCTTTACCCTATTAGGGATACCCAAGTGTTCTGTTTAAGAGCCTATCTAAATATTTGTTACCAATACTCATCTAAAATCCCACTTCTTAAACTAGGTGACATAGGCCAATGCAACTAGCAACTTGCGATACTTTGGCCAAATATTTTAAACATGTAAATCATGTTTACCTTCCTAGAGGGCATACTCTTCAAATGGAATAATTCCTTCACCACACTTGATCTCTTATCTAGAGTTGTCCTCACTGACTTCTGTCAGTCCCACTTGATTCAAAGTTTAACCCTAGACAAGGTTAACAACATGCCCGTAGGATTAAATAAGTTAAGTAAACCATTTCATTTTAGACTTCATGGAAATGAAGTCTAAATTCAATTAAGATGTACCTCCCTTTCCAAGCATTCGTATTTTTGAGTATGAAAGTATTCTTAAGGAAAAACACCTTCATTTATCTACTTTCATTTATAGTGATTCCTTTAACATGATCTTAAGTTAATTCCATGATTTATTTTATGGATAGTATCTTTCTTTCACCATATTAAGGGATAGTTTCCATTTATAATTAAATTACACATCGTAAATTATAATCATGGTTTCAATACATATACATCGATGTAATTTAATTACAGTCTTTGTTTTTGTAATGGTAGAGTATCTGCTTAAGTTGTCAACCTTATAAGTTGCATGTCTCCTAGAGAAAATAATACAACTAACAAGTCATGTTCCTACCCCAACCATTAAAATCATATTATTTAAGTATATTATCTATCCTCTTCATTAGGGTGACACATATCAATTCATCCCAGTTCATGCCAAGAAATTATTACAACAAGTATTATTTAGAATCAGACACATCTTTTATTCATCAAGGACGAGGGTAAGTGCACCAAGTTGGGTCAAAAGGGGGTCTTAGAGCTAGGAAAGGTAAGGAGATGATCATCTTTATATGGAACACCATGTTTCTAAGAATGAGAAATCACCTAAGTTTATTTGTTGCAATTCATTTAGTATTATTCATAAAAACTCTTTCAACTTTAGTAGTGTGATCAAACATTAAGGAGGAGGCACATTACAATCGACTCATTTCGGCCATAGGACAGGAATCCCATTCAGGGAGCAATCCTCTATCTAAAAATTGAGGATCTCATTTTAGTAAGAAGTATATAAGCATTGTAGAGTTGATTCATGGTCACTAAAGTGAATTATAGACCAAATTTAAAAATTGGTACCAATTCAAGAAATGGTAGGTCCAAAATCCAATTTAGAAGGTCAAAAGACCTACAAAACAAGTATATGCTTTCCCAAAACAAAGACCGACTACAGTATATATGCCTTGAAAGTTTTAGGTCCTTTGCTGAAATCCTGAAAATGAGTTAAGTACTTACCAGATTAGATTTTGAAAAACTATCTTCTAGATTATAACTGTTGGAGCTACAAGACCAATTCCATCAGGTGCAGAGTGACCCTAACTTCTTATATTTGCTAAAATAAATTTAAATTATAAGAAATAATAAAATTAAATAATAAAATATAATAAAAGAAATCTTAAACATTTATTTCTTGTAAGTATAAGCCCCCAAATACACATATATAGTTCATACTATACAAAATGCGTACACGTTATAACACGTATGCATTTTTCATTTACTATAACGTGTACATGTTATAATGCATACACATTTTAGGCTTGGTAACTACCAACCCAATAAAAATAAAATGTGATCACGTTATGGAAAAGCATGTACGCATCTTTCGGTTGTTTTCAGGTTTTTGTCCACATTTTGGCCCCCCAACTTGGTACACTTACCCAGGAGTGATACATTCACTAAATCCAAAACATTTCAGATATCACAAAATGTCAAAACAGCAGCACCTAACCAATTCTTATTACAACTTCCTTTTCCAACAAGTGCATCTTAAGTAATGAAGCCAAATTTCATCATAATAAAGATACAATCCCTTTAATTAAACAAATGTAACTTTCTATAGGTCTTTCTCCATTCATCTTTTACAAAGTCCATCTGCAAAATTGTTAGCATGGGTTAGTTCATTGAACTGAGCATGATAAGCACTATATCATTAAAATGTTGTGCTTTTAGCTAACTGTTTCATAAAAAGAACTCTACTGTTATGAAACAGTCCTGAAAACACAATCATAAAAACAGAAAGACTCATCCAAAAATAGTACAATCCAAGATAAGAGAGAGAGGTATATATATATTAAAGTTTCAAATCAAAAGTAAGGTTTGGTCAGTCAATTGTCAACCTTAACTTTCCATCATAAAATCCTTTTATCATACAAAATTTAAACAATAGAGTTAAGAAGAATTATCATTTCATCTAAACCTTAACATTACTTTCATGTAATCCATTTAAGTTCCTTCAATCATCTAAACCTATTTAACAAAAGACAATAAGATACATAAAAGTATCTTTCAGACTTAATTCAATAGTTTTTGTAGTAATAAACATGTCCTTCCATCTAATCACCCCATTATCTCAGATTCATCCTAAAGTCCAAGATGTCATCAATCATAAATAAGATCATATGAACAAGTAAGGATAACCAAATCATCGTAAACAATTAATGTAAATCTGATTGAAGCATCCTAAAGTCTAGGATCAGAATTAGAAATCAATTCATGTTAGAAGTCAAAGACAACATAAATCATACCTCTCTAAAGTATAAGGTTGATTCTAACAAGAAAACAAGCTAACATTCAGATCCCATACAAGATACACAATCGTTAATATTACAGAAAGGAGAAGATGGGTTTAAGTTCACAACTTATACAAGACTTGATACTCCTTCCAAGCATATCATAAACTTCTGCTCTTCTACCCTAAGGACATTAATACACTTAGTCCTATCACATGGTCAAGAAGTGATATAACTATAACAGACCAGAGGAGGGACAACAACTATACCAAGTGAACAATATCCCATTTGAAATATTGATGAGTGATTGAGTGAGATTGCAGTCTCCTCATTTGTCCCATACTATTGTGATGAAGAGTAAACATTTCTCATTAAATAAATAATGGAAGATATAGAATAGATCCCATACAAACTTCACATGAAAGGTGCCAAAACTGAGAAGAATATTTCACCTAAAAATAAATCAATAACCAAACAAATATTCACCCAAGTCCTAAATGGGTTGAGTACCAAAAGACCAGGAAAAAGGAATGTAAAGCAACATCTAACCTTTACCTTTTGTAATCGCAATAGAGACAGGTTTGAAAGACATGATTCCATCAAGGATAAATGAGTGAATCATTTCTTAAAATCCCAGAGAAGAAAGGAAAAGTAGAACAATAGGATTAATCTGAAACAAACCTCCAATGAACTCTAAACCCATTAAAAGGAACACAAGTAAGCATTCAAGCATCACCCAAATAAGAGCTAGCATTCATCAACCATTATGAACATCTACCTCTATCCCAAAAGATATGGTACTGAGCTCAAAATCCCAAAAATATTTAAGAGATCATGCCAAGAAAAATATACAACAAGACAAGGTCCACTCAAAACTGTTATGCAATCCTATGTACTTTCAAATAAATGAGAAAACAACTAACCAATACCCAAAAAGAGTTTTCAAACTTAAACAAGAAGTGGTTAATCCTTAAACAACTTACAGTTTTAAGGTAAGCATAAAACAGAATAACATTTCCACTAGCAATATCATCCATCAGACTCATTCATAAAATTAGTTATGCCTCCAATACAGTGGTGTATCATCTACATAAGGGTTCTTGTAAAATCTCCTTAAATAACATCAGAAAGAAGACATGTAAGACGATTTAGAGAATTTCAAGATAACAAAACCAATGTTCAAAACCTACAACTCTTAGCTTACGTTTTCCCCCAGTCAAAAACAATAGTGGTCTTCAAATTTTACTACAACAAGGATAACAAACATAAACTAGAGAACAACAAGATCTTAATCAAAATTCATGATATCCAAAAATAAGTTCCCTATCTGAAGTCTTCCCATGGAGATTAAACAAAAACATTTAGAATAATATCCTCATAATCAAGCAAACCAAGATACATACATGGCTAGAGAAAATTTTAACTAAGATCACCTAACAGATCTTGGCTTTGTTTCAAGCCTCTGTGGAAAGATTAAAGAAAAATCTAGTTACTCAGAGGTATGGAAGCTACACACCCAGAACACACTTTCCACTATCCAACCAAAATTGATAATGCATCCAGGAGAACAACACAATACCATGAATAAAAATAAATTCATTCACAAAAACAAAACCAGAATATTTCCTTAAGAGCATAGTTTTTTTTATGAACATTTAAGTAAAAGCATAAGACTTAATGGATAGGGCCTATCATGCCTGATAGAGCTCCAGTCTTCTCTATTTCACAGAAAATATCCAAGAAGAGCTTCAATTCTTCCTTCAAAATGCCAACAACCCTCCAAACTTTCTCCTTCTCTTTCTTATAGCTTCACGGTGCCAACTTCTTCATTCAAATGCCATGCAAAGAAAGAGAGTTCATGCAAGGATAACATTCATGTAAGAATCGAACTGGAGGTTCAAAGAGCCAAAACAAACCACATGCAAAGCTCAAGCTCAAGAAGACCAAATGAACAAACAAAACCAAACCCCTCTTTCTTCTTCCTAGGCATTTTTCACCAATTTCAAAAATATTAAATGCAAAGCAGGATTGTCAGTCCTTCCTTTTCCCCCCACAACTATCTTTGTTTGGCAAATGACTAAGTTCAAATTTGCATGAAACTAACATTTGGTGAAGCTGCCAACTCATTCCCCCAACTTTCCACATGACTTCACCAACTTTGGCAGTTCAAAAGAGATAAGATCATATTAACTCCCTCATAAATGTCTAGGAGTTGATGCCACCAACCTCCCCCTTTCTATGTCATCCCATAGGTCCCTTTTAGGTTAGCCAACATTAGGTTAGGTTCAACATTAGTTTAGGAACTAACATAGGTCCTTAGGTCTAAGTCTTTAGTCTTAGGTCCCATTTAACATCCCATAATAACAAAAGAACTTAGTAACTTAGGTTAGGTTACACTTTTTAGGATAAAGTTCCTAATTTAAGGAACATAGTGTAAATAGGTTCCATGTTCATAATAAAAATTATATCACGCATTAACCAAAAGGAAGGATCAGATTAGAACACAAAATTTGAGTACGAAGCAGAGAGCCAAGGAGATCAAATTATGCATGACCTTAGCGCAGTTGAAGTCCAGCAACCTTTCAAATTATCCGACTTATTCATTATGACCTCAAAGTTTATAAATTAGAAGCATACCTTGGATTAATGAAATTGATCCAAGGTAATGTTTTTTGGATCCCGTGAGTTATGAAACTAAAACTCAATTTATCATTCCCAAGCAATGAATTATTCTACATAAAATAAAAAGATGAATTGCTTGATTTAATATTAAGAAAAAACATGACAACATCATACGTATTTCAGTAGATAACATATTACCTATTGCAAACATGATTTCCTGGGTCATAAGAGTACACCGTCTTAAGGAAAAAATAACATGTCAATGTTTAAACATTCCATAATAGAAGTCATTCCAATGCCACTTATAGACGTGATAACCAAGCCTTGTGAACTGAAACCTTGTCCAAACAATGAGCCAAAAAAATACCTCCAAACATCAAAAATGTTTGTGCAGTCATAGTTTGGTGTAATGTAAAATGATATCTTCCTGAAGCTATTTTCTCACCAATACTAACTGAGCTAGAAGTACTTGTCTCAGATACTAGAAAACTAAGTGTCATGGTTTAGTCTCTAGGTGGGTTAAGATACATGCCTACATCTCTCCTTTCTCCATACGATAATCTCTCACTAGAATTTGAGGGGTTTTCTATCTCACTTTTTCCAAGATGGGGTAGCACATACTGCTCAGGTCTCACGTTCTCTACGCTAACCTCAAATCCTTCTCGCAACGTATGTCTCCTTAATTCCATCACACCAGAAACTTTGTGATGTCTTATCAACTCCCTTTCTCATGCTTCATTGTACTTGAGCCTCCTTTCCTCTCTCTCTACTTCTGCCACAAGGTCTTCCATCTCCACCACAACATCTTTCGCACCCCACACCTAGCAAGAGTTTATCCAGCCATAAGAAATGCTTCCAAACTCGAAGTAATAATTAGGTTCTTGATGGATAGTGGTAAAGCACAAAAGAAAGATCCTTTGGGTTCTTACAAGAACTTGAAATCAGAAACCTCTAGATAATAATAATTTTAGATTGTGTACTCCAACTTGTAACTATTCAACACACCTTTCCACTAGTGATTAACAGCATGAGTCTAGGTCAAATCATTATCCTACAATTGCTGATATTCCTCCTGGGTCTAGACATGAGGTCTATAGTACCAACTCATCCTTGATGCATATGCTGAGAGCCATTCATACAACTCTACTGGGAAACAACATAAGAATGTCTCATAGAGCTCATGATACAGGTTCTCCTCCACCCATTTGCATGCATCAAACTCAAATCTAGTACTAAACCTCTGAGAAAAATCATCCTCTATTTTTTTAAGCTAGGTCTTGACGTTGTCCATGGTCATATGCTTTGTCATCACACATCATTCTCACCACAGCTTTAAAATAGGTCCCGGAAAAGGAACCAAAATGTATTCATCTTTCATAGACCTTCTATCTACCCCAAACACATTGGCCTATCAACCTATCACCCAGTATGCATTGGACACTCACCTAAGGTACGCAGGGTGTTGAGATTGTCTTTTATGTGAGCTTTGTGAGAATGTTCTGTTATTAATGGAGGATGGCTTATAAGAAAAAAATACATATATTCACTAAAAAATAGAAAGTAGAGATACCACATTCAAGCACAAATGTACCATAAATGGGAATAAACATTTTAATAAGCATAAAGGAGCTAGATCTTATCCATAACAACATGAATAACATAAGGTTTTATGCCCATATACAAAGATATCCAAAATAACACATCATATATTGATCTATAGACATTTACAGTAGCCTCATTACATCAAATGGGATTATCTCATACCATATACATCATGAAATAACATTCCAACCTTACAAAACTACTCTGAATAGAGATCCTAGTTATGTTTTCCCATTATAGCGCTTGTTCAAACCTGAGTGCATACATATATGCCTAGTAATAGCATTCTTGTAGAACTTTATTGCCTCTAAATCCTCTCCAACACTGTTTATTTCAGACCCAAACATTCCCTTAAATAGAATATGGATTCACCACCATAGTTTCACCCATTTGAAGATTGCATGCCAAGTGGGAGTGTGGTCATCCATGATTGAGTGTTTATGCCTCCACTAACTGTAATGATCCTCTTGGGAATATTCCCTATGTGGAATATTCTTTTCTTGACCTCCAAGGCTCTAGGTTGGCACCTTATCCATTGATCACGACTACTCAGGCCCTCATGTTTTTCTCCTATGATATCACCTTCGAAATGTGGCTAAGTCCCCAAACCCTCTTCTATTTCTGCGTGTTAACCTCTTCTCTCACGTGCCTTTCCTTGAGTGCCTTCCTACTTGATTTCCTTGCACATGCATAATCTTTCTACCTTGGGACTTATTTAATTTAGGGCCCAATAAGCATATTAATGCATATATGATTTGTAAGCAATAAAAATAGTGGTTGACAACTCCTTTTGGCCTTTTCGTTGCTTTATCTATTGCACTTTACTATTTCTAAGCTTGAATGAGCATCCTTTTGGATTTACACATCTTACAACTCTACCAACACTTGATTGATTTACCTTTTGATGGCCTCAGCCACTAGTGTTCATTTAGGAAAGAAGCACCCAGGAGCTCCTATCCCTTCTAGGTGCTCATGTGCCTCTCTTTCTTCTTCTTAATCTTTTGGGTGCCATTCTCTTCTTGGTCACATATAAATACTTTGAGTCGGCCTTTCAATTTTCAATTACAAAATTCAAATAAGGGAATCATATATATACTTAGCTATTTTTTCTAAATAAAGGGGAAAGCACTATAAACATTATCTATCACCATCTAAGCTTGTACAAAGGCACAAGAGCACTACAAAGTACATATCTAGCACATTCACACAAGGGACAAAGGATGCATTAGTCTACATACACTGTATAAGAGGGGATTTTATTTTATTCCATCACACACATTTTACACATTCAAGAAAATCTAGATCCATCCTACTATCATCATGCAACTTGCACAAGGGAAACCTAGGGCATCGCTTGATTATAAGTTCAATCTTCGAGTGATCTTTGGGGTCATTACGACTCCACATTCTACATATTATTTTATTAGATTTGATGTGGTTTATGGGCATGTACAGGTAGTCATTTTTTTTATAGGTTAAAGGTGTGACTGACGACCTAACAATGAAACCAAGGTGAGTCACAACAAATACCTTCTAACCTAGAAAAGGAAAAGTTATGAACATTTTAGCAAACAAAGGAACCCAGATAAGTCATTAGTGATTGGGGTGGTCTTGTCCTCCTACAGGTGTTTTTTTCCTAGAAATTCCTTGGGTTTTGAACCCTCATCAATCCTTTTTCATGTTGTTTCCAACCTATTCCAATAGATACATATTAATTATCACTCTCAGGTTGCACACGATCAACTAATTCATCATCCCTCTCTTATCTACTCAGGGTTTTACATTGTTGAATGCTTAGTGTTTACACATTACTATATTTAATCATCTGAATATCATTTTCTATAGTAAGTTACTCTGAAATAAGATTTAATTCAAATTAGATAAAATCATTTGGTGAACCCCAACTCCTGATTGACCACTTAGATCCTTATTTTTCCTATTTTGTAAGATTTATCTTTCCCTAACCCCAAACCCTAGTTTCATCAGGGTTTATATTTCCATCTATTTTCTATCATACATCTTATCTACATATTTATTCCTATATTTTCATCCTTGGTCCTATCTTATGGGTCACTTTCTAGGAATTTTATTTTACAAATTACTTTTTCTTTCATATAATGGTCACTAAAGTTCCTCAAGTCTCTATTATACAAATAACTCTCCTAGTTATCTGGATAACTTATATTTTCATTCTGACTCTGATGTTTCACATTTCAGGTTGTGCACACTCAAGATTGTTCTTTGACACCTTGGCATAGTTGGCTAGTTCCTCTGCATGCCCCGTATGCATGCCTTCTTGCTTCCCCTTCCCTTTGTATTCTTCTATCTCCTTCTATTTTCCCTTTTTGCACTTTTCCCTCTATGCACCCTCTTTCTTTCTTATCTTGTCGTGCACTCCTTGCACACACCTCTACAGACTTACCTTCCAATTGGCTAAGTCCCTGACATTTTCTCTTGTGTGCCGTGCACTTTCATACACTTAGCTCCCTCGTGCACCACTTTTTCTTTCTACCACTACGCACCCTCCTTCAGTTGAATGCTCATGCCCCTTCCCCATACTTGTCCCCTACAAGTATTTTCCTATTCCTCCTGTGTGCACACCTCTATGCATGCCTTCCCTCTGTTTCCCTTTCATGCACCTGCCTCTTGCTTCCTCATGTGCCTTGTGCCTTCTTCTATGCCAGTCACTGTGCCACATCATCTGTCAGACTTGAGTGTGCTACACATAACCTATCAAAGTTCACCAATAGGGCGCCGAATCCTGGACAACCAACTGGTGCATGACACGAGGCAGAAAAGACAAAACCAATGAATAGTTGGTTGATTTCTTCAGACAATCAGCATGCCATGTGTCATTACATGTCAGAGCAACCTGTAGACTTCTGACAACCATAAATTTTACTGCAGTGCTTAGATTCCCACATGTGTCTAGTCTCATTTGAAATCTGTTGACATCAACTACACATTGGACTTTTCAAAATCAAATTTAGGTGGGATTTGGTAGGCAGAAAATAGGGAAACATCTTTCTAATCATCAATGCACACATCTAATCGACCTCAACCACCAGATTTCAATCAGATCTTTCTTTCTTCCTTCTTCTACATGCCAAACAAACATGGGGAAGCACATCTGACAACCTTGTAGGTGGATTTGTAGGAATTTATCACTGGCTATTGGTGGTTGAAGATTTGAATCTGAGTTTCCCTCTCTTTCTCCTTCTCTTCTCTCCTTCTTCTTCTATAAATAACAGAGTTTTCTTTGTAAAAAGGATCCCTCTCTGTTGTAATGGACACCATGCCAAAATGGTGGCTGACTTCCCACGGGTTTCAGACCTTGGCATGGTCTCTATAATGTATTCTCACCTCCTGCCATGAATGTAAATGACTGTGCATCCTTAAGCAATAAAATCATGTTTTGTGGAACTCTTGTCTTCCCTTTCTCATTTTCATTGCATCTCACCTCTCTGTTTGTGTTCTCTGGCATGTTGTGCATATTCCTTGTAGTCCCCATGTTCATGTGTTGTACACACTGGAAGGCTGAGCCCATGTGTTGATCTATGGCACGCATTCCTCATCTACCCTCTTCTCATGTGCCCTCTCTATTTCCTTCACCACTCATGGAGAGAGATCGACCCTTTCCCTAGTGCTATCACCTTCCTTAGCTTAGGATTTCCCCTTTCTGCACATCCTTCTATCCCTGGTCCCTTGGCATGTTTAGTCTAGGATTTTCTTTCAACATTAGGAGTAGCAGTAGTGTTAGAGGTAGGTAGAGGAACTGGCCTTCTCTAGAGATCCATCTCAAGCATGCAAGGTCCCACAACTTGGAGATGGTTCCATTGTTGTCTCAAATAACTCAGTTCTTCTAGATCTGATATGCAGGTGCAAGTTTGAATGAACAATAGTTTCTGGCATGCCCGGTGGGACTAGTTTGAAGAGCTATACATCTTCATCTCAGCAAGTTTGATGTGTTTTGTTGAGATCCAGCCTTTGGAGGCATTTTTTTCAACACATCTGGTGACTCCACTGATCCAAACACACCCATTATCTCATTCACAGACTAGTCTCCCCTCCTTCTTTCATTCATTTTTCCTTCTTCCATCATTCCACCTTCCTCTTTTGAAGTTGTGCAATCATGACTTCTTTCCCTTCATGGAATTCTCATTTGCAACAGTAGAGCTATTTTTCTCTATCCCCACAATTCCAAAATCCTCCTCCAAATCAGTTTTATGAGCCCCATGTATCCTGAATATATGCACCTACTGAACCCATTTTTTTCTAACCAAAATGTTTATGAAGAACAGGTTTATGCAGATGATGGTGGAAAATCCATAGCAAAGCTAATTTTGAGAGGAGGTGCAAAAATGGAGATGGACATGATGCAACTCAGAGTCAAGTGCTCCATAAAGGTAAGCTAGAGTTGGCTACAAGGTCCCTTGTCCATGGGTCGGCCTTGTACCAGGTTGGTTTAGCACCCAACAGAAGCTGCACTTTATCACTGAGATGTTACCTCAAGTTACAAAGTGGGTGGAAGAAATGGAGGCTCAAAAATATAGTGCATGAAACCCTATAAATGGGGACACCCTTCACTAAGATCTTACAACCCTCCCATTCCTTCACATAATCCTACATCATCTCAGCCTATTGTACATGTTCCCAGCTTCTTACGCATTTCCCCCATTGAGAATTCCAATCCTCCATTCTCTCACCTTTATTTCTCTACCATCCATCCCTCCTTTGCGCACTTCCATTCCTTCAGCATGTGTGTTTCCATGTTCCTTCTGCGCCCAGGCTCCCATTTCCTTCTAAGTCCCCTCTGTCTAATTGTACCATAAATGAGCAACCCCTTGCCAACATGCACATTCCCAACCAATGTCATCATGTTCAATGACTGCAGAATAGTTGAAGAATGGTGTGACTCTGAATGGGAAGAGGAAATCATACAGGCACATGTTTTAGAAGAAAACCAGTTAGTTCTAGAGGGTGCAGTTCTAAAGGAGAATGAGTTGTTTGTAGAGGCAGAACCATGCGTGCCCCAGCTTTACACGACTAACCTGCAAACACTCCCCTTTAGAAGGAGAGTCTACAAGAGGATCCCATATGTGGGATTGAGCTTCAAAGTAATGGGAAAATCACAAGGATCAGACCATGCCCAATCAGATATTTGGCTAGTCTAGAGCCAAAGATAGAGTTGCCACCAGTCATGCTCACTTCAGAGCATGAGGAGCTTCAAAGTGCCAAAGGTCAGCAAGAGTACCTCCCAAATCCAAGCGTAGAACAACTTCAGGAGGTATATATTCTATTTGTTGATACTTTGAGGAGGGTGAAACACCATCTACAAGTCAGTTTTTCACTCTTTTTACAGACCATGTTCAACACCAAATCAATTACATGGTCACAATTTGTGAGGAAGGGAAGCTACTTCTCCCTACCTATTGTAGGTTTTACTTGAGTGCCCTTTGCCTCTAGTTAGAGTAGGTTAGTTTAGGTTTTCTTTCAGTAACACAAGTGCTCATGCACACTCTGCATGTTCCCTTTGGGACATGTATGATTTTCAGATTTTGTACATAGTGTTGTGCTTCTATTTCAGCACTGCTCCTCTGGCACCTTTCCTTTCTTGTTGCGTGCTGCATGCCCCTTTTTTGTTACTTCCTGGGATGAAGTTCAATTTTGGTAGAGGTAGTTCCAACAATCCATGCATAACTTTCACTCTCATAAATCCAATTCATAATATCTTCATATGAGAGCAGCAGTTCAGTTCAGAGTTTAGACAGTGTTCAAGGGACTTCAGGGATGTTCTTCAAGTTTCTTATCAGATCTTCAAGTTTAGCACTTGACTCCATGCCCAATGGACTTCTAAGGCTACTGGTCTCTTCATCTAGTAGGAAGATGGCCCCTGAAAGTCACCAAAACTGTTATCCAAATAACTCTCCTAGTTATTTGGATAACTTATATTTTCATTCTGACTCTGATGTTTCACATTTCAGGTTGTGCATGCACTCAAGATTGTTCCCTTGGACACCTTGGCATAGTTGTAGTTCTTCCTCTGCGCACCCTTTAGATGCACCTTTTGCTTCTTGCTTCCTTCACATGATTCCCCCCTTGTATTCTTCTATCTCCTTCCATTTCCCCTTTTACACTTTCCCCTCTATGCACCCACTTTCATTCTTATCTTGTACACACTCCTTGCACACACCTCTGCAGAATTTCTTCCCAAATTGGCTAAGTCCTTGTCATTCCTCTTGCACACTTTGCATACACTTAGCTCCCTCCTGTGCACCACTTTTTTTCTTCCTCTGCGTGTGCCCTTCCTTAGTTGAATGCTCACCCCCTTCCCCATACTTGTCCCCTGCAAGTATTTTCCTATTCCTCCGCATGTGCACCTCTGGGCATGCCTTCCCTCTATTTCCCTTTCACATGCCTTCCTCTTTCTTCTTGCCTTGCGCCTTCTTCTATGCCAGTCACTATGCCACATCATCTGTCAGACTTGAGTGTGCTACATGCAACCTATCAAAGCATGCCAACAGGGCACCAAATCTTGACAACTAACCGGTGTGTGACACATGGTAGAAAAGACAAAACAAATGAACAGTTGGCTGATTTCCTCAGTCAATCAGTGTGCACCATGTGTCATTGCATGTCAGAGTGACCTGTAGACTTCTGATAGCCATAACTTCTACTTTAGTGCTCAGATTCCCATGCACCCAGTCTCATTTGAAAGCTGCTGACATCTACTACACATTGGACTTTTCAAAATCAGATTTAGGTGGGATTTGGTAGGTAGAAAATAGGGAAACATCTTTCTAATCATCAATGCACACATCTAATCACCTCAACCACCAAATTTCAATCAGATCTTGCTTTCTTCCTTCTTCTACATGCCAAACAGACATGGGGAAGTGCATCTGACAGCCTTGTAGGTGGATTTGTAGGCATTTATCACTTTTTGTTGGTGGTTGAAGATTTGAATCATGAGTTTCCCTCTCTTTCTCCTTCTCTTCTCTCCTTCTTCTTCTATAAATAACAGAGTTATTCTTTGTAAAAAGGATCCCTCTCTATTGTAATGACACCATGCCAAAATGGTGGCCAAATTCCCATGGGTTTCAGACCTTGGCATGGTCTCTGTAATGTATTCTTGCCTCCTACCATGAATGTAAATGACTGTGTATCCCTTAAGCAATAAAATCATGTTTTGTGGAACTCTTGTCTTCCCTTTCTCATTTTCATTGCATCTCACCTCTCTATTTTCATTTTATTTCATGTTATGCATATTCCCACTTACAGTCCCCATGTTCATGTGTTGTGCATGCTGGAAGGCCGAGCCTTATGTGTTGATCTGTGGCATGCGTGTCATCCACCCTCTTCTCCTATGCCCTCTCTTTTTCCTTCGCCGTTCGTGGAGAGTGATCGACCCTTTCCCTGGTGTTATCACCTTCCTTAGCTTAGGATTTCCCCTTATGCATATCCTTCTATCCCTGGTCCCTTGGCATGTTTAGTCTAGGATTTTCTTTCAGACATTCTGATCTCATGTCTTCTACATGTGATCATACAAGCAAGGTCAAGGTCTTACCACAACAGGAACCTCTCTAGTTTAATCAAAATGCTAGGCAACATGATATTCTCTCTGAGATCCTCAATCTATAGTTAATCATCTTTCCACCTACTCATTACTACCCTTTTTATCAGCTTACCAAATACAAAGTTCACCCATTTACACTTATCATTGAATTAATGGACATTGTGGCAATGATTTCTATGCTTCAGAATAGAGAATCGAGTAACTTCAGTATCAAGGATTTATTTCATTTACTACACAACAATTTTTTACACACTCATCTCCAATTACCAGACCCCAATGGATTCTCAAATCTGATCATTCTATGTCTAGCAAGCATCATGAAATAGTCTTGTTCCTTCTCCAGTAATGAAAGAGTCACCACATGTCCCATCTAAGGCCAAACCATTAAGGAAGAAAAACCAATTCCCATGCCATAAGTTGAGATCCCTCAGTAACCTCCTAAAATTAATCTTATAATTCCTCCTTTCAATCTAGATAATTTTTATGTCAATGATTGGGACACATTTCAACATCTTCCACCATGGCATGGTCTCTCTACCATAATCGAATAGATCTCCATCACTCACACAATTGGGGACCATCAAACTTCCCCCCATAGTCACATGTTCTAATCAGTTGTTTCCTATCCATATTACTCACATACACACTTATACCTTATAGGTTTTTTATTTCCACTCAAATGCTTAGGTGCACTTGCACTTCATTTCGATAGATCTGAACACTCATCTGAAGCATGTGAAGCTACTAGATCCCTCTTTTATGAAATCTTGTCAAGATGTTAGCATGCATGTTCATACTAACCATTAATAGATCATATATTTAAGTGCAAGTCATAACATTCACCATTCCATAAACCAACAATCATAACATCTTAGATAAGAATTAAGATTAGATTCACCATACAAGTATCATGATCAAAGACATCAATTATTAGAATCCAACCATAAATATCCATTAATACTGAAAATATTACATAACAACAGTTGAATACATAACCATAGTCACCAAAGAGTCATGTGCACTAGAACATCAAAGCAGCATAACTCTATTACATC
Source organism: Taxus chinensis (assembly GCA_019776745.2). Taxonomy (NCBI): domain Eukaryota; kingdom Viridiplantae; phylum Streptophyta; class Pinopsida; order Cupressales; family Taxaceae; genus Taxus; species Taxus chinensis. The sequence goes on along the minus strand of JAHRHJ020002630.1, from coordinate 135,790 downwards.
ACATGGTCTCTAATACATCATGTCCAAAACTATGCAGATCATCTAATATATATAGGGGTGGGGACTTTCCCTTCACCGCCCATGCATCTTAAAAATAGATTGTATCCTAAAAAATAGTCATGCATACATCAAGAAAGAAATACATGCTTTTTTAACAAGTCTAATAATAGATTAACCCAAGGATATTCTCTACTCTAATATTATTATTAGCCTAAACTCGTGCATGTGCCTTTATCCCAAAAATAGACTCTTCTTACCCGCCAAATTCTCCTTGCATGTTGTATACTCCAAGTCTATTTTTAGCTTGTTCCTAAAAAATTGGCTAAGTCCTGACTCTCTCTTCTTGTGCTCATCCTATTCATTCTACCACACACTACCTCTGTCAGCGTGTGTGTGTGTGTTTCTCTTGCTATCCCAATACTTATTCATTTTATTGTAGCAAATATTACACCACACTAGGTATGTTTTTTGTTCACGGAAACACTACATCTTGCTACATAAAATATTCATATAGTAATCCACCAAAAATCAAAGAAAAAATAATTTGAATGTATGGCTTGTGCCAAATATTAAAAGAATCAAGTTGTTTATTGAGTGAGAAGGAGTAAAAATTATTGAATCACCATTTTCTCTAACTCCTTCCACCCTTTCAACTCCCTACTCATATATACATGTGCATCACCAATAATCTCTGTAACCTCTACTGGAGTTAAATCTTCACCCATTCCATTTAGCTTCTCAAGAAGTGTCTCTAGCTGTTTACCTGCATAATTTAGTGTTTCCATCCTACGCATAACCTAAGGGAAGAGTTCATTAAGTTTTATTTTTATTTAATCCCTCAAAAATTTGATTGCCTCCCTCTTTTGTTCGACCTCGGCCAAAATCCTTTCTCGTTCTGCCCTGTTACTCTTATTTATTGCTTGGAACTCCTTCAACTCTACTTCATCCTTGGCCACCAACAAACCCACAACATGGTCAAATTCCTCACAGTTTTCATATACTACCTTTTTACTATACATAACTACTTTGAATGCTCTAGCCAACTCACCATACTGTGAAAGGGATGCTTCCATTTGATATTTATCATGATGCTTATGTCATACCAAGGTAAGAGTCATCTTTTCACTTATAATCATTTACACTAGATCTTCTAGGAAATGGAGGGCTAACTCATAGGTAGTATCACCTTGGGGTACCAAGTCCTAGCACATGAGTGTAATTACATCTAAGATGCACTATGCCTTTTTATACGCCACTCATGTCCTCCCCCTCTCTTATCGTACCTCTTGTTTTAAATGCATAATAATATTTTATTTCTCCTTTATATCCTTATCGGTATCCTTAATCTCTTTGCGCAAGTTCCTTATTTTGCAGTCCTTATCAAAAAATTGACTCCAACGTCTGTCGATAGCTTGTTGAGCACATTACACGATTTCACATATGTCAATTGTTGGGATTTTACTATCGGTATGCTTCTCTTAGAGTGAAATTTAGATGGGTCTATGTTAGCAATTACGCACTAACTTCAAATTCAGGGTCCTCCATATATGACTGGAATGCCCAGGAGAGCATCTTTTTGGTGCATGGAAAGGCTTCTTATTTCCTAAAAAATGCCAATGGAACAAGTCCTCTCTAGCCACTATGTTTTGGGACATTGCATGCAACACCTTGTTTGTATCATCGTAATAGTGCTTCATGGGTCCTTGCGGTGTATACTTCGGTCTTCTCTTTCTTCAAGCACCCTTTGGAAAACTTAAATCAAGGGTGTTATCCAACTCTCTTATTTTATCTTCACTCTTATCTTCCTCTCCACAAACGCATTCTTCTTCCACACCATGTTCTACAATGTGCTCTACTTCCTTTTCAATCTGGAACTCTGAAACAAATAATAAGGTAATGAGGCATAGGAGGAATACCTATGTTATGTAGATGGTAGAAGGAGTTGTGCGCACTGTAGAATTTTGATCCGAGCTGATTGTGTGAGCTTCCCTTTGGCTAGGGATGAACGACCTATATAAGAATCACAACAAGACAAAAAAATAGTATTAAATAACAAGAGTCAGAGGACTGCCTAGGGATAGCTAGATCTAGGAAGTATGATACTTCCTAGAGGGTTGTCAATCCTCTATTTAATACAAATCAATGCGAGAAGAAATAATAAACAAGTACATCCTATTGTAGTTATAATATTTAGGCTTCTCTAACAACATACAATAAAATATTTACTAAAAGGTAAGGCTAGGCTTAGATCTGAGTGGCTGGGTAGGTTGTCAGGTGAGGAAGAGGTTATGGGTGAAGTCTGGATGGAGTTAGGAAGGGGTTTTGGTTGTTTTAAAGAGGTGGTGAGCTCATTGTTTTTAGGGAAATTTAACAAACACAGAGACCGACGTCGGCTAGGTGACCGAACGCTAGTATAGGAGGGTGACCGATGCCGGTTGGGTGACCGGTGTTGGTAGGGGCAATTAGTGGGAGACTATTAAAAATAGGTTTTTGAACCTCTCTGTGATTGCATAGAGAGTAAGGGTGGTGTTGATAAGGTCATGATATTGTTAAGAAGACTCAGGTATGCTGAAAAGGAGGTTGGAAAGGGTGTAAAGGCTTGGGATGGTAGAATAACAGGTTGGTGGGAAGAAGGTGATATATAGGTAATGGAAGGAATATAAACATAGAAAGAAAACAAGAGATCTATATACTAGAATAATCACAAATGATAAAATCACAATACTTACTTGGTATTTTGTAGATCCTGTGAGTGGGGATGGTTGGTGGTTGATCATAGAGGAGATGTTCTGGGTCCAGTGTCATGCTGAGTGAATCCTGTGTGCTCCTGTGAGTATTCCAATGCTCTGGAAGGAGGACCTGGTTGCTTGTCTTGCACTGTGGTTGTGTGTTCATCATCGCAATGTAGGAGAGCTTGAAGATTCGAGCTTGAATGCAAGAGGGCTCCAATAACTGAATGACCAACCCTTGTGAAGAGTTGTGAAAGTGTATATAAAGTGACCACTAGTGGTTAGGTAACTGACACCCGCTGAGGAAAAACCAGTGTCGGTTAGGGTGAATAGGTCAAGGTTGTCAAAAACATATTCATATTTGCTATTTTTGGCATGATTGATATTTTGTACCTGTGTCTTAAGTGATAGATTGTGCCCAGATATGTAGATCCTTTTTTGGAGGAGTTATGGGAGTTAATTACTAGGGCTAGACTAAGTCTTAGTTAGTTAGGATAAGTATAGACCTAGTCCTAGTTAATTAATAGGCTGGGAATGGGTCTTGGGTGAGTTGGATAGGTGAGGTGGAGGGGTGAGGTGGAGGGTGAGTAGATAAATTAATTTAATTAAAGTAATTAAACTAATAATGATGTGAGGATGAGAATTAATTTAATTAGGGATAATTAAATTAATGTTAATGTATCAAAAGGGGTCGTGGTTAGATATATGTGTCAAATTGTTGGATTGAAAGGGGTTAAGGGGATGTGACCCAATTTTGGGTGTCTACATTTTCCCCTTTTTGTCACATAGAATTTTTTGATAAGCGATGCAAATAAAAAAATAAGTGGTTATCCCAAGTATGAGTGAAGGTGATCCCCCTCAAACTTGGAACTGGTGAAGGAAGAGGCTGAATCGGTGATGGGTTTGATAAAATGGTAGGTGGAGTGAAACTAAACTAGGTAAAATGTGGGCATGGGAAATGGTGATATGGGTATAGGTAATGGGTTGGGGCATTCAAATGCATGCACATGTATAGAATGTGACAAGGTACTAGGTTGAAGAGCTCACAAACTCTACGGTGTCAAAGGTCGATAGTTTATCCAAACAAGGTGAATGTGATCCAGGTATCCAAGGTACAAGATATGGTCCTTGAAACACAACTAGGCTAGGTGCCGGAATAGGAAATAGGTGTGTTCCAAAGCACCAATAGGTTTGGTCTAGTCAAGATAAACAACACGACATAAGGCAAGGAAAGGTTGGTAGGAAAAACAACATGAGTATCAACGTCACAAGGTATAGTGAGTAGGTGAATTCGAGTGTCAAATAGGTGTAGGTAGGTTGGGTAATAGGTAAGGTTGTAGGAAAGGCCCTAGGTAGAGGCAACAACATGCCCCAAATGACAAGGTGGTTGGGTGATAGGTAATTAGGCAATTAGGTTGAGTGATAAGGCTAGGTGTAGACTTGGGTAGGATGAAAAAAGGGTTTCAGGGCAATCAAATGTGGTGATAAGTGGTGTATAGTGGGCTCAAGAAGGATAACCAATACCGGTCAAGGTAACCGATACCAACAAGATAAACTGACCATGGTACACTAGGGCACGTGACCGATACCAGTCAAGAGAAACCAATGTCGGTCAAGTCATATTTGGGGTAAAAAAGGTAAAATCCACCTTTTACGGATTCATTTGTTCATTTCTAATTTGGGAAAATGACAGAGAGGGTCTTTTGGCTTGTCTAACTTGGTGAAAATGATATACGTACAATCCAGGATGATTTGGAGAGAGGTGAGTGATGATTGGATTGCGATTGTTAGGTCTATGGGATCGATTAGAGTGATTTGATTAGGTGAGAGTTGTGGAGATTGGTGGAGGCATGACAGAGGTAGGAGAGGGAGCTGGAGGACCACCAGCTTAGAGACCAAAGATCCCACCATGGAGACGACATCAGATAGAGGTAGGATATGCTTTCCATCCTTGTTTTGAGTGAAAAATGAAGGTTCAAAAATGAAGGGTTTGGGGGAGAAATTGAATTTGTAATTTGGGTGAAATATGATGAAATTGGGTATGGGGAGGGCTAAATATAGTTTAATTAAGTTGGTAAATGAATATGGGTGGGATTTGGATGGGTTGGGGTAGTTTTTAGGTATTTTTTGTTAATTTTTACAAATGGGGGATGTGGGGTTTCAGTTTCTGGTGCCGAACTAGTGACCGACGTCGGTCTAGGGTTGGATCGACATCGGTGGGCTAACCGGCATTAGTAGGACTAACAGGTGACCAGTACCGGTCAGGGTGACCGATGCCAGTCACTGTGAAAAGTGTTGAAGTTGTTTCAAAATGGGTTGGGGAAGGTAGAATTGTTAGGCAAGGGTGAGATAGGTTTAGGGTAGGTAAGATAGAATATACTAGGTCTGAGGTGAGGCATGATGAAGTAGGTAGGTGAGTGGGAAATGTGTTGAATGGTCAAGGATGTAGGGTAGAAATTTATAGGGAGGAATACAATGGATAAAGTAAGTTAGAGAAAATAGGTGAAGATGTGGATGAAGTGTTAAATGTGAACATTGGGTATTGGGTAGCCTAGGAAAGGAATAGGTAAGGAGTGGGGGTCAGGTGTGGGGTAATAGAGTACTGATAGAGTGGTTTGATTAACGTGGTTGAGTGGTGATGCAGGTGAGGCAGTAGCTCACTATGCAGGATCAGGTGCCACCTTTCTTGAAAAATATGTGGCCTACTGTCACGTATGATTATTAGAAGCATATACAAGAGGTTGGGCTTGGTTATATTAGGTACTATAGGCATATAGTATGAGATCATAGCTTGATGGTCACTCTCATCGATAGATGGGATGTAATGACCAATACCTTCCATCTACCTACTGGTGAGATGACTATCACATTGGAGGATGTGTATCAGATTATATGACTTCTGATTATTGGTGAGCCAGTGTATCAAATTTCATCAGAGGCTTCAGTGGAGCCCATAGTGGTTGTGTTTGGAGAGGTGATGGGTGAGTTGAGAGATCACAGTGTGAGCATTAGTTATGGGGATATGTATGTAGTACATCCTTAGGAGATCAGATTAGCAGTGCTGATGATGGTGGCAGTTGGGTGCTATGCACTTCCTGATTCAGAGGGTGGGAGATATCCCCGGGAATTGATGGGGGTTTTACAGGATATGATTGAGGACCAAGTCTTCTTTGCTTGGGCACCCATATTTTTTAGTTCAGTATACAGGGAGTTATGGGCATATCAGAGGATTAGGTGGTTTGGCATGTATGTTGCACCTATCTATTACACTGTTGGGCATATGAGCGCATCATATGTTTGCATCTTGTAGGTCTTCCATGACAAGATTGGTTCTGAGGCATCTACAGGGTTGGATTCAGGAGATGGGTACCTGTAGGAGCACATCTGAGGGTGGATACTACTATCCATGATGTTACCTACTACAGGTGGTTGTTGGATGACTTATCACTGATCGATATTTTGTGGTAGACATATGTGGACTTTCCATCCTACAGGGGCATGGTTGAGGAGATGGAGGGGTTGTAGTTGGTCTGATGGATACAAGGTAGGTGTGCAGGTGAGCACAAGATGATACTGGTGGAGAGAGTTAGACAACATTTTGGGCTTCGACAGGATGTTCCTCCACCATTTCTGTAGTATCATAGGGATGATGTGGAGAGACCTATGTCTCTACCATGTCCTACAGTGCTGATAGGGAAGGAGGAGCAAGTGGCAGATAGGAGGATTGATGATCTTGGTATGATAGATGCATATAGGAAGTGGTGGGTGGCTCAGCTATAGGTAGCACCACCTAGACCCAGGTAGCCAACTTTGGCCACCATTATTGTGTAGAGGGATTAGTTGTAGGGTTAGGTCACAACATTACAGTTGCAGCTATCTCAGTCTCATGCTCAGGTGACCACCTTACAAGGATAGGTGATAGGGTTACAGGGGCAGCTGGCGCAGGTGTAGGCATAGGAAAGGTGATGGGGGCTAGGTAACCACATTACAGGCACAGGTTTCCACCTTACAGGAAGTTGCGACTCTACAGGGCCAGTTGGCTTAGTAGGCTCCTTGACAGGCACCTGCACAGGCTCCTGCAGGGGATGGAGCATAGGTAGCAGTGCTTACAAGCATAGATTACAGGTTTATAGGGTCATTTAGCGGTAGCCCATGTGTAAATTGTGGCATTACATGTGTAACTAGCTATACAGGCACCAACTTTAGCACCACGACAGGGTCCCTTGGTACATGTAGGAGGACAGGGGCCACTATTATTAGGGTAGGGTCCATAGGTTGGAGCTAGGGTGATGGCACCACCTCAGACAATATCCATGGAGAGGTTCAGGGATTCCCTGAATGAGGCCCACTATTACATGGACAAGCTAGTAGATGTCGGTATTGATGTTATATCATATGCCAAGCATAGGGCCCAATAGGAAGCTAGTCAGAGGACCAGTACATGGACCCATAGTACTAGTACCACAGGTAGCCATCAGTCTCATAGGCATGGCGAGAGGGAGGTGATGAGTTCATAGAGGCTAAGACCATTAGAGGGTGGGGAGATGATGAGCAGGTGGAGGACAGACCAGCTGAGGGTTCAGGTGATAGCAGAGGCGAGGGTCCTATATGGGAGTGAGGCAGGATGATATGTGTGAGTGTATTTTGATTTTTGATATATATACCAGCCTGCATGCCGAAGATGTGAGATTGTACATGAGATTTTTTGAGATACTGTTATTGTTTATACCTGTGTATATATGTATTGATACACAAACACTCCCTTTTTATAGTTGATTATGATATTGGATTGATGATGTACTTGGTTTCATTTCCATTGTTTTGTTATTATGGAAACTTAACTTGATGGATGTTGTAGGTTTTGTTTGTAGGCTATGGAAACTAGGTAAGGTTAGGCATGGTTGAGTTAGATGTAGGCATGGTGGAGTCATGGTGGAGTCAGTATGGTATTTAGAAGGTTTAGGCATGATGGAGTCAGTTTTAGGTTGGTGGAGTCAGGTATAGGCATGGTTTATGATGAAAAGTCAAGTTTTAGGTATGGTGGAGTTAGGTTTTTAGGCATGGTTGTATAGGATGGTTTGAATTTGAAAATTTCCAAGTTATTGTTTTTATGGAAATTAGATGAGTTAGGCATGGTTAAGTCATGGTGACTATGATGTGGTTGTACATGTTTTGGTTGATTTGTTTATTGTTGAATATGAAAATGAAATGATGTTAAGGTAAAATGGTTTAAATTTCCAATGTATTGATATTATGGAAACTAGGTTGTTTAGGCATGGTTGAGTCTGCTTTGTGTTGAGTCAATTTAATTTCCAAGTTATTGACATGATGGAAAATAAATGATGAGGTATATATGATGTATGGTTTGATTTAAAGTTAACTTCCAAATTATTGTTGTTATGGAATCTAACTAAGTGTTTTGTTTGATGTGGAAAATAATGATGATGGGGTAAAGGGTGGCCGAGCTAACCTCAAAGGGCCCCATGCCCTAAGAGTGCTTCCTACATAGCCCTTGTGAAAGGGGCCTCAGGCCGATGTAGTTCTCCCTTAAACTAGGGAAGAAGAAAGGTGGGTTGGGTAGGTTGAATAGGTAGGTGGTTTAGGTAACATGATTGGGTAAGGAAAATTGATGAAGATAGGCAAGGTGAAATGTGAAATTGGTAATAGGTAGGGTAGATTAGGTGTAGGTGTATAGGTGACAGGATTGGATGATGTTGTCTTAGTGAATCAAATAACCATGTAGGTAGAGGTGAAAAAAGGAAGAAAAATTCCCCAAGTTGGCAAAGACCCTAAGTGTTGGACCCTAAAACTTATTTGAACATAAGTCCATAGATACATTGCACAATCGATAGGTCTAAAGGTGAAAGAAGTTACATGATCACAATGTGTGGAATACATGCCACGTCCCTTAAGTTAATTGGAAAATAATGAAATGGAAGGTGAAGTGGAAGGGTTGGTTTAGCGTAAGCTTGTTGTGGGACAGTATGCCCCTTCTACAAGATACCCAAAACCTAGATAGGAAAGTCCATGACTAAAAGTTTATAATTTTTTCTTTTTGACTTTTTTCTTTTTTCTTGTTTGTATAGATTGATCAATGTGGGAAGTCTATACTAGGATAAATAGGTTCTCCTTGAGGTTTTTCTGAAGCTGATCGATGCGGGAAGCTTCAGAACAATTTATTTTGAGAAGTACAAGCTAGTCTTCTTTTTGGATAGACTAAATACATTTAAATGGCTAACTTTTTATAGCTGTCCTTCAAGGGAGTAGTCTATTTATAGTAGCTAGAGAGATGTAGATGTCCTTTTGAGGGATTCATCTATTTGCAAGAAGTTTGACTCAAGGAGTAGAGTTTTTGGTATCCCCAATTAGTTTTTATTTTTTTTTTTTTGACTTAAAGTCATGGACAAGACTATAAAGGAATATAGGCCTCTTTTATGAAGGCAAGACCATAACACAAACAAGTCTAGCTATGAAAGAAGGGGTTTTAAGTGACGAAGGACCATGGGATTCCACCCTGAAGAGGATGAAAAGTATCCATGAGAATCATGCCATGAGTAGAGCCATGGTACTCATATTGAAGACAAGGCTGAATGGTGATAGATAGTCACACAATTCTAGTTTAGTCATAGGTCCTTAAAATAGGTAGTTGGAAGGAGAAGTGCACTCAAGGGATGAGCATGTAAGTGACATAAAGTGATGTAGTACTTTATTCAACAATAGAATGGTCAAAGATGCAAGGCATTAAGGGGCTCAGGTTCAGGTTTACCTTCAAGTGAAGCTAAATGATAAGCACTTGATCCATAGGCATGGGTAATAATATAAGGTCCAAGCCAATTAGGAGAATTTTTTCCCCATTTTCTTTTCTCTACTTTGGTTACATGTTGATTTTCCTTTAAGAAAAGATCACTGACCTTGAAATTTTCTCATGGACACATTTTTCATAGGCTTTTTAATACATTTTCTATAGATTTGTAGGTGATCGAGGGAAGTTAAACGATGTTCGTATAAAATCTAGAGTAGTGCCAAATGATCTTGGTGAAATTCATCATCATTGAGCATGTCTTTGAGTGATATGCGAAGAGAGGGAATTTGGACTTCAAAAGGTAAAATGACTTTGGTGCCATATACTAAAGAAAAAGGTGTGGTTGAAGTGGATGTGTGAATACTAGTGCAGTAATCCCATAAAGCGAAAGGAATGTGCATGTGTTAATCCTTTCTTGTATCATCGACAAATTTCATGAGAATCTTGTTGAGGGTTTTTTTGGAAGATTCACTTGGCCATTGGCTTATGGGTAATAAGGTGAAGAAAAACTGAGTTGAATGCTGAAAGTTGTCACAAAGTTTTTGTAGGGTTTTATTCTTGAACTATTTTCCATTGTCTGTGATAAGGTGATGGGGAACACCAAAGTGGAAAATGATGTGATGATTGATGAACTCACATATTTTCTCAGCTTTGGTAGAAATGAGAGGAATGGCTTCAACCCATTTAGTGTAATATTCGGTTGCAGTAATGATCCATTGATGGCATTGAGAGGAGTGAGGGTTAATCTCTCTGACAAGATCCAAACCCCATTGAGAGAAAGGCCAAAAGTCCCTGGTGACTTGTAAGGTGTGACTAGGGGTATGGTGAAGGTTAGCATGTTGCTGACATTTCACACAATGCTTGACATAGTCACAACAGTCTTGGTTAAGGGTTGGCCAGTAATAGCCAAGGTGAAGGATGTGTTTAGCAACAACATGGCCACTGAAAGTGTCCACCACAAATTCCATCATGGATTTCCTTTATGGTATATGGGATTTCAGAACTTATTAGGCACCTAAGTAGGATACTGTCAAAGCCACATTTATAGAGAAGACCACCCATGAAAACATAACGGGAAACCTTTTGAAGAAAGGCTCATCGACCATTACGAGTGAGATCTGGAGGTAAGATGGAAAGGGAAAGGTAATCAACGTATTGCTTATACCAAATATCACATGGGTCGGTTTCAATTCATCCCAAAAATTTTACACCATAGCTTAGGTGAGAAGGTGACTGCACCCTTTGCACCATGACAAAAAAAATTGATTCAGAAGGTGAGGCAGGTATCTGTGAGGCCAAACAAGCCATGGTATCTACCAATTTGTTAGTGGAACGCAGAGTGGTTTGAAGATTGTAATGATCAAAGGTAGTCAAAAACATGTCAACATGATGTTTATACTTTTGAAGGGTTTCATTATGACACTGGTATGATCCATTGACTTGATTTACTACCAGTTGAGAATCACCAAAGATATTAATGGTTTTAATATCGAGGGAAATGGTAGTTTGGAGACCTAGTACGAAGTGCTTCATATTTGGCCATGTTATTAGTACATTCAAAATCAAGTTTGAATGATAAAGGCATAGGTTCACCATCAAGAGGAATGAGGATAACACCCGTGCCACCCCCACATTGACATTTGGAACTATCAAAGAATAAGGTCATTTGGTAGGCCATGGCATCCATGTCTTCAAGAGAAATAATGTAAATTGATTCGTCAAGAAATTCGAAGTTAGAGGATTGATGTCCAGGAAGTGGTGCATCTGCAAGTTGATCAGCAATGGTTTTTCCTTTAATAGACTTCTGATGAGTAAACTCTAGGTCTAAGTCTGCAAGGAGCATGAGCCAATGTGAGGTATGTTGGTGTTGGTAAGGCTTAGCATACATGAAGTGGAGAGGGTCATTATGAGTGACGAAGAAGGTTTTATGATTAAGTAGGTAGTGGAAAAGTTTGGTGGTGATGAAGACTAAGGAAAGGTAGAGTTTTTCAACATGAGTGTATCTAGTCTCATAGTATAAAATTGTATAGCTTATTTAATAAACCATTTGTTCCCTATGTTACTCATCATGATGAGTGAACATGGCACCCAAGGAATGGTCAGTAGCTGAAATGTAAAGGTAGAAAGGTTGATCATCTTTAGGTGGGATGAGCATGGGTGGCTGAAGAAGATAGGCCTTCAATGCTTCAAAGGCTTTATGGCATTCATCATCCCACTTGAAGGAGACATCCTTTTTAAGAAGATGGTGGAAAGGATGAAAATGATCAGAAATTTGGGAAATGAAACATCAATAGATTGCAATTTTCCTTGCAAACTACGAAGTTGTTTTAGGTTAGTGGGTGGAGGCATCTCAAGAATGGCCTTGATTTTAGTGGGGTCGACTTCGATGCCACACAAAGAGATGATAAAACCAAGAATTTTTCTAGAGAGGACAACAAAGACACACTTCTTTGGTTGAAGGCACATGAAGTATTTGATAAGATGGTCAAAATGATTTTAAGGACAGGGAGATGTTCTGCATGACTCTTGGACTTACCAAGAAGATCATCGACATAGTCTTCTAGTATGTCATGCATGATGTCATGGAAGATGTAAGTCATAACACACTGATAAGTGGCACCATAATTTTTCAAGCCAAAGGGCATGAATTGATAGTAGAAAGTCCCCCAAGGGGTGATGAAGGAGGTTTTATGTTGATCTTCAGGTGTGAGAAATATTTGATTATAACCTGAGAACCCATCCATGAGAGATAGCATCTCATGGCCAGTTGTGAGATCAACAAGTTGGTCAATGCTAGGCAAAGGAAAGTCATCCTTTGGGAAAAAAGGTTGAGGTCATGGAACTCACAGCACCCCTGGATGCAGATCAGGCTTCTAGGTTGATCACTCTAGCATCCAGTGTGATTGCACAACATGGAAACCTCTCTCCAAGTGTGGGACTTGTGAAACTGAGAGAGGAATCTCCAGATTAGAGGCTGGTTCCTCAAACTCCTCTGATTTAGATCTAATGCTTGCACAACTACAGAGGTTCAGATCCTAATCCTACTCTAACTTGCAAGGAGACAGGGGTAGAAGTGCAAAAATTGAAACTAACTAAAGATGGTGATGCACCAAAAGGAGTGGTGAAACATATTCTGTCATGCAAATAGACACAGACCAAAGTTCACAACATAAAACATACACAGATGATAAGATATAATTTAGGATCTGAAATGAAGCAAATAATACAAACAGAGGACTGAAACCATTCACAGAGCTTGCATTATCATTTCAGTGTCAAAAACATGCATTACAACCTCAGAGAGGTAAAAAAAAAAATGTTACAATCTTTGGAGAGGTCTGATCCTTGCATCAATCACTTGCTGGAGGTGAAAGAAGAAGTCTGCTATGCCCAAAAAATGTTCCCCCCTTTAGAAATGAGCCAAATCTACCTTTTACATTGCATGGGTCGAGCCTAGGAGACAGAAGCGTACAAAAAACATGTGAGAGCCCATTCCTTCTTGACTGTAGGTGCATTAAAATGGCATGGGGGACCTTACAAACCCATACCCTATCATTTTGACCGAATTACAGGAGAATGCGACCCATTCTGCATTAAATCTGGTCGCTGAAATGTCACTTCTGGCCATGAACACGCGTCAGATCCGTTTCTCAATTTTCTCTCTCCAGACTGCACCAAAATTCAAGATTAACCCTGAAATCATGTAGAGAATTTCATAAGCTTTCCAATGATATAAAGAACGTGAAAATCTGAGCTCTGGATCAAAAGATATGGAGATCTGAAGATTTAGGGCACAAAACAGGTGAAAACGGATGTTTTTTTTTAAATTTCTTCCCGCGCTCTGCCACCTGGATGACACGTGGCATGCATTGATTGGTCGTCAGGGGCACGGGGTAGACCTTTACTTTTAGCTTTTGGGTGAACTTCTTGCCAAATTCTCTAACTCCTCCCCGAGCTCCGAGCTTCCCTTCCTCATTGGACACGTGTCCTCTTTTTATTGGCTCGGGTTAGTGCTTGAAACCTCGCCCTTTGAACTTTTGGACTTTTCTCCTTGTGACACGTGTCATGATTTGGTTGGTCCACGGGTCTGCCGGCTCTTTCGCATCTCCCGCGTCTTTTTGTCCCGGATGTCCCAAGACTGTTTGGGACAAAAACCTCCGATCCGCCCGAAATGGGCTTCCTTGTCCCTCATTCGGCCGATGACATGGCGTTGCTTGATTGGCTTTCGGCTCCTTCGGCTATCCGCGTCCCACGCATCCCTTTGTCCCAACTGTCCCAGTGTGAAAGTTCCCCGTTTCGGCCGAACCGGCCGGTTCGCGTCCTTCGCGTCTTCTTGTCCCAAATGTCCCAGAGCATTTAGTCGATTTTCTTCTCCTTCGGCCGAACCGGCTTTCCGCGTCCCGCGCGTCCCGACGGCCCGGATGTTCCTTTGCTCTGCAGACTGCCTGGTGGCCTTTCGGCCGATTCACGCCCAGATGTCCCTCACGTCCCGACTGTTGCGAGGACTAGGACTTAGACATTTTTCATGATTTTTTCTGGCCCAAGCTTGCTTTTGCAACTTTTTCACCTTTTCTCAGAACTTGCTCTTTTCAACCTGGACAGGAGAGTTAAAAAAAATCTGAGGGGACCCTGGGAACATGATTTTTTCCCTGAATCAATCAATTTGCCTGGGGCTTGAGAATTCAATGCATGTTATCAAAATTTACTCTGGGGGGTGAATTTTGGATAACAATTGGTGACTCAGCGGGGGTACCTGCCTGCTAGGTGAAAAGACCAGTAGCCTGAAGCAGTCCATTGGGCATGGAGTTATCAAACATTCAGTTTAGAATCCCAACTGACTTAGAATGTGTAAGGAGGAAGATGGAATATCACCTAATGGGAGAAAAGACTGCAAAACATCTCCATGGACAGCAAGCTGTGCCAAAGCACTTAGGGAAAACAAAACTAACCTACAGCAAAACAATGTGCACAAGCACTTGGAGGAAAGAAAATCTAATCTAATATTTACAGAGGTAGTGAACTTCCCTCTAGAAGCAACGCTTGAGATAGATTCCATTGACTGGAATCTGCAGTTCTTCACCATCCAATGAGGCCAATTGGAAAGCATTGTTGTTCTTGCACTTTGTGACCATGTATGGGCCACTCCAAATGGCATCAAATTTTGAATGCCTTCCCGGTTTTTCTCTATCCACATCCCATTTCAACACTAGATCTCCAACTTGAAAAGATCTATCTTTGGCCTTCCTATCAAAGGTCTTCTTGATCAAAGCTTGATCCTTTTCCATTGCTTGGGATGCCTGATTTCTGATCTCTTGCAGCTCCATCAACTCTGCATACCTCACCTCCATGGGCTCAAACTCTAGCAACTCCAGCTGCTTCATGAGTTCCAACGTTGGCAACTCAAGTGACATGGGCAAGATTGCCTCTCTTCCATAGACAAGCCTGAATGGAGAGTTACCTGTGGATCTTTTGGGAGTTATCCTATCAGCCCATAAGGCTGATTTCAGTTTGGTATGCCAAGACCTCTGATTCTCATCAAGAGTCCTCCTAATGATCCTCAACAAGTTCTTGTTTGTAGACTCGGCCTGGCCATTACCCTGAGGGTAATAGTTTGATGAAGTGCTTAGGTAAATACCGTTCTTGACAGCCCACTCAGTCACCCTAGATCCAATGAATGCCAATGCATTATCAGAGATTATTGTAGCAGGTACACCAAATCTGGTCGTTATTCCCTCATAAAAGTCTAAGATGCTAGACTCATTTTCCTCTTTGAGTGCTGTTGCTTCTGTCCATTTGGTGAAGTAGTCTGTGGCTGTCAAAATCCATTTGTGCCCTTGGCTTGAAATGGGATTAATGACTCCGATGAAGTCCAAACCCCATTGCATGAATGGTTGGTCAACTGAGATTGGATGCAATGGGAGGGCAGCAAGTCTCTCTTTTCCTGTGAAGAATGCACAATTCTTACACCTCTTGATCCATGCATAGCAATCACTGAAGATTTTAGGCCAATAATAACCAGCCTTCATGATTTTTAGAGCTGTCACTCTTGGTGCAAAATGGCCACCAGCTGGTCCACCATGAAACTCTTCCAACACCCTTTGAATCTGATTTGTGCTAATGCATCTCAGCAGCACTCCATTCACATCTTTCTTGAACAAAACTCCATCAACAATGGCATACGGAACAGCCTGCAACCTGAAGTGTCTCCTTTGGGTCTTGCTCATCTCCGGGGGGCATAGGCCTGTACCTAGGAAGTGTATAACGCCTTGGGTCCAGCAAGGAGTGGGGGAAGCATTGTCTTCTTCTTGATTGCCACTTGGCTCATGGCTGTCCTGGACTGTCAAAACAGCCTCTTCTTCGTTGCATACTTCTTTTTGCTTCCCCAAAACCAGCTGCTCACACAGTCCTTTCCCTCTTACCAGCTTGGTGATCTTGATCTCAATGTCATATTCCATGACACGGGTGATCCAACCTGCCCTTTTCTCATTCAAATCCTTGTTGAGGAGGAAGTCCTTAACTCCAGCATGTGAGACCAGCAACTGGACCTTGTTGTTTGAGATTAAATGCTTGAATTTCTTCAAGCTTCTGATTACTGCAAGCACATGCTTCTCAATAAAAGAGTACCTCACCTCATAGTCATCTAGGCTCTGGCTGAAGAAGGCAACTGGCTGCTCATCATTATCTTTGTTCTGCTGTACCAGAATGGCAGAAATAGTGTCATCACCTCCAAATGCATAGAGGATGAAATCCTTGGAGAAGTCTGGGTTGATGAGAGTTGGTGCTTGAGAGATAGCTTCTTTGATTGCTTCAAAACTCTCCTTGCCTTCTGCTGTCCACTTAAAAGCCATGCTCTTCTTTAACATTTTGGTGATGGGCTTGACAAGGGCTGCAAAATCTGGGACAAACCTCCGAACAAAGTTTATCCTTCCCACGAACTCTGAAGGGCTTTCTTGTGGCTTGGCAGTGGTAGTGCTCTTATGGCTTCAACTCTTTCTGGATCAATTGCTAATCCTTCTTTGGAGACAATATGGCCAAGCAGCTTTCCTTCATGTGCAAGAAAGATGCACTTCTTAGGATTCAAAGACACTCCAAATCTCCTACACCTCATGAAGACTTGTCTCAAATGAGAGAGGTGGTCTGCTGCATTCTTTGAAAAAATAGTGATATCATCAAGGTAGATCAGCACCACATTGTTAATCAAACCTTTGAATGCCATGTCCATTGCCCTTTGAAAGGTAGCACCAGCGTTGGACAGCCCAAATGGCATTTTCCTGTAAGCATATGTGCCCCATTTGGTTGTGAAGGCTGTCTTGAATTGGTCTTCTCCCTTCACCATAATCTGATTGTAGCCTGAGTAGCCATCAAGTAGTGAGAACCTTTCTGAACCAGCTACAACTTGCAATATTTGCTCCATGGAAGGGAGTGGGTAATGGTCCTTGAGGGAGGCTCTGTTCAAGTCTCTGAAGTCAACACACAGTCTGATTTCTCCATTTCTTTTTCTCACTGGCACCAAGTTTGCAACCCAACTTGAGTGTTTGATGGGGAAGATGATACTGGCCTCAATAAGCTTGCTTAACTCTTTTCTCATGAGAGGTTCAATATGGGGATTCACTGGCCTTTGCTTTTGCCTGACAGGCTTGGATTCCGGATCCAGCTCAATAGTATGTTGTGCCAACTTTGGGTTGAAACCTCTTAGATCTTTGTAAGTCCAAGCAAAGACATCTGGGAACTCTTGACAAAGCTGAACAAAATCAGATTTCTCTTGTGAGGTACTTACTTTGCCAATCTGCAATGTTTTTCCTTCTTCCACTAAAATAGGCTCTGAATCTTCACCCTTTACTTGAATGTTCACTTTCTCCTTCCGGAACTGATCATTCGGGTTGAAGATTGACTCCAAGGTTATGAGGCCTTTTGGTAATTTGTTAGTTCTCAGCTGCACCACTTGGTCACCATACTGCTGATGCAGCTTGTCTTGATTCCTGGCGGAGAACTCAGCTTCTTCTTGTAGGAAATTAACAATTTGCTGATCATTCTCGAAGACTTGCCAACTTGTATTGTTATCCGGAACAGCTGGTCTCACAACCAATTTGATATGAGGCTGAGATTTCTCACTTTTGATACTTTCTACAACATCAAACGCAGCCCCAATTGCTGCAAGTCTGTCAGCGGCTTCATTCTTTTTTCTTGGGATAGAATTGATGCTAAAAGCTTCAAGATCTTCAATAAGATCCCATACCCGATTTTTGTAGTTCTTCAACAGATCATTTTTGGCAGCATTTTTTCCTTTGACTTGGTTTACAATCAGCTCACTATCACCAAATACTTGTAAATTCCTGATGCCTTTCTTCATTGCCCAGTGCAGTCCATGAATTAAGGCTTCATACTCAGCCGTGTTGTTTGAACAGGAAAACTGGAAACGGAAGGCTGAGTAATACCTTATACCTTGTGGTGAAATGAGCATAGCTCCTCCTCCTGCACCTTGTCTACTCCTTGACCCATCAAAGAACAATTGCCATACTTCATTCTTGTCTTTATGATCCGGCTTGGTGATGCTGGGGAGAGGTTGATTCTCTTCATGTAAACAATAAACTCCTAGCGCAGATTCTTCTACTTCTTGATAGGGATCAAAAGCATGTATCTTGTTTGCCCATTCATCAAGAGTTAGATCCGGGATACTTCCAACCTTGGTGTCAGCCTCATCAGTGCTAGGGTGATCTTCTTGATCAAATGCTGAGCAATTGGCATTAATCTGACTTGGAGTGTAAGGCTCAATATGGAAGTTTGCAATAGGTTCGGATCTGATTGTGGCCTTAGTTCCATATCTTGTTCTGAATAGCATGTGTGACCAATCAGCAGACAAATACCCCCCAATCTTGGCTGTGAAGTCCCTTGACAAGCAAAGGGCAAAGAGTGGTGGAAGGTCTATGATTGATACATCTTGTAAAACAACAACATTTGGACATGCGTGCAAGGTAAGACTCAAATTTCTAATCACTCCAACTGTTGCTATTGCTGTCCCATCTAGCTGCACTACCCCTTTAGATGTTATTTCATACTGGAGCCCTAGCTGATCAGCTATCTGTTTAGGCATTACTGAGCTACTTGCCCCGGAGTCTATCATGCAATTATGTACTAGCTGATTTCCAATGATTAATGAAACATAGAAAGGAGGGGGCTTCAACATTTTACCTTGTTGTCCTCCATGACTTCCTTCAGGCTGGGCAGCATTTGTAAGCACTTTGTCTTGCATCTGAACCTGCTGATTCGAAGTTGGCCAATCCTTCATGGCAGCTTGCAGCAGATCTCTTTGGCCTGGGATGGATAGGGATTCCCACATAGATATATTGACGTTTGTCTTCTTCATCTGATCAATGATACTGAATGGTGATGAAGGATCTCTCTGTTGTCCCTTGGTTTGCACATTTACTCCTTGCACGTGGGCAGCAACAGCTGGCATTTGAGTTGGCCTAGGGGCTGTTCTTGGCTGCCCTTGTGCATTTGAAATGGGACTTTGCTTGCCAATCATTTCTGGAGTCATAGAAGGTTGTGGGCTGGTTGGAGCTAGTGGCTGCTCTTCACCCAAATTCCTCCTTTTTGACCTTGTGTTGGCTGCAACACCTTGGGAAACTACCTGGTTCATGCCACAGAAATCCTCTGCCTGCCAATTTACCAATGTGGTGTCATTTGGGGCTGATTGCTGTTGGAATGTTTCTTGTTGTTGGCTGTTTCCTTGACTGCCCTCACCCTCCACTCCAGTAGTTGTCACCATCAATGCTTGATTGAGAGCACCATTGAAACACATGGATTGGTTATGAGGCTCATTGCATGGAAAGCACCAATCATATTCCTGAGCAATGTTGTTCTGTGTTGGCACTAATGCCTTAGAGGCAAATATGGCATTTGGATTATAGGGCTGGAATGGTCTATTGGCAGGAGGCCTTGTTTGATTCATATTTGCAGCTGGATTAGGTGGTCTTTGTGGTTGGTATGGCTGCCTATTAGGCTGAGCTTGGGGTTGATAAGAAGGTCTGAAACCTTGGGCTTGTTGCCTCTTGAGAGTAACTAGCTCATTGCCTAGGTTTTGCAATTGCTTCATGACCTCTTGAAGCTCATTTGGGGCACTTGGAGATGAAGTGGAAGCTTCATTTGAACTCTGATTTCTAGGAGTGGGAGAAGGAGCCAAATTAGGTGCTTGATGGGTGTTTGGGCTCTCTAAACTTGGAAACAATGGCATGGGAGGTCTAGGGGCAAGTTTGCCAGCTTGGATTAAACAATTTTCAGCCCTAATGGCAATGCTATAAGCCATAGGGATAGTTATGCCTCCCATGGACTGAATTAACATAGAAATATCAGAATTTAGAGCTTTGAGATAATAGAGAAAAGCACCTTCTGCTGTTGGCCTGACTGCCACTGGAATCCTCTCCCAAGTTTTTTGAAATCTGAAGTTGAAATCGGTCAGCTGCTCATTGGGAGCCCTCTTAATGGTTGTCAGCTGCTCCAAAAGAGACAAGTTGTATCCCTTCTCTCCAAATAGATCATGAAGTGCAATACACAGCTGATTCCAATTTGTGATAGAACCAGCTCCAAGGCTCCTAAACCATTGCAATGCTTTACCCTTGAAGGAAGATGCCAGTAACTTGACAGCCACTTGCATTTCATTGATTTCATGAATTGCACAAAGGTTAGCAATATCTTTAACATGATCACCTGGAGTAGTCTGATTTTCTCCAGTGAAGTAGGGAATGTTCTTCAAGGCTGCAATAGGAATTGGATGTTGTGCATTGAGAGCAAGTGGGCTGCTGCCTGTGAAGTTGACGTAGGGGTTGTTCTGAGCCATTCTAATTGGTCTTAAAACCCTTGTTGACTGAATGAAAGGCCTACCAGGTGGAGGAGTTGAGAGAGTTCTGTTTGGTGGAGATGGAGACCTTTGAATCCTTCTTCCTCTTTGCCTTCTTCTTGGAGATAATTGCAGGTATTCAAACAACACTTCTTCTTCTCCAACTCTTGACCTTGTGGTGATTCTTCTCATGAGTTTTCAGGCCTGCACTTGGAACCAGCTGATTCTTCCCCTTGGAGTCACCAGATATGCAAATAATAGCTCTTATAAGCAAGAAAATTGCAGCAGATGCACATCAACTTTGCTGCAATAAAAATGAGACCTCTAGGGTCCCACCGGGCGTGCCAAAACTGTTATAGCAACTCACAGCACCCCTGGATGCAGATCAGGCTTCTAGGTTGATCACTCTAGCATCCAGTGTGATTGCACAACATGGAAACCTCTCTCCAAGTGTGGGACTTGTGAAACTGAGAGAGGAATCTCCAGATTAGAGGCTGGTTCCTGAAACTCCTCTGATTTAGATCTAATGCTTGCACAACTACAGAGGTTCAGATCCTAATCCTACTCTAACTTGCAAGGAGACAGGGATAGAAGTGCAAAAATTGAAACTAACTAAAGATGGTGATGCACCAAAAGGAGTGGTGAAACATATTTGTCATGCAAATAGACACAGAACAAAGTTCACAACATAAAACATACACAGACTGATAATGTATAATTTAGGATCTGAAATGAAGCAAATAATACAAACAAAGGACTGAAACCCATTCACAGAGCTTGCATTATCATTTCCAGTGTCAAAAACACTGCATTACAACCTCAGAGAGGTAAAAACTGTTACAATCTTTGGAGAGGTCTGATCCTTGCATCAATCACTTGCTGGAGGTGAAAGAAGAAGTCTGCTATGCCCAAAAAATGTTCCCCCTTTAGAAATGAGCCAAATCTACCTTTTACATTGCATGGGTCGAGCCTAGGAGACAGAAGCATACAAAAAATGTGAGAGCCCATTCCTTCTTGACTGTAGGTGCATTAAAATGGCATGGGGGACCTTACAAACCCATACCCTGTCATTTTGACCGAATTACAGGAGAATGCGACCCATTCTGCATTAAATCTGGTCGCTGAAATGTCACTTCTGGCCATGAACACGCGTCAGAGCCATTTCTCAATTTTCTCTCTCCAGACTACACCAAAATTCAAGATTAACCCTGAAATCATGTAGAGAATTTCATAAGCTTTCCAATGATATAAAGAACATGCAAATCCGAGCTCTGGATCGAAAGATATGGCGATCTGAAGATTTAGGGCACAAAACAGGTGAAAATGCGTTTTGAATTTTTTTTTTCGCGCTCTGCCATCTGGATGACACGTGGCATGCATTGATTGGTCATCAGGGGCGCGGGGCAGACCTTTACTTTTAGCTTTTGGGTGAAACTTCTTGCCAAATTCTCTAACTCCTCCCCGAGCTCCGAGCTTCCCTTCCTCATTGGACACGTGTCCTCTTTTTATTGGCTCGGGTTAGTGCTTGAAACCTCGCCCTTTGAACTTTTGGACTTTTCTCCTTGTGACACGTGTCATGATTTGGTTGGTCCACGGGTCTGCCGGCTCTTTCACGTCTCCCGCGTCTTTTTGTCCCGGATGTCCCAAGACTGTTTGGGACAAAAACCTCCGATCCGCCTGAAATGGGCTTCCTTGTCCCTCATTCGGCCGATGACGTGGCGTTGCTTGATTGGCTTTCGGCTCCTTCGGCTATCCGCGTCCCACGCATCCCTTTGTCCCAACTGTCCCAGTGTGAAAGTTCCCCGTTTCGGCCGAACCGGCCGGTTCGCGTCCTTCGCGTCTTCTTGTCCCAAATGTCCCAGAGCATTTAGTCGATTTTCTTCTCCTTCGGCCGAACCGGCTTTCCGCGTCCCGCGCATCCCGACGGCCCGGATGTTCCTTTGCTCTGCAGACTGCCTGGCGGCCTTTCGGCCGATTCGCGCCCAGATGTCCCTCACGTCCCGACTGTTGCGAGGACTAGGACTTAGACATTTTTCATGATTTTTTCTGGCCCAAGCTTGCTTTTGCAACTTTTTCACCTTTTCTCAGAACTTGCTCTTTTCAACCTGGACAGGAGAGTTAAAAAAAATCTGAGGGGACCCTGGGAACATGATTTTTTGCCCTGAATCAATCAATTTTCCTGGGGCTTGAGAATTCAATGCATGTTATCAAAATTTACTCTGGGGGGTGAATTTTGGATAACAGGATAATTTTTATCCTTTGTCTTCTAAAGTGCATAAGAATTGGAATGTTACAATATTCCTTGTGTTCCCTGGTATAGCCAGTAATCCAATAGTTACTATAATTATGAGATATGTCCTATAGCATTGGACCATGATATATTACTCTCATTGTCCATTAGTCTACCAACACATAATAATTCGAACATGTCTTGTTACTGTAAAATGGTGCAACTAGATAACATATCTCCAATACAGAAGGATTGCATGTTTTCTATGCCATATCCATGTATGCCATTGACTTGACTCCTATGATACCAGGGATTTTGAACTAGTGTGTTGAGGCTACTACAATGAGTACTAGATCACTGATAAAACTGCAAGGGTGCTTTTATGATCAAAATCTAGATAAATTTGAGAATGCGCAGGTTGACATGTCGTAGAGGTTGCTGGCAAATACCAAGGTATTTAGAGGCCAGGGCCGGAAGGTGGAAAAATTGAGTTCCCTCATGGAACATGAGTATACATGTTCCTAACCATTACAAGCACGATTTCCCTTCTAGAACATTACTTGGATCCATTCCTCTTATGTGGTGAATCAGAATCATAACTATGAAGATATATCCTGGACTCTGATATGAAACCTCCACTCTGCAAGGATCACGTTGTCCGAATGAATCTATCAACAAGGGAGGATTGATGCACCTAATTATACAATTAAGCCTCAACTGCTTCTCTTTTCCTCTCTTCCGCTAGGATTCCATAAGTTACCAAAGCATGTTTCCTAAGGTAGTACAGTGCAAAAATGGTACTGACATGTTAAGGTTATGCATAGCCTACCGAGAAATGCTTACAAAAATCCATAATCGTTACCATCACTAAGGAGGATCATTTAGTATAGTGGACTAGATTATCCTTGCCTACAAGTAGTCCCCTGAGGTTTATCTGTCTCTTCCAAAATGGATACTCAAAAATATGCAGGGTACCATTTGGACTGAGAATAAATAGGAAAGTTGAAGTACTCTTTAACAGATAAGTTGTTCAAGGACACTATGAGACTTTCCAATATTACCAAAGTGATGGTATGAAAAGATAGCACCACAGGATGTTACGTTCATGAAATTTATTCTGTTATTAGGGATTTCAGGTTGAAAGGAAATATTTTTGCAATGGTATTGAAGATCTTGTGATGACCTCCATTTTGCATGTTAATCTCCACCCCATAATATTGCAAGAAGATTATGACAGCTTGAGAATATCATGTTGGAAGTTGTTATAGAAAATGGACATTTCTATAGGAAATATTCATACAGTGATTCTATAGGCCACCCATGTGTGTGAGTGATATGTTCTTACCTCTATTCATATCATGGGTTCAGATGGGCAGTATCTATTGTATCCATCTCCCAATCAACCGGCTATGTCTAGAATGGAAAACCATCCTGAAAACATTCATGAAGTATATAAAGTTCACTAGATGGAACCTATAGATTTTTATACCCTCTCAAGGAATCTAAAAATCCCATGTGCGTAGGCACTTCTCACCATCAGTCAGGCTAAGCTTGAGTGCTCACCCAAGGCACCGTAGCAAAGGCACCATAGTCCCTCATTTATGTTTGTTTGTTCTAAGATACATTATGATGACGAGAAATGTGCAATCAGATTGGAAAGCATAAACAATTCACTACATAAGCATATTTCTTAGAGGTTCTCAGATCTTACACCAACCTTTCATTCATAATAACCGATAACTGATATTATAGAACCATAGATTTGGGTGAATAATTACAGAAAATAAGTAACACATGTGATTCAGCCAATACACCCACTCATATGAAAAAATTCAAAGGTATTATAACTACATGTCAATACAAAGTAGCTAACTTAGGATTTAACATGAACAAAACATATACTTCTATACTAAGCATGTTGATAACCACATTTACAAACTTAGGCAATACAGAAGACCTTGATAATAGTAGACTTCAATGTCATCCCATATGAAGTATCTGGATTCTCGGCCCTATCCATGTTATAAACTACTCTTTTTCAAGGGAAATGCCGAATCAACACTTAGTAATTTCCAACACACTCCTAGGGAAGATCCTCTAGAGACCCAACCAATGGATAAAATTCACTAATACTTACCTGGGATGGCACTTTTAACTTAGAATCCTATAGTAGCAATTAGGAGAACTGTCATTTGTAGTCATTTTTACACCCACCAAAGAACAAGGGAATCCCATGCGCACCTGGCCTATCACCCAGCGAAAGCTGGGCACTCACCCAAGGCATGTGAAGGGCCACTTGAGTCTCTCTTTTATGTGAGTTGAGTGGGAAAACATCATCTATGATCCAAACTTAAGAGAAGTTGAGTGGAAATGAGACATAAAAGCATCATAGAGGCTTAGAACAACACTCTAGATCAATGAAGTCACTTCCAGATCAGAAAAGTACTTAACAGATTCCAAGAACTGGATCAAAATAGAAAGAAATGTACAAGGATTCAAGCTTATTCCATAAACATGCATAAAATAGAACCATGAAGATATGGTAAATGCACCAGAATCATTATTGATCATATTCATATAAATTGGTAACCTCATTACATTCATTAGATTCATTATAGAGAATCGCAGAAAGGTAGACTGAAGTCATGCATCATAACTAGATCCATATCATTTAGCTCTCAAAAAAAAATTTATAACTTCTAAGCCTTGATACATCACTTCTCCTATGATGTAATCTACCCAACCCAAATAGATTTCCTCGTGGTAATTTTTGCAGAGCTCTACTCTCTCTTGATCTCTCTAACCATTCATCTCTCTATCATCCTATCGCTCTATATTTCTATATCATCCAATTTCTTCAACGGGCGCTTGTATATATAGGCATCCCGAAGTGCCAACTCATCCTTCTGTAGTGCCTCAGATCTGGTGCCAAGTTTCTGAATGTGGTCCTACATGGGAGCATGCTCCTCTAGGCCTGAGCTTTCTAACTTTTTCCATGATGTTCTTCTAGAAGCTTCCATCCAAGGGCATATTCCTTCATAGGCCAACCTGTCACCAAGGATGGCACCTTATCCACTCCGCATACGCACAATCAGGTTATTTTTTTCATGTGTCCTGACTGATATACACCAAATATGAGCTAAGTTCCTAAGACGTTGTCCTGTAGGTGTCATCAACATGTCCCTTCTTCCTTAAACCCTTCCTTGCTCACATTTTCCTTACGTGCCTTTCCATCTTGCAGATCTTGTGTGCCTATGCGCCTTCATGCACTTAGTCAATATTTTAGGGTCCCAAAATCACCCCACACTACACTTGTTCTCCGACCCTTAGGAACACTTTACTCAACAATGAATAAAGAAACACAATGTAGACTTAGCATCTTGGGAAAAGAATAAGGGTATGAAATAATTTGGGAAAGAAGGAAGAATGGGGATGTGAGGGACATTAATGCAACAAGCTAGGAAAATATTTCTGTAAGTCATGGCCTCCAACTTGTTCCAAGCATCGACTGTCATTTTGTGCTTTTAGGTAGAGGTCACCGACTAGGGCACTTACCTCCCCAAAACTCAGTTCCATCTCCTTGAGCATTCATAGTGTCAACAATTTTTTCCAACTCCTTTCCCATGTCCTCAAGTGGCGTCCATCCTTCTAGTAATATTGGGGTATAGCTCCTTTAGCCGGGTCTTGATTGTACCCCTTAGGGCCTCAATAGCTTCTAATTTATTTTCAACCTTGGCCACGATTCTATCCCATTCTACTCTATTCCCTTTGTTCTTTTCTTGGAACTCTTTAAGCTCTACTTCCTAGTTGGCAACCAGAATACCCATACCACTTTATCTCTATCTGTGCATAGTTGTCATATGTGGCCTCAGACAGTATGGGCAACAATCTTTACATCATGTAAGGACTTTTCTTGTATTCCATCCATGATTACCGCTACTACCTTAAATTTATCCTCCTTCTCTAGGCACACTACAACTTCTTCTACAGATTCTAAAGCTAGAGCTTTTCCTCTCCATGGTGAGGATGCACGGGTTAAGTCTTCAAGGAACTCAAGGGAAAACCCATACTTTTGTGCGAGCGGTGGTAAGGTCCGGATGCTTCAAAAAAATGGTGCATCTGTGATGGATTCTACTTTCTTATGTACTTTTCGCACCCTTTCCTTTTCTTCCCTAATTTCATGCTTTAGCTTGTGCACTAATTAACTCCTCCTGCTTTAAATCCTTGGCATTCTCTTCTAGCTCTTTCTCCTTCTTTCTAGTTCTTCTTCCTTATTTTCTAGTTCTTCTTCTAGAAATATTATCCTTTCATTGCTGTCCAAAGAGTTCTAGCCTCAGTCTCAACTGCGACCATGTTGAGTGCATTGCAGAAGTTGCTCGCCTGAGAAGCTCCTAAGCATTCACCAAGGGATTGGCCCCTTTAGATTCTAAGAAATTTTCATGAGCACTCCCTGAAAAACTTTGAACTCTTGGATCATCAATATGGGACTCAAATGCCCAAGAGAGCATCTTCCTTTTGTCTAAGGGTACATTCACCTTCTTTTTCAAATGACCCCATGGCTATGATCCTTGATCTGATGGGTACTAGTGTTTTGAAATCACGCGCGCATACAACCTTCTCTGTGGATCATCAACGTAGCCCATTACCTGCCTCTAGATCTCGTATGCAAGAGTCCTCTTATCCTGAACATGCACCTTTGGGAACAACTTACTCGATAAACTGGGACCTCTTCCCAGGCTGTGATGCTCGTGATTCAATATTCTCCTACACTCTCTTCCTGTCCTTCTAGCACATCACTATATCCAGCACTGCGATCCAATTCTTATTCTACCGAGGACTCAATGCATTTTCATTTCTTCTATTTCCACCACTTAAGTGATTTTCTCCTGCGTAAAACTTAGAGGTTGCTCCTTGCTTTTCCTGCGCTTCAATATCCTAACTTCCTTTTCATGTCCTGGGTGCCTTCCTCTCTCCTATGCTACCATTGTCGCCACACGAATACAAAGAACTCATGGTCTTCTTCATATCCACCCTCTCCTCTTCCGAAATCATAGACATTGAAGAACTTATGGCTCCTGTTCTCTTTCAGGATCATCTTCCTTACCAGGATCAGTCTTCTTCACTCGTCGTCCCCTCTATCCACCTATGTAATTCTTCCATGCTATCCGTCACCTTTGAATCAGCTTCCTCATCTATCACTCTTCTGTTTCTTCCTAACTGGTGGACTCCAGTAATAGGGGACTCTGGCCTTATCTTCCTCTTCCTCTAGGTGACTCTTCCTCCACGAAAAGGGGTTGCCTAGGTGCCTCTACTTCTGGTGTCTTTTCCTCTTTGACTCAAGGACTTCTTTCTGCACGCATAATGTACTTTTCCTGGCACTTGGTTCTTACTGTTGGTCATGCTCACTATCCTATGCAGTCTTGCACACTTGGTGCCTTCTTATTTATCTCCTCTGTTTCTCTTGTTCTTGGTCGTGGTCTTCTTCCTACATGTTAGGATCCTTAATTATGGCTATCTTGTTTTATCCAGATATGCACCCCTTCTCAAAATTCAGCCTTATCCGGAGGTACACATGTACCGCTGTGGATCCTCTTTGCAATAGGTCAGAGTCATCGGCCTTGTCATCATTTGGACTCTCGTGTGACACATACTTCTCAACGTACAAACGCACTTGTTACTAGTAGAATTCAGCTGTCTTTCTCATCTCCCTGTGCTCTCGGTCCAAACTTCCGAGATCTAGCTTTAACTTCTTTGATTCTTTAAACCTTTTCACTCCCGCTTAGAATTATTGAACTAGTGAACGTGAAAATGGGAAGCTTGCATCAAGGGCTCCATAGTTTGTTTATTCAGCTTGAATCTTCCCAGGTAGAAAGTGTTGATAAATAACGAACTTCAGCTTCCCCCTACTCAGTAAGCTGCTAGACAGTTGTTCCGGGATTCTCCACTCTGCAATCCGGAACGCATGTTCCTTAGGTGCACATATACTATTTCTTCTAGTCACACCTTGTGAATGGGCTATCATTGCTATCAAAATTGCATGCTTCTTGAACCTCTTCGAAGGTCGAAGGATCCTTGGCTCTGGGTACTCCCACATAGACTTATCTAGCTGCTTCAGGTACTCTAAATCTCTGAGAATACAATGGTGAGTAAGATGACATTACTGAAGAGGATTTTATCACCTTCCTTTGTGCGTTGGTGAGCAATTTCTTCTGTGATGTATGCAGATAGAGTTATAGAAGGTGACTTCTAATAATTTTTCCTACAGACATGTCAACCAAGGTTTGTTTGACCTGCCTCCACCTCTATTGCTCCATTCAGATTTGTTCACCAGATGCATGGCCATTCTCCATCACTGGGGTCCTTGGATGTCCCCAATGTCATAAATACCTCGACCCTTTCTTGCTACACAGATGCAGCCACTGGTATCCTAAATAGCCTCCTTGTCGCCTAGGTCATCTTCCATAGCTATCTCCTTAACATATAAGGCCTGTAAATCTGTGTAATAAGCTGAGGGAGTAATACGCATTTTATGTCCTAGCGAAATAAAAGTAATCTTGATGTACCTGCATGATATTAACCATTGAGTAGATGTCACTCTAGTTTTCCGAAATAGGGTAATTCATAGAGTTGCAACAATCCCTACCTTCTCTATTTTGAACGTTAACTGTCATCACTGTATATCGACAAACCCTTTGGTGTTTTTTGACTGATTCAGGTGCACTATCTCTAACTCCATTTATTTCTCTATCATGTTTTTTCAGTTATTATAATCACTTAAAGGTACATTTCTCAGGTAGGATTCCCACTCCTTCACCATCATCACCCCATCTGAGTATTGCATCTCTGCATACCATTCTTCATGTGTGTTTACGTCAGGTTCTTATTGTTTTTCCTTTCCCTTGCCCTTTCCTTTCTTGGGTGCCATTGTTGAGGTCTTTTTATTATTCTGTTCTTCCAATTATTCTAGCCTCCTATCTCAAATCCATGATATAACTCTCTTGAACCCGTGCCCTAGTTTACCAAACCCTAACTGGGGTCAAATTAACTTCACAAGATGACACCTTCTTACAACCCTTTTCACACCTATGTAACCCCTTCCTTCTAGTTTGCAAACTCAAACTGGCTGCTCACACTTTGATCTCATAGGTATTTCTTCACATGATTGAATCTGGAAACTCTAGTTTATAAAACTCACTCCTTTCTCTATTTCAAAAAGTGAAAATGAAAGAGCCTCGACCCTTTAGTTATAGTTTTTTCCCTCTTTGTAACATTAAATGCTACCTTACCTACCACTGTACTTAAACACTTAATGCAGATTTTTCAACAAGACCCGAATTTAGCACTTTCACGCACGCGCCCAATTCTATGAAAAAAAATTCCCCAACCTTCTGGTGCGCAACCAATCCATCTTGATAGGAGACTCTTATGCGTACATAACCAGCACCAAAGGCACTTCTTCTGTCATGATTTTTCCTCTTACCTACCTCATGTTGTGTTTTCACTTCTTCCTCTCTTGTATGTGGATCCATAATGTAGCCTTAACTTGACACCAACCATCCTTTTTCACCTTTCCTTGCATGCACTTCCTTCACAAGGCCATTCAACCGAGCTTTCCAATGTAATCCTTCATGGCACTTCATACCTTGCAATTTCTTCCACCTTACTCTACCCCACACTAAAACGATGTGCGGTCCTCTATGCATTCATAGCCTTCAAAAAGTATAGAGGTTATCAGTGCCTAAGGTGTAAAACAAAATGACAATCAGAAAGGGAAACACAAGAAAAGGAACAAGAAAAATAAAGGAAATCCTGAACTATTTAGCAATACTAACTTATTACAAACACCAAGAAGACTTATTTAAACTAAGGCTTTAGCCTACTCCCATTAAAGTGTCCTGGAAATCTCATCCCATCTAGCACTTGTAACTAGCACCCGTCTGAATCAAGGATGTCAAATATGATGTAGGGGCCCAACCAATGGACTTTTAACTTCCCAGGGTGGCGCAAAAACTTTGAATCATATAGTAAGGCCATCTGCCCAACCTCAAACTTCTTGTTCTTAATGTGACCATCATGCCATGCCTTTTTTTTTTCAATCATCTGGCTCCACTTGGCTAATGATCGTCTCTCATCTAATTGTATTAACTTGTTAATTCTTTCTTCTAATGCTTTTTCATCATCTAATCCTCCTGCGTGCACTATACATAGAGAGGGTAACATGAATTCAACTGGTAGGATAGCCTTTGTGCCAAACACCAATTGAAATGGTGTGGCCTTATTCAAACTCTTATAGGTTGTCCTATATGCCCAAAGAATAGATGATACTTTGTCATCCCAATCCTGTCTACCAACATCATAGATCTTAGTCAACGTGTGACTAAGTATTTTGTTAAACACCTCAATAGTTCCATTTGCTTGAGGGTGATAGGGATTAGTTTTGTGATGGGCCACCATGAATTCCAATAGCAGAATCTTGACCATTTCATTGAGGAAGTGCATACCTCTATCACTTGTTAAACTCAATGGGAATCCATACCTGCTGATTATGTTTTCCCATGAAATCTAGCAGTGGTAGCTGTTGTACAATCCTTTGTAGGTGCTTCCTCTGCCACACCTTGTCAAATAATCAGTGCAAGTGAGGATATACCACGAACTAGTCCTTTGCGCCACTAGTGATATTGGTTCTACAAAGTCGATATCCCACTTCTCAAATGTTTTTGCATTGGTTATTGGTCGCAAGGGAATTTCATCCCTTTTTCCTGGTTTTCCAAGGTGCTAGAAATGGTCACAGGCCTTGCAATACTCAATGTGATCTTGATAAATGGTCTCCCACCAAAGCCCTACGAGAAGAATATCCTACGCAGTTGCATTTCCCGCATAGTGTCATCCTACAATCCCACCATGCACCTCTTCCATAATTACAATGCACTCATGTTCTAGTACACATCGGTGCAGAACCTCATCACGACCCATTTTGTACAGATAGATCTCCACTATTAGCATGTAGGGCGTGGCCCATATGGCCAACTTCTTCTTCTCCAAGGCCTTCATTCTGACTGACGCCACACCTATTTTGAGAAATACTACAATATCTTCTAATTCTAAGGGCACACGCCATAACCTAAATAGTTGTGCATCTAGCATGGTATCCTCAATGCTTTGTGCGTCCCCTTAAATAAATCCTAGAAAAATGATCAAGTCTAGAATTACTCTTTCATGGTTTGATAACCACCGCGAACTTGAATTCTTGGAAAAATAGTACCTACCAACATATGTGCCCTTGTAGGATGGGTTATTCACTAAAATATTTCAATGCCATATGGTCAGTGTAGAATATAAATGGAGTTACTAGTAAATACTATCTAAACTTATGAAGCACATAAATCATTGATAATGCCTCACACTCAGTTGTAGTATAATTCTGCTCTGCTGATGTCAACTTCCTACTTATAAAGTACAAAGGATGATCAACAACAATCCCTTCACTAGGCTGTGCAAGTACTGCTCCAATGGAAGTTCTTGAAGCATCCACATGAACATGGAAAGGCTTATCCCAAGAAGGGAATTGTAGTATGGGCATGGTGACAATCCTATCCCTCAAAAGTGTTGAATGCCTTCTATTACACCTCTCCCCAATGAAAGGCACTTTTATATCCAAGCAACTCTTTTAAGGGCACGGTGATCTTGGCATATCCCTTGATGAACTTTTGTATAGTACCCCCCGTATACCTGAGAAATATGCACACTATGTTGTGGTGATCCGTAAACTTCTACTTTGGAACTCTACGAATCACACAACTATGTTGTTCTACTTTCAACTTTGGAAAATGACAGATTTTCTTGAAGAATTAGAGCTTCGTGACTGATTATCTAGTGCTATAGAAAGGAAATTGTAGAGAAGGAAAGATTCAAAACTTCAACACCAACAATTTTATCCTGGAAACCTCCAAGGAGGAAAACCAGTCGGGAAGGGAAACTACTTTTCGTCCCACTTTTATTGGTCTAACATAGACAATTACAGATTACAATAAGTATGAAAAGAAGCAACAGTGTAAACCTTCTCTCCAATTACTTGCTTGCTCTGTTTCTACACCTTGCTCCTACAATTCCTTTCCAGCACTGAAGATCTTGCTCACTGCTCTCATTAAACTCTACTTCTCAATCTCTTTGGATCTTCAAATTCCTATTCTCTTGTTCCTTTTATGAATTTACAGGTCTTCCCATGTCCTCCCATGCACTGGAGGATGTGAAAGGGCATGGAAGGGAAGAGACACAGTTGGGTGCTTCAAGAACGCGTCCATTGGCATTCCATTCTTCTTTTCTATTCGAAAGTGTCATGACCACCATTATGTGCAGACCAACAATCTCAGGATCACCGCCTTCACTGGCAGTGGTTTCAGGACCACCGCCTTACAGGGTGGCGGTTCTCAAATCGCCACTCTGCATAGTGTGGAAGTTCTATCCAAAACCTCCATTTACCTCATTTTTCTCACTTTTCTTATTTCTCCTTCTTGGTGCTGATGGAACTGATGAAGTGGTGTTTTTCTGGATCCTTATGGATCATACCTCCCCTACTTAGGAGTCTTTTGGTCCCACAAAATATTAGTGGTGGAGTGGTAGAGGAATCAACTTCCTCTTGTGCTCATTCGAGTACCACTGGGTCTGCCTTGGTGTCTTCTCTCATCTAACCTACCAAGACTCCAGTGGATCTCTAGTTTTTTGTTCCAAGTGCTACATCCTCCTCTAAGATGCCTTGAGTATAATCCTCTTTGGAAGGTAACTTATGTATCTTTCTTTCTTTTTCATGCATAGA
This sequence comes from Taxus chinensis, assembly GCA_019776745.2. NCBI lineage: Eukaryota > Viridiplantae > Streptophyta > Pinopsida > Cupressales > Taxaceae > Taxus > Taxus chinensis. The sequence continues at coordinate 102,379 of JAHRHJ020002630.1, read as the reverse complement.
TGGCATTAGTGGATGTGAGCTCTTACAACTCACTATTGCATGCATATGCATGAGGTATGGCCCAAAGGTTTCTTCTCTAACCTACTCAAGTATGGCGAAGGTCCCATACTGTAGTGGTTTAGTCATTTCTTGTCTTTTTCCCTTGAGATGGATTGGCTCGAATCCCCTCCAAGTATGTTGTTATTATAGTCACCATCATTCCTTGTATCTCCTCTTCTTCTTTCTGCCCCAACGGTTAGGTCCAGTGAGTCTGTAGGTAGATACGGTGACTGTATAGGCGGAAGTTTGTTTTTCTGCCTTGAATGAGTGGTTCATGTGGTGGCTTATTTTATGAAAACTGAAAAGTTCTATCCAAATTATCCATCCTTTGGTCAGAAATATCTTTTCGGTCACATCCATTTTGCCTTTCTTCTAATGAAAGTAAACAAAACTGATGATTTTTGAAAAAGTCTTGGTGCTTGGTTAGCACTTACCATATCCTTCTTTGATTTGCTCTGGTGTTCCTAGATGTTAAAACTAACTCCATCCTTGACCCATCTAAACTGGTTCTTCCTCCTTATAAACACAACATCCCTATCATAAAAGTACGGACTTCTGAAGACAACGCAAAATTCATCAAGTGGAATAATATCAACCTCTAAAACATATATGTATTGGGTATTTATCCCAAACTAAAACTTACACTTCCTGTTGTAACTTGTATTTCTACACCCTTTTTCACCCATCCCAGTGGGTATGGATGTGGATGTGTGTAAGTCTCTAGGCCAAGTTGTCCTATAAACACCTCATTAGAAATCAAATTTGACTGAGAACTAGAATCTACTAAAGTGTTTAACTTAGTATTCTTGATTTGGATTCAGATTTGAAATAGCTTACTTCATCTCTTCTTCTTTTGCTGCCTTGTATATGTTAGTGTCCATGCATTCCAACCTCTCATCTACATCCGAATCATCCTCAATTCTCCTCATCTTTTTTATCTTCACAATGGCCATGGATTTCTTGGAATCCTTGGATCGGTGCCTTGGGTGCAATTTTGGATGTAACTTCCAACATGTAGCGTCAGTATGTCCATTTACATCACAATTCTTTCAAAAATTCCTAGGATCTTTACAAGTATGCAAAGCAGTAGTGGCATGTTTACCTTTCCATTTACCTCTGCTCAGTTGTCTTCCCTTCTTCTTTGTCCTATTTATTCTATTGACTAGTCTCCCTTTGGCTCTATTTCTCCTTACTTCTTCTCATCATCAATTTAGTATGCTTGTACAGAAGCTTCATTGAGATCCTTGGGCTTCATGGAGATTACCTTCCTCTGAAGGTGAGTGTGAAGTCCTCCTAAATACTTGGTCAAAATGTCCTCATCCTCCAAGTCCATATTAAGCAACATGGTTTGTCTCCAAAATTCCATAGTGTAGTCTTGCATGCTTTAACCATTGCCCTATCTAAAGTACTACCACTTAATCATCATGTCATTCTTATGGCCAATATGATAGAAGTTATGATCTAATCAATTTTTTAAAACCTTTTCAAGTACTGACAATAGGATGTTTCTTCTTCTCACAAGTGGCTAGTTGGGTTTCCCACCAAACCAGAGCATGACCTTCCATTTTGAGACGTGCAAAGGTGATCATTTGTGCCTTAGTGACATTATACACACTAAAGTAGACTTCCAACTATTTTATCCATTTATCTAATAATTTTGCATCTACTTGTCCTTCAAAATTCTTTATTTCCACTTTTGTTTCAACTTTAAAAGGTGTATGTGCAGATTTTACCTTCTCGCTTACAATTGGTGTCTCTTCATGCTCTTCCCATCCTTCCTCTTCATGGCTCTTTCCGATACCAAATTTTTTGGCTAGTGCTCAAACCACCAAGTCCATGGAATATTTCTTAACTGAAGCTATCTTTTGCAGATCTGAAATCTCTTCTTGTTTTCTATGAAATCTAGCCATCATGGTCTCTAGCATCTCAACTCTACGGACTAAGTTCTATTCCTCAATTTGAGATTGAAATTCTCTGTTTCAAATTCTTCGTAGAAATATCTATGGCTCACAAGGTAAAACTTCTTCACCTTTGGACCTTTTCACTGTTATACAAAATCAGAAGAAATATTTGAATGCCACATTCCTGGATATATAATCAGCTATGATACCAAAATCGTTGCATGATCTAATCGGTATCTGTAACACTTCTACTTTGGAACTCTATGAATCACACAACTATGTTGTTCTACTTTCAAATTTGGAAAAGGACAGAATTACTTAAAAATTAGAGCTTTGTGACTGGTTATCTAGTGATATAGAAATGGAAATTGTAGAGAAGGAAATAATTCTAACTTCAACACCAACAATTTTATCCTGGAAACCTCCAAGGAGGAAAACCAGTTGGAAAGGGAAACTACTCTTTCTTCCCACTTTTATTGGTCTAAAATATACAATTAAAGATTACAATAAGTATGGAAAGAAGAAATAGTGTAAAACTTCTCTTCAATTATTTGCTTGCTTTATTTCTACACCTTGCTCCTACAAATTCCATTTCCAGCACTGAAGATCTTGCTCAATACTCTCATTAAACTCTACTTCTCGATCTCTCTATATCTTCAAATGTCCTATTCTCATGCTCCTTTCATGCATTTATAGGCCTTCCCATGTCCTCCCGTATGCATTAGAAGATGTGAAAGGGCATGGAAGGGAAGAGAAACATGGCTGGGCACTTCAAGAACGTGCATCCACTCACATTCCATTCTTATTTTTGTTTTGAAAGTGTTAGGACCGCCACCGCCTGTGCAGACTAACAGTTTCAGGACCATTGCCCTAGATGTATGGAAGTTTTAGGATTCCACCTTGGCTGGGTGGTGGTTTAAGGACCGCCACTCTGCACAGAGCAGCAATTCTATCTAAAACCTCTGTTTACCTCATTTTTCTCACTTTTCTTGTATTTCTCCTTCTTGGTGCTGATGGAACTAATGAAGTGGTGTGTTTTTCTAGATCCCTATGGATCATCAGTGAAGGGGGTTGGAAAATGGTTAATGACACATACTAGCATTCAAGTCCCTCTAATCAACACATATCATTATTCTTTCATCCTTCTTAATGCTTATGACCATTAGACTTACCCATTTTATTTCCTTCATAGCATCAATGATGCCTGAAGTGATCAACTTTTCTATCTCTTCTTTGACCCATACGTGCAAATTTGGATTCATCTAATATGTCCTCTTCTAGATCGGGTGCACACCTTCCTTCAACTTGATCCTCATTTCCCATAAGGAGTGGTGAATTCCTTTAATTTCATAGTACCCACGTGGGAACAAGTCCTAAAATTCATGCAAAAGGTTAATGATCTTAGAAATATCTTTCTCCAACCAATAATCCCCAACGATAGCTTCCTTAGGTTCTGGATCTGAACCAATGTTAACCTTTTTTTTTTCAAGGGTTCATGGTATGTACATGTTCTCTCATTGGAACTATCCAGAAATTCTGTGTGTACCTTTAGTATGGTTATCCTTTATTATGTAGACCATCTTTCCTTTTCATTTTTCCCTACATGCTCACTAAAGTTATATCTCCTCTGATTCTTCCTCATCAAGGCATGGTTCTAGACTAGATTCACTCAATAACTCTAATATCCTATCTTCTTTCATGGCATTATCTCTCATTGTTAGGTTCTTAACAACCTCCAACACTCTATCCATTGATGGCTTATTGCTTCGATATTCAAAATCTTGAAAAAGGTCAGTTGTTAGCTTTTCCCAATTTCATGTATGGTGGTGCATCTCGGAGTGTATATACCATGTTCATACATATCCTTCCAAGGTGGAATAAAAATTATGCACCCAAAATGAAGGTGACAAAGCTTTTGTGCCTTCCATCCAGGCCTACTTAGACATGAAATATGGCAGTGTTCTTTGCCATGGTAGTCTTTTATGATAGTGGGTGTTTTACTTTTGGAGAACCTAACAAATAATGTGAATCTCACCTCATGACACTCTAGAAGGCTATCGTGATGTTTTTCCCACCAACAAATTACAGTATCGAGTAGGTTATAACTAAGGATTCATCTCTTTTCATCCTCATTTCTTCAGTGAGCCTCCATCTTCCATAGGAAATCATCAGGATTGGCTCCTCTAGAGTAACTTGGCAGCTTCTTCCCTCCCATGTGCTTGACTAAGCATGCCTTTATTACCCTTGTCACAAAGAATCTTAACTGTCACCCAATTAACTCATAAGTCTCATGCACCCAATTTTCACATGCTACGCTAGTTGTATCACTCATAGAATAAGCGTCTTCAAACTTAATAACCCCTTTCGTAGGATGAATTACTTCAGGGTCCCTAATAGAGTGCACATAGATTCTGTCAGGGACTTCCTCTCCCAAGGGCTTAGTATAGGGCACTAACTTGCCATCCGTTAAAGGTATGATAACACATTATTCCTTGTTCTCGAAACTTATACATCCCTTGTTAAACCATAGGTTGGCATTATTTTTGTAACACCAGGGATGCCTAAGCAATGGTAGGAAGTTATCTACCTTGACTAGAGCCAAGCGTTTGAAGTCTCTAATGAACTTGGCCCCTTGAATAGTGATAACTGCATCCTTCAAGACACCAATAGGCATTACCTTCATCTTTTTTTCCATATACAACACATTTAAAGATGGCTGTAATGGGGGCATTCCCATTTAATTCCATGCATCTAAGGTGATAACATTGACCTCTGTGCCCCTATTGATTAGAATATTTCACAGAAGCCATCCATCTCCAAACACAGTCAAAGTTATCTCTTTTTCATAGTTAAGGTTTTGGGAAGGAAGGTTAGCATACAGAACCTACCTTTCATGCTCTCCTCCAACGCATGGTACCTTCTCCTGTAACCATTATCCTAGTAAGGGAATTATATTTTCTTTCATTTACATCTTACATACTTCCATAAAATCATCCACATCCTCCTCTAGAGCCTCAACATTATTCCTTTGCTCTAATTTCCTTGATTACTCCTTCAGACACTGATCTCTCCTTGTAAACTCCAAATCACATCCATGATTTCTTGATACCTCCTTTTAATGAGCAACATCTGGATACTTTCCATGTACCACTTCTTTCCTTATAACCGGTGTTCTTTGTCTTGGTATCTCCCTGGCACGTGTGGCCTCTACTCACATCATGACTAGTACAGGTTCTAGTCCTGACTCATGCACCACTCTTGGCATCCACTATGAGTCATCCTTTTTTATGCTTACCATCGCAACACCTTTCTCTTTTTGATTTTGTTGGATCATGTGCTCAAATAGCTTAGGGAACTCCTCATACTTATGTTTGTTTCCATACCATGAGAATTACAACAGACCAGGACACTCACTCTTATTAGTCTCTGCATACCCACAATTATAACACATCCCACGTAGGAGCTCACATCTTTCTCCTCCACAGTTACGACAAACACAAATTCCTCCTCAAAGGCCCCTCCCACATGCTCCTCCATCTATGCATCCTTCATAGTGATGATCATCATCCTTAGAACTACTTACAGGGCTTGTCTGGCACACACCAAGATCAATGAAATTATGTATCTTGTCAATCAACTTACAATCCTTGGTGTCATGGGTGTAGAGGTACAGATCTTGCATTATCAAGACACATTATTATGGATCATGAATTGTAGTAGTGGACATCTACTAGCATCATGATCCCTATTGAAAATCTCACAGTACACCATCATGGCATGTATTAACCTTCAAGGATAACTTTCCTTTGTGTGCCCCTCTATCTCACAATCCATGCAACATATACCACTGTGAGACTCATGTGTCGATTTCATACATAACTTCTCAATATAATTTCCCATTGCAAAAATTTGAGCCTCAAGGAAAGGGCTAACACCGATATCTATGTTTTTAATAGCCTCAGCACACAGGGTAACCTCTAAATCCTTACGTGGGTCTGTGAATGTCTTGTGTAAAAGTTCTCTCCTAAACGGTGTTAGTAACCCTCCAAAAAACCACTGAGAATGCTGAGAAGGATGAATATCATAAGATAGTTTTGATAAGAGAGTTTTAAAATGTGTGTCATATTCCCACACAATCTCTTCCATTCCATGCTAGATATCTTTCAAAGCGTGATAATGCTCTTCTGACTCAAACTCAAGGATATGGAGCTCAGCTAGGAAGGCATTCCATAGCATGATATAATCTACTTCCGTTTGATGGGGGTCATACTTCTGGTACCAACTATGTGCATTCCCTTGTAATGTCATTACAAACTTGACTTTCCTTTTGCTCCGGGGTAGTGATCCCCTTCACATGTCATAGCATAGCTCACAATTGTGCACATGTTCTGTAGCATCCTAACATCATCTGTAATCTGGTAGATATGAAGAGACATTTTAAAAAATATTTGTAGGGGTGGTTGAGCTCCTTTTCCTCCCAAAACTTGATTCCCTCGTATGTTTCCTCCACCACTAGATCTAATGGATCCACCATGTCTTATCCCTCCTGACCCTCCATATCCTCGAGATCCACCAGTCTCCAACCATAGGTCCTCTAGATAGCTCTATTCCACCATATCCTTCTCATGATAGCTGGTAACGATACCGAAAGTGGTTGCACCTAGTATTCCCAATAGTTCCACTGAATTACACATCAACAATTTGTGATATTTATCCACTTCTAGACATATATCCTGCACCACTCCTAAACAAAATACCCAAACTTTGTGTACTTGTAAATTTACCTCCAAAATCCCTATAAACACAAGAATGACAATTTTATGCAGCCATAGATGTCCCAAACAAGAAGTTATACCTCATAGGTGCATGTCGGTCACTTCCAATCGATACCAACTAGGTTAGCATTACTTAGTTCTTGATTTGGAAAACCAAGTGCTAGGGGTTGGTCCCCAGGTGGGTTCAGATGCATGCCTGATGGCTTCTCCTTTCTCCTCACAATGAAATATCATCATTTAAATCTGAAGAGGGTTTCTATCAATGTGCTTTCCAAGATGGGTTAGCACAGATTGCTTAAGTTCAATGTCCTTCTGCATGAAACTTGATTCCTTCCTACAATGTCTGCCTTCATGGATCCATCATTCCCATAACCTCACGTTGTCTAGCCAACTCCCTTTCATGCACTTCATTATTCTTAAGTTGTCTCACCTTTCTTTCCTTTGTCCTTACTGTCACTAGATCCACCATCTTCTTCACCACACCTAGCTCTCCTTCCCCTAGCACGTCAGTGTGGTTTAGCTAGCCATTAGGAAAGCTATTCTAAACTCTATGATTCAATGATCAAGATCTGTTAATTTCTACAGAGGGATACAAAATGTATATGATCCTCTGGGTTACGCACATGAGAAGAACATCGTGTATAGGCAGTTATCTTTCCAGACATAGTAATCATGTGGACCAATGGGCATACACCTTAGTGTAGCTAGCGAATACTCCTTTCCACCAGGTATTATCCACATACTATGGATGTCAGTGAATCTGAATTCCTGTAGACTGTTTGGTAATCTTGCTGGGTCCACACATTTGGATCTAAAATGCAACTTGTTCAGAACATGCATATTTCATGAGAGAAATTCAATACATTATCTATCTTGGAGTAACAACAATTCATATCAAGTATTCATGCATAGAGTGGTATAGATTCTATTCCCAGTCTACATGCATATCCAAACAAGTGTCGAGTTAAACCTCAAGAAAATTCGTCACTCCGTGATCATGAATCATTGATGGTAGACATTGTACACTTCTATATGAAAAAACTAGTGAAGATTACGTCATCATACAACTCATGATATAGATTCTAAATTCCACCATGCACGGGGGCAAAAATTAGGTCCCAGAAATGCTAAAAGATGTAGTCAGGGTTACTCTTGGTCATAGAAAGGTAGAGGAACCCCATGCACACCTTCAGCATAATCTAGCCAAGAGGTGCACTGGTAGAGAAGCGTGGGAGGTTACAGAGAGTCTCTATTTTATGTACATTAGCTGGGAAATATAGGTCATCAGGACAAGGAGTTGAACCAGATCACGCAGATGATGTGGAATTTTAAGCACCCACAAGAATCCCATTTGGGAAAGTAATGGTACAATGAACCGCTAAATCCTCGAGCACTCACGTAGAACTGAAGTGCGCAAAAGAGACGACCTAGGCCAAGGGTTCAACATCTTTTATGTTACCTTAAGAAACACACAAGGATTCATACTTGCATCTTATAGTAAATAGAACTCATAAGATCCAGTCAACAAGCATAATAATCAAGATATTCATAGTATAACATAATAGGTAATTAGATATCAATGGAAGCATTATGCATGATGGGTACTTAAAGAAGAAGAATGTATTCATGCATTTATACTGGGACCATACTTGATAACTAGTGCTCAGTCCATGTCAGATCAATTTATAAACCAGGCCATAATGCATTCTCTATATTAATTATATAAACCAACAAAAGTTCTCATAGACATATCTGCAGAGTATCACCATCAATCACCTAGGTGTTGGACATATTCCAGTAAGTGCATCTTTATGGTATACCTCCAGCTATAGGTTTGGGATATAGGAGGCATATGTCTATATTCTTTATGCAGATCTATGGTTCTGTAGGTAGGGATGAGAACATAGGAGGTTCCTTCACTGCCAATTCATCCTCACAAACATCCTCAGATATTTACATGCTAAGAATGTCCATGCCGTGGTCGCTCAAACATAGAGTACATGAAATCATAGTAGGATGCCTAATCCTGATACATATTCATCATGATGTTAACTCTTAGAATCAGATCCTATTATTGCAATCAAAACTTTGCATCCTTCAGGCCAAGTCTATCTCCAAGTTGATATCTACTACATGTAGCAATCGGGTCTTGGTTTTCACATGTGCTAAGTATGGACATTCAAAGTTTGACTAATATCCTGATCTTTTCATGAACCTTTCGTAGATGCTACATGCTTCCTTATATGCTTCTCCTTAAAGCAGTTTTACATCCCTTGCGCACCATTGAATAAAGGTACCTAAGTGCATTAATGCTATCTCATGCGTGGCCATTATTCTAATGGTCCAGAGCAGTAAACCATGTTCTCACTTCAAATACATGCTTCCTCATGTGTACTCTTATGATCACTTCATGCTATGCCTTTCTCACAATAGACTTAGTTGGGATTTCTCCACGCTGCACTTTTCTATGTGAGGATGGATATCCTATAAATTTTAAAATCAGTGTATCTTCAGCATGAAGCACTTGAATCCTCCTTATGAACGTGATAAAGGAATTTCAGAATGCTCCCTATTATGGACACTGGAGTAACTACCATTTTTACTGATGCACAACATTATAGCTCTGGAAAAGAAGTTGAAGAAGGACATATCGAAACTATTTACATTGTCCTTGTAATGAGCATAGTGGATAAGGTCTACCAGATTTCACGATATGCATCCTACACAAAGGACTAGTTGTCCCCACAGCTCAATGCACTCATTGTTGTTGGATTGTTAAATATACAAGTCAAAATCATGTATGTTAATTTGCCCATTAAGGGCATGAAAATAATAAACAATGTATCTTGGTTGTTAGTGTGATAAATTGAAAGGTCAACGTATCTCACTTTACACAGGAATAAGTAGAAGAATATGGTCATATTCCAATGTGTTATAGATATTGGTGGATCATACTCCAAATGATATTTTTAGATCGCACGTTTAAAGGCAAGTTGATATGATTTCATAACAGAGATCCTAGGATCTTCTTGTTTTTGGAAACATGCTAAATGATTGCTAAACCTCCAAGGACAAATTTGAAGGTGCATCATGGTCTGCATACCAGTCCGAGGATACATATGGTAGATATGGAGGTTAAAGGCATGGTGATGGAAGAATGGAGTTACTCATAGACATGTCAATATACATGTGGGATTAATACAACCCACTGGTGTGAATTTTCCTTATAATAGGTACAATATTGTTTCTATGAGAAAAATCATCATTCTGAGGAATTCTCAGACCTTGTATGATCATGCTTAGCTAAAGTACAACCACTACGTCTTCATCATGGGAAGTGTGAAAGAGCTTGGGGACTGCTTGAATAGAGATCCTGATAATGTGAACAAAAATGTAACAACATTTTAAGCTTCCTCGTGAGAACCCTATAAAAGTGGTTTCCGATAGGATAGACATAGCACAGAATATTTAAAGCTCACTTGATAGAAAAATTGAATGGTATTCGGATGTCCAAAAATTTTATAGCGAGTCCTAAGCTCAAATCATTGATTTCATTTGGATTCCATCATCCAACATGGTCACCTCACTAGCTAAACCCTTTGCAAATAATCAGCTCTGAAGAAATCATGCATAAGCAAGAGGTTGCTAGAAGGATAAGTAGATCAGATCTACCTTACATTGTAATAAGATGTACATCAAAAATTCAATATCTCTTTGCTTAAAATGATGTATTAGTGTTAATCCATGTAATTACAAAATAGCTTAATACATCTTGGGGCAATAAGTATCACGAAAAGATCTGGTTTCCGAATCATACCAGCAACATAACTCTATAAAAATACAGTCTACAAAGCCTCTCTACAGCCATGTGATCATCTACATATAAATAAGTTAGTGCAGACGGGTCCAATTGGACCAATGCACTCTCAAAATAGCTCGATGCCGAGAAATATCCATGTGTAACTTAGGAGAACTACACTAGCATGAAATAAAACGCCTAATTTTGTGCACCTATTCTAGTGTTAAACATAAAGATTCCTATTATCTAGTTAGAACTCTACATCACGCTTTAACTTCATTCCTGCATTTGAATTACTCCAAAAATGTCATGAAAATTTTGTTGTTTAAGCAAAAAGTATGGTGATGCTCAAGCTGGGTTGTTACAGCCTAAATATGCTTGAACTCGCAGAACCGCCCGAAAACGGTCATGTTCAAAGTTTCAGTCTCATAAGTTATTAAATTGCGGATAATTCTTGATATGTGACAAATTATTATGCCTATTTGGCCCGAACCATTCATGTGAACCGTCTTGAAACTTCCAGCACATCGGGGACGGTTATGCATATATTCCAAACGTAAAATGGGATGTCATAACCAGCTACAATTCACATCTTGGACGCGAAAGCATACTTCCGAACTAAATTGTAGGTGAATATGTTTGGTTATCATAAGGGCCAGTCATGCATGTACGTATAATGGGAATGCATACACACTTTAACATATCATGCTGAAAGCAATGGACTTGATATATTGAATGATGTATTCTCACCAAGTTTTTCTTTTGAACTATTGCAGTTTATTCTAGGATGGTTAGGTCACCCACATAAAATAACCCTACTCATTTTTAACTGTTATCCAACTGTGCCCCCTACTCATTCGTTCCTCTCTTATGACTCAGTCATAATATTTTGCTTTTCAAGCACTCAAAACCTTCTGGAAATGACACCATTGGATAGAGCCACTTTCTCAGCTTTCCAGAAAGGTAAAGTTTTCCTCTTAAATCCATGTATTTTTGAAGTTATGGCTCGACGGAGTTTTGGTGAGAAATTTTCGTCCTAATCAAGGTCCACGGCCAATGAGATGCTCGCCAATTGGTGGGTAGTGGAGTGCGGGGAAATTTTGGAAAATTTTCCAAATGACCAAAAAGGTGCAAAAATTCAAATTTTTGCCCGCCAACCCGATTTCGCCCTGTTTTGTGCCCTAAATCTTTAGATGGCCAGATCTTTCGATCCAGAGCTCAGATTTTCCACGTTCTTTATATCAACGGAAATCTGTTGAGATTCTCTACAATGATTCTGGGGTCATTCTTGTAAGTTTTGATTGAGTCTTCAAGAGAGAAAATCGAGAAACCACTGGCTCTGCATGTGTGGTTGTGGCCAGAAGCGACCTTTCAACAACTGATTTTAATGAAGAATGGCTCACATTCTTCTTCTGCACGGCCAGAAGTGACATTTTAGCGGCCAAATTAATACAAATGGGTCGCATTCTCCTCCAAAATCGGTCAAAGATGGCAGGGTATGGGTTGGTAAGGTATCCTATGCCATTTTAATGCGTTGGTATTCAATGAGGAATGGGTTTACATGTTTTCCCACGTTTTTGTCCCCTGGGCTCGACCCATGTAATGTAAAAGCCAGATTTGGCTCATTTTAAAAAAAAATTGTTCATTCTTTCTGCTCGGCCCTCGCTTCTTTTCTTCTCTAGGGTTGAAAATGGAGTTTGAGCCTCCTCCCTTGCTCTGTAATGGCGTTTTTGCCTTTTACTAATGGAATGATGTTCTATGCAAACCTCTGGAGCAACAAAACGTGTTCTGTGATGCATCTATCCATCCTCTCTCATTTTTTGCTTGTGAACTTTCGCACTAACTGCTTTGGGACATATGGGACAAAGATACGCGAACCTGCCGGTTCAGCTGAAATGAGAACAGGCGGCCCACTAAGAAAATGGGACATTTGGGCCTTGAAGACGCGAACCGCCCGGATCGGCCGAAATGGAGAACTTCAGTCTGAAACAATGTGGGACAAGTGGGACAAAAGGATGTGAATCAGCTGGATCGGGCGAATCGGAAGAATTTGTCCCACGAAGCTCTGGGACATCCGGGACGAATGGACGTGAACCGGCTGGTTCGGCCGAAACGAGAATTTTCAGCACAAGGGCATCCGGGATGAAAAGACGCGGTGGACACGAAAGAGCCGGCACACCTGTGGACCAACCAGGAGATGACATGTGTCACAAGGGAAAAGTCCAAGGGTCAAAGGGGAAAGGTTTGAAGCGCTGACCTGAGCCAATAGGAATTGGACACTTTTCCATGGATCAGGGAGTGCAGAGTTTGGGGGGGACTTAGAAATTTGGCGACTCCATCTGGTCAACAACCCATCTCTGAAGTTGCAGACCTTCCTTTCCATTCATTTCCATCTATTTTTCATTCATCCTTCTTTCCATCCCTTTTTGTGCAAGTGTGGATGCAATATAGAAATTCATTCCCCTATATTTACCCTCTTAAATCAACACAAGTAACAAGAGAAATTACACATGACATTTATTCTTCATGATAGATAGAGTGTTAAATTATAGTTCTTAAGTATATATTATAAATAGAAACCATTTAAGTGCCCTTTGGTATGTAGGTACTTGATAATACTTCATAAGAACTTGAAGTTTTTTTTGACTTGGATTGGGATTCTCTTTGAAGAGTTTGGAGTGATTTAGACTTGCTTAGGTATTTTTACTAATGTTTTCAATTAATTTAGGAAATTTGGGGTTGGTTTTTACAAATATGTGGAGATGAAACTTAAGTGTGCCTTGATCATTACAAGTAAGATCTAGATGACTTCCAAGTTTTCCGAGTGAGTAAATGGGAGCGTTAAATTAACATGTATACCTTCCCATGGGATAAAATTTTGTATTAAGGTTTATCTACAACATGAGAATTAGGATAAAAATAATAAATTTGACCTTTGAATCTCAAAGGACACTAGTGACCTACTAGATGGTAGTGTATAGAAGATATAAGCTAAAATGGAAGTTCTATGAGAGGTATGTTAGAAGGTAAGAAATATTTATGATCATTTATATTAGTCATATATGTTTGATAATTAGAGTGAGAGAATAATAAGTATTTTCAAGCCTTACAATAGTTTTATATCTTCTATAACACTAATTAATTATCAAGCACCTAGTTGTCATATTTATGTCTCCAAAATCCTTTTGTCATTGCTTAAGGGTATGTGAAACATGTGAAAAAAGAGTAGTAAATGTCCATATAATTAAAAATAAATATTTAACTCTAAATATCATTAAAAATTTCATTTATAAGATTATAGAGAAGTGATGAAGGAGGTGAACATGTATGTGTGGAGAATATTTTATATAAATATGGAGAATATAATTCCCTGCTTACCAATGGATTATGTATTTTGAGATTGTAATATAAACCATGGAGGATTGGGGTTGATCAAACCTATTTAAAAAATATAACAACAAAAATAAAATAAACAAGGAGGTTGGTGCATTTAATATAAAACCCTCGAAAAGGAGTGGAACCACACGGACCAATTAATTATTGAATGTTAGGTGTAAAAACTATAATGCAACTACTCTTAATAAACCATAATTTTTAAATGGATCTAGGTTGGTTAATTAATGAAAGTATTAAATTTATTATTATTTTTAAATAGAAATGACGTTATGTAAGGTAGTTGTGTGTTATGTATATACAATAAATGTGGTGACTTTGTAACATATATATACCATAATAATAACACCCCTTGAATTTGTAATTAACATAGTCAACCTTCAATGTAACTTATAACCTATAGTTTTTCCATATAATTTTATCCATTGATATTTTTAAAAAATTCTTCCTATAAATTCCCCCTCTTTTGAGGCATGTGAGATGTCATATATATTTATTGACTAAATAAAATATTAGTCTATTAAATCACATATAAGTACAAAATTTCACACATAAAGTCATGTATAATGTCATACACAATAACACATAGAAAGGTCACATGGTTATATACAAGGGAAAAAATAAATTCATACACACCCACAATAGGCCAAATCATGCAAAAAAAAGATGATACTTGAGATGTAAAAAACTGAAAAATAAATGTCTTAAAAACATAATAGATTTAAGGACACACACCTAAGATAAGAAATGAGCAATACAATGTGTAAAGATGTAATGAATAATAAACAATAGGTGCACATAATAAGATAAAATAGTCATGTGCCATCCACATGATAGTCCCAAAATCTATGATAATAATATATGAACCTAGCTAGGATATGTAAATTATTTAGTGTATATTAGAATAATAAGACATGATAGTGTAGAAGATGCTCCCAGTTAGAAAGGGGATTCAAAAAAGTAATATTCCAACATCTGTGATCATGTGGAGTCCTACATATCTTTCTTCATTCACTCTTATACCTTGTCAAAGTGATGTGTGTATAGAATATAGAACTTGATATCAATCAAACCATATGATAAAAAACACATAAGTAAAAAATAGTAATTGAAGCTATTCTTAGGTCCTAATTTTATATTTTAAAATAATTTAAGTGTTTTTTGCATTTTTAAATATTCATATTTCTTGTATTTTTGAAATAAACATTTGAATATATGCATATCTATGTACTAATTATGTAGGTGCATGATATTCATGGTGTTTTTAGTAGGATTTCCTTTTAGAATAACTAGATAATAAAACTTATTTTGACTCTTTGTGACCATAAATAAGAATAAATAATTGGGACTGAAATTACCTTTTAATTTATATGTGGATTTAGTATTCTTCTAGTTCTATTTTTAAAATAGGTCATCTTTATGAAATTTCCTAGTAATAATTTTTTATTATGTGCCTGTTATCCGAAATGAGCCCCTTGCTCATTTTGTGGCTAACTCCCTCTCATTCTTCCCTCTCTTGTGCCTCAGTCATAATTTTTTGCTTTTTCAGTCACTCAAAACTTTCTAGAAATGACACCATTGGATAGAGCTCTTTCCTAGCTTTCCAGAAAGGTAAAGTTTTCCTCCTAACTCATGTATTTTTCAAGTTATGGCTCGGTAGAGTTTTTGTGGGAAATTTTCCCCTAGAAGGCCCGCAACCAATCAGAGACTCACCACGTGTCCAGGCCAAAAATATCAAAGCGACCCGATTTGGCCCTATTTTTCCCTAAAACTTCAAATCGCCATAACTTTCAATCTAGAGCTCGGTTTTTCACGTTATTTATATCAATGGAAATATGGTGAAATTATCTACAACATTCCAGGGTAAATTTTGCATTTTGGTGGATTTTGGAGAGATAAAATAAAAAATGCTTCTGGCACATGGTCATGAATAGAAATGACGTTTCAACCACCGATTTTAATGAAGAATGGCTCGCATTCTCTCCCAGCATGGTTAAAAATGTCAGGGAATGGGTCTGTTAGGTCGCCCATGCTGTTTTGATGGCATTTTGGTCAATGGTTGAATCCCTTCCATGTTTTCCCACGTTTCTCTCTCCTGGGCTCATCCCTTGCACTGTAAAAGCCAGATTTGGCTCATTTTTCAAAGGGTTAAATATTTGTTGTGTATGGCAAGCTCCCTTTTTCACCTTGGAAGTGATTTAGTGGAATAACAGACCTTTTCTAGAAACTGCAACTGTATTTTTTCCTTTCAGGTGTTTGAATGCAAGTGATTTTGATGTTAAAATAACAATACAGACCCTGTTGGTGATTAGTTTTTTATCCTCTGCTAGTGTTGTTTGCCTAATTTAACACTTCATTACAGCTATCAGTTGTGCATGTTGTTTTTGTTGCATTTTATGAACTGTGTCAATTTGCAGAAGAAAAAAATGAAAAAATGCTCACCACTCCTTTGGTGTATCACCTATTAGCATTAGTTTTAGTTCTTTCTTTTTGCATTTTCTATCCTTGTCCCTTTGAAATTTAGAGTAGATTTAGGAGTTTAAACCTCTACAATTGTGAAGTAAAATAGCTGATCAGAGGAGTTGAGGAACCAGCCTCTAATCTAGAGATTTATCTTCCATTTTTACAAGTCCCACACTTGGGAAGAGGATTGAATGTTGTGCAATCACACTGGATGCTAGTATGATCAAAATAGAAATCTAATCAACATCCAGGGGGTGCTGCTGATTTGTGACAATAGGAACTTGCACCATGGGCTCCAACTGCCATCCACAAGATGAACCTGCCAATGTAGAAGTGCTGGTAGACCACAAACTCTGCTTCTCCTTCAGTTGCAGTGGGGAGTTATTTAGGGATCCACCATTAAGCCCTAAATGCATTCCTCGGGGGCTTATACCATTTTTCTAAGAGTGTATTTTGTACCCCTTTCATTGATTCATAGGTGTATTTCTAGAATATGTCCACGGGTGAAGGGTCATCAATGGGGTACTCCCACATGATTTTTTCAGATGCATCCAACACCTTGATTTCTGAAAACACAATTGTTAACAGAATGTTTCCAAAAAGGATTTTTCCTCCGTTCTCCATGTTGCTTATGATTTCATCTACTATGTACTGGGAGATGATGTATATGGTGCCCTCCGCGACCTTCCTACAAACATTCATCTAGGGCTTGCTCACCTGGGTCCACCTCTCTTTTCCATTCAGTTTGGAGACAAGGTGTATGACCATCTTCATCACTAGATCACTGATACCCGAGATGTCATAGTACCTTGATCCCTTCTTCAATTCTTAGGATGCTATGGTTTCCCTGATTGCCTCCTCATCCTGGAGGTCATCTATGAGTGCGTCCCCTGCACATTTTAAGCCTGTGAAGTGTGAAATTAACTGGGGATTTATGCACATTTTGTGCCCTGCGAAGCAGAAGAAGTCTTTTTACACGTGCATCATTAGCCATTGGTACAAGTGTTCGAGCTTCCCAAAATATGATAGCTCGTAAAGTTTGAGAAGCCCTACCTTCTCCATTTTCACCTTGACCACATCATTGTAGATTGGCAACCCATCAGGTGTTCATTTATTTATGGGGTGCAATAGCTCCAGTGCCATCTCCTTTGCAATTATGCTTGACCTGTGATTGTAGTCAATTACGGTCATCTGTCTTATGTCGGACTCGCACTCTTTCCCTAGAAAAACCCCATCTGGGTATTGCATCTCCGAATACCATTCTTAATTCGTATCCAAGGGTATTTCCTCTTTTTTCTTCTTCCCTTTTCCCTTACCTTTATTGGATTGTTCTACCGGTTTGCCTACTAGTTTTGTGGCCATCATTTTACCCCTTGCTTTCATTCTAGGTCAACTTGTGAGTTTTTTTGAGATTTTTCTTCACGCGCCCTGTGCCCTAGAACACAAACCCTAATCTCTAATTTTTCCCTTCGATCACGATGCTTCTCCACAATGTTCCTCACACCTGTGAATCACTTGTTCTCTAGTTTATAGATCTAATAGACCGATTGCACTTATGTTTTTAGGATTTTCCTTCGCAAGAGTTAGTTCCTGAAACCCTAGCTCATGAAAGAAAATCACTCTTCTTGTTTTCGTAAAGTAAAATAATGAGCTGCCCATTCTTGTACTTATAGCTTTTCGTGCTTTTACACATTTAAGGATAGGCTACCTACCACCATATGACCATGTTTAATGCATCTTTTTCAAACAAAACCTTACTTCAGTGCTTCTTCTCACGTGCCCAATCCTTGCGCAAAAAGTGTTTCACCTGTGCTCATTCCTTGCGTGAAATTTTTTTCCAAACTTCTGATGTGCAAATAATCCATCTTGACAGAAGACTCTTGCATGCATGTTACCTATGCCAAAGGCATTTCCTCCATCATCATGATTCTTTCTTTCACCTACCTCGTGTTTTTGCACTTTTTCTCCTTTGTATGTGGATTTCCAATGTACGCTTACCTTGCCACCTATCTGCCTTCTTTTCTCCTAATGCATCTTTTCAACAGGGCCAATCCAAACGGTCTACCAACTGAATCTTTAGGAAAAATAACTCCATGCTTCCCTCACCCCACACTAAATCAATGCATGGTCCTCTGCGCATTCATAAGTTTAAAAAGTAATAAGCTTATCGGCACCAAAGGCACAAAACAAAACAACAACGCGAAAGGGAAATACAAGAAAGGAAAAGCAAAAAAGGAAATTCTAAGCTAACTGGAAAAACTGCCTTATTTACAAACACCAAGAAGCATTATTTATAGTAGGGCTTCAGCCTACTCCCATTGAAGTGTCCAGGCAATTTTGTTCCATCTAGCGCTTGTAACTGGCATTCATCCAAATCAAGGATGTATGAAATTACATAAGGACCAAATCAATGCACCTTCAACTTTCCAGGATGGCGTAGAAATTTAGAATCATATAGTAATACTATCTGGCCAACCTTAAACTATTTGTTCTTAATGTAGCGGTCATGTCATGCCTTTTGATTAGCTTTTTCAGTTGTTTGGCTCCATATTGCTAGTGAGTGCCTTTCATCCAACTTTATCAATTCATCTATTCTTTCTTCCAGCGCTTTCTCATCATCCAACCCTCTTGCACGTGCTATACGCAGAGATGGTAATATGAATTCCACTGGAAACACTACTTTCGTGCCAAACACCAGTTGAAATGGTGTGGCCTTGTTCAATCTTTTATAAGTTGTTCTGTATGCCTAAAGAACTGCTAACACCTTGTCATCCCAATCCTTCCTACCCATGTCACATATCTTAGTCAACGTGTGACTAAGGATTTTGTTGAATGACTCTGCAGTCCCATTTGCTTGAGGGTGATAAGGAGTAGTCTTGTGATGGGCTACCATGAATTTTGCCAATAGAATCCTGGTTTCATTTAAGAAGTGACTGCCCCTATCACTTGTTAAACTTAATGGGCACCCATACCTACTGATAATGTTTTCCCAAAAAAATCTAGTAGCTGTGGCTGCGCTACAATCCTTAATGGGCACGGCCTCTACCCACCTTGTCAGATAATCAGTATAGATAATGATATACCATGAGTTAGTTCTTCACGTAGCTGGTGAGATTGGTCCGAAAAAATCTATTTCCCATTTTTTAAAAGGTTTCATGCTGGTAATTGGGTGCAATGGAATCTCATCCCTTCTTCCAGGTTTACCAAGGCACTGGAAGTAGTCACAAGCCTTACAAAACTCAATGCAATCCTAGTGAATCATCTCCCACCATAGTCCAGTGACTAGGATCTTATGCGCAGTTGCATTCCCCATATAGTGTCCTCTAAAAATCCCACCATGGGATTATTCTATTATGGCCACGTGTTCATGTTCTAATACACACCAACGTAAAACCTCATCATGAACCCATTTTATACAAATCCCCATTGATCCAACATGAAGGGTGTGGTGTGTATGGCTAACCTTTTTCTTTCCAGTGCATTCATCCCTTCGGGTGCCAGCACCTTCCTTGAGAAAAACTAGCAATGTCCTCTAACTCTGAGGGTTCATGGTCACAACCTGAATATTTGCGCATCCCAGCATGGGTTTCCTCGACTACTTTACGCATGTCCTCTCCTGAATCAATCCCTGATAAATGATCCAACCCACAATTGTTCTTTCCCAGTTTTACCCACCACTTTGAATTCAAATTCCTGGAAATAAAATTACCCCAACGAAACATGCACCCTTGTAGCACTGCTTTGTTTTACTAGATACTTCAAGGCCCATATGGTCATTGTAGAATGTGAAGGGATTCACCAACATATATTGTCCTAAATTTGTGGAGCATCATAGATCATTGAAAATGCCTCGTGCTCAATCGTTGTATAATTCTATTATGCTGGTTGTCAACTTTCTACTTGCAAAACACAAGGGTATGATGAACAATACCCTCTCCTGGTTGAGTAAGAATGGACTCCCAATTATTGTACCAGAGGCATCCACGTGGACATGGAAAGGTTTATCCCTAGGATGGGAATTGTAGAATAGGTGTGGTGATAAGCCTTTCTTTTTAGAGTTTCAAACTGCCCTTTATTGTACCTCTCCCCATTGAAAGGCACTCTTATGTCTAAGTAATATTTCTAAAGGTGTGGCGATCTTGGTGTATCCCTTAATGAACTTTCTTTCAGTACCTAGTGTGTCCAGGAAATCCATGCACATGACACTTTTGCTGGTGGGCTTCCCCATTCCCACAATAACTGTAAATTTTGTGGGATCCACCAGTAAGCCCTCTTTGTATATGATATGCCCCAACAACATTCCAAAAGGGGTTGTAAAAACACATTTCTTGATGTTGAGGGAATTCCCCAACTACCGAAATCTTTCAAACATCAATCTCAAGTTATCAGAATGGTCCCTTACCAATCCATACACCGTCCAATCATCCAAATATACTTGAAGGAACTTATGGATGAAGTCATTAAATGCTTATACCACTATGCGCGAAAATACAACGGGTGCATTCTTTAATCCAAAGGGCATGACCGTGTATGCAAAGATTCCCCACTTAGTGGCGAAATTTTTCTTTTCTTGGTCTTCCTTGGCAATCCTTACTTGGTGATATCCCAAGAATCCATCCATAAAGGAATAGACCTCACACCCAGTAACTCCTTCCAAAATATCTTCAGTAAAGGAGGTGGGAAAAAGGATCTATAGATACAGACAGTGTTCAATTCCCTGTAATCCACACATATCCTAATCTACCCATCTTTCCTTATGTTGATCACCATTGGAATTATCCATTCTGATTCCTCCATAGCCTCAATGATACCAGATGCTATCATTTTTTCTAGCTCTTCTTTAACCCTTACGCGCATGTTGGGATTCATCCTGTAAGGTCTCTTCTTGACCGGGCGCACACAATCTTTCAACTTTATCCACATTTCCCCTAATGAATGGTGGACGCCTTTTAACTCATGGTATCCACGTGGGAATAAATCCCTTCAAATTCATGCAAGATATAGATGATCTTTGATACTTCCTTGTGCTGACCAGTAGTTCCCCAATGATAGCTTCCTTAGGCTTCTTCTCCGAGCTGATGTTAACTTTCTTAGATTTTGATTGGTTCATGATATGCACGTGCACACATGCATCCACACTGTCAACTACTTCACATGTCCCTAACCAAATGGTTAACATTTAGGCTCTCCGTCTCCTCTCCATCAATAACGTATACCATATTTCCTTTCTCCTTCTCAGCACATGCATGCTCGAATTGTAATCTCTTCTAGTTCCTCCCCTTCAAACCGTGCTTCCAAGCTAAGTCCACCAAGTAAGTTTACTAATATATCTTTCCACCATGGTACAATCCCCCAGAGTGAGGTACTTGATAGCTTGCAACACCTCATCAACCAGTTGCATGGAACTTCAATACTCGAATGTGTGGACCATGTCAGCCGCTAACTCCTGCCAATTTCCCATTTGGTGTTGAGTTTCAAAATGACTGTACCAAGCACTCACACAACCTTGTATTGCACCGAATATAACTTGTGCACCCCAAAGGGAGGGTGGTAATGCTTCCGTGCCTTCTCCCTAGATCCTCTCACATGCCTGGATGTGGGAAGAGGCAGGTCCATTACCATTGTAATCCATTGATAGTCGGTGGGTATGTTGGTCTTTTGAGAATCAGACAGTGAGCGTCAATTCTAACTTCACACCACTCCAACAAGTTTTCACTACGTGTGGCCCACAACCTCACTATTGTGCCTATCAAAACATAACTCATCATACCTCGTTGCTCATCCTCCCTCCAGTGAGCTTCCATTTCTCTTAAAAAGACATCAGGGTATGCATCCCCAAAATACTTCATTATTGCCTTTCCTCCCAAGTGCTGAACTATACGCACCGTGGTTACCTTGGTCACGTATCCTTTCAAATGTCACCCAATCAATTCATAAGTCCCATGCACCCAATTATCACATGCTATACTGGAAGTATCACTGACAAATTGAGCATCATCAAACTGGATGACTCCTTCTGTAGGGTGGATGATCTCTGGATCTCTTATGGAGCACACATATATTATGTTAAGGACCTCCTCTCCAAGGGATTCAATATAGGGTGCGTAATTTCCATCACCAAGTGGTATAATCACCCTCTCTTCCTTGTTTTCAAAGCTTATGTACCCCTTGTTAAGCCAAAGATCTGCATTATTCTTATATCACCATGGATGCCCAAGTAAAGATGGAAAATTATCTGCCTCGGCAAGCACCAAGACTTCAAAATCCCTAGTGAACTTATTCCCCTGAATGGTAATGGTCACATCCTTCAAGACACCTATAGGCATTACCTTTGTCTTATTTTCCATATACAACACATTTGAAGATGGCTGTAATGCAGGTCATCCCATCTGATGCCAGGCATCCAGACTGAGAACATTAACCTCTACATCTATGTCAATGAGGATGTTGCTAAGAAACCATCCATCCACTACTGTGTTCAAGGAAATCTCTTTGTCATAATCAAGGTTGTGAGGTCGGAGGTTTGCATGCAGGATCTACCTTTTGTGTTCTTCCTCGGCGTGTGACACGTTTTCTCTCAACCATGCTCCTAGTAGGGGGATGATATTGTCCTGCCTCAGCAATTTACACACCTCTTTAACCTCATCCAAGTCATCCTTTGGTGATTCTACTGGTCTTCTTTTCTCATCTTTTCTATTTTACTCTTTTAAGCATTAGATCTCCCCTTCTAAACTCTGAATTACATCCATGGTTTCTTGGTAGACTTATTTCTGGTGAGTCGGATGTGGATACTTCCCGTGTACTACTTCTTCCCTCGAAACTATAGGTCTCCACCCAAGCGCTTCCCTTGCACACACAAACTCCGCCCTTATTGTTACCATAATAGGCTCTAGTTCTGATTCACGTATTACTCATGGGAGCCTTTGCATGTCAACCTTCTTAATACTTATCTGTTGACTCATATGTTCATATAACTCTAGGCACTCTTCATACATATGTTTTTTTCCACACCAAGAGCATTGTAGAAGATCTGGACATATGCGCTTATAATGGTCTGTGGCTCCATAATTAAAGCACGTTCCACGTGGGAACTCACTTCTTCCCCCATGGTTACCACAACCAAAAAATCCTCCACGAATCCCTCTTCCATGCGTGCTTCCATCTCCACACTCTTCATACTGACATTCATCTCCTTTGGATCTGCCAATAATGCCAGTCTGGCACACATGAAGATCGATTGCCTCATGAATCTGGCCAATCAATCTACAATCCTTGGTGTCATATGTGGTTAAGGTACATATCTTACAATAATTAGATATGTTTTTATGGATTGCGTGATGCAACAGGGGGCACCTACTTGCATCATGGTCCCCATGAAATATTTCAAAGTTTACTGCTACAGTGCGTACCACCTTCGGAGTACATATCCCACCATTATCTTTTGTGTTCCCTTCTACGTTACAATCTGTGCACCACATCCCACTACGAGTCTCTGGAACTGTGTTGGAAGATAATTTTTCTAACTGCTTAGCCATGGAAGTGATCTGAGCCTCCAGAAATGGGCTAACACTAGTGTTAACACTACCAACTACCTCAGCATGTAAAGCATATTCCAATACTTTGCTCGGGTCCGTGAACATTTTATGAGATAAGGCCCTCCTAAAGGGTGTGATCAGCCCTCCAACAAACCACTGAGCATGTTGTGAAGGGTCGATATCATAAGATAGTTTAGACAATAGAATTTTAAAGCACGCATCATATTCCCACACGATCTCTGCCATTCCCTGCTGGATTTCTTTGAGAGAATTGATGCTCTTCTGTTCAAACTCAGGTATGTGGAATTCTATTAAGAATGCATTTCTCAGTGTGGTATAATCCACAATAGTTTGATGAGGGTCATAATTTCTATACCAACTATGCGTGTGTCCTTGCAAGGTCGTCAAAAATTGACTAGCCTTTCGATCCTAGGTCGTGATCCCCTTTGTGTGCCATAATAGCATGCACTTATGCACATGCTCTGTTGGATCTTCAATACCTTAATACTCTAGTAGGTGGAGAGACATCTCGATAGTAAGACTTGAAGTGTCTTTTGTGGTTATAGAGGTTCCTTGGTGGCATTTTTTGAGGTTAATGTCCAGTGGTGGTCCTCCAGTGGTCCCTGCCTCCACTAGATCCACTATCTCCTGAACCTCCACTACAGTTCCCTCCATGCAGTGGTTTACCTCCAGATCCTCTTGTGTTAAGCACAAGGCCTCGTGTCCTTGTTATTGTAGTATGCTGGCCTAGTTGATTCCACTGCCTTGTGTCACCGAAATTGTAGTACTAAACTAGTGCCATTCCTATTGTCTGTGTTATCACAAATCCTACCAAGGTGCTTCCTAATAGTCTACTGTGCCAATACCATTTTTCATATGTGTCTATGCCTAAGAACAATCCTGTAAGTTTACTCCCAAACAGTGTAGTGAAGCCATAGATTTTCTTCCAAATGAGATGTATGTACATAATCTAGGTTCACGATCGGTTGATTCTAGTGGAAAACAAATGGATCTTCCTGTACTTTTCTTGCTTACCTTCACTAAACTTCCTTTTAACAACTACCTGCTAGATTTTGACCACCTTGTGCAAGGGCTAGGTGGATAAGAAAGATCAGATGAATGCCTACAAGTCTCTTTATTTCTCTTTGTTTCAGAGTCTCATCCATATCCTACAGGGTACTCTCTTCCACGCTTGCCCAAGATGTTGGGAGGACTTGATGTTACTAGCTCCTCGTCTTCCAAAATACCTCCGGTGTAAAACCTTCACGAGCCATCATTATCCTCAATGTCTATTGACTCCATCAATGTCTCACTTGTAATCCCACATTGTCTATCGATCTCACTCTCTCAAGTGCTTCATTATAGTATAATCCATCTCTCCTCTCTATGTATATCTTCTACCCGATCCTCTGTCATCAGCCATCTTCACCCAACCTGGCTCCCACCCCTAGCACGTGGTGAGGATTTAGCTACCCATAGGGAATGCATCTCCAAATCCCCTGGTCTAGGATCAAGATCTTAATGGCTAAAGGAAACATCATGCAAGTAATGATCCTATGGGCTAATGTAATAACTCATAACTCATCTTACTTCTAGAAAATAATATGTGGTAATGGTGTCATACTCCAGAGTATAGCTAATTGTGAAACACTCCATCCCTCCAATGCAATCTATAACTCTAGATCCATGTCCACATATAGCATCAAAAAGAGTTCTGATAATATTTCTTACATCCAAATATGTGGCCGAGGTAATACCAATATTTTTTCAGATGCATATGCTACCGAGAGCCACTCAGTATAATTTTACTAGGTAAACAAGATGAATAAGGTTCTCATAAAGACTCATGATAAAGATTATCTTCCACCCATCTTCGTGTGCATTGAAACCTAGGTCCAGTATTATACCTCTGTGCAAACGTGATATTCGTCCTCCGTCCTTCTAAACCAATCTTTTAATTCTCTCCTAAGATGATTGATAGCGCTCCGCCATCACTTCATGCACACATCCTGATGTATGCATGTTCCATTACAACATGAAAAAGAGGGGTCCCAAAAAAATAATTAAAATGTAGTTTATTTATTTCTCCCCACGATTGAACATGTGAACCTGATGACACCTCAGCCTATCATCCAGTGAGTGCTGGGAATGCTCACTCAAAGTGCATGCTAGAGGGAGCTAGGTCTCATCCTTTTATGTGAGTTTCTTGAAAATATCTTAGCATGCATGATTCATAACTGAGTGATTTAACGAGATAATCATTCAAGCTATAGAACTCATTACATATATCTCATTTTGAAAACACATATAAGTAAGGAAACATAAACAAATCATACAATAACCAATATCAATTGGACACTGGGAAGTTAGATCACCATATTCAGTCATATCAATGATCATAATCCATCCACAATAAGGTCCATTATTATACAAAATTATTAGCATAGTGGAAACATGAAGCTAAATACAGGAAGGATACATTAATATAAACATGGCATTGGTAACCTTATGCGCACAAGTATCAAACCCTAGTATCTATTCCAAGACATTACAGACAGGTAGACTCATACTCAAATGCACCACTGGTCTGGATCTCAAAAAAGTAAGCTCACAATAGGTAGATAGGGGCATTCCCCACTTTCCCCATTACATCCTGTCCATAGCATCATCTACCTATTTATCCAATAGTTCATGCCTAAAAAATGCAGAGCTTCACTAACTCACTACAAGTCCCCCTTATTTTACATAAGGGCACACGTATATAATAGATTATCTTATATCCTAATCATACTCTTCTTTCATCATACCTTAGATAGTTGGCTCCTAAATGTCACGGTGCTTGATCTACCCCATGCATCATGCCTCTCAATGTCATGCTTACCATTTTGGATCTTCCTATCGCAAGGTCTATCCCTGATTTATCTCTTTTATTCGTCAGGCTAGAACCTTATCCAAATGGAACTTGTTCTTCATGTGTTCTATCTCATAAGGTCGAACCATGGCTAAGTCCTAAATTCTATCTGAATATATACACGCGTCCTTGGTTCATGCCAAGAACCCCTATTTGAATATTGCCTTACACACCCTCCCATGTTATATCCCTCTAGTCTTTCTCACACGCTCCTAAGAACCTTCAATATATGGAATCCTATAGTACTTTCTTCTGACCAACATAGAATTGAACATTAGTCAGTGTGATGTGTTGAAAACTCAAATATTTTCTACTATTTCAAATCTACTCCCCTGAAGATCTAAGGCTTTAAGGTCCAAACATGGGACTATTTACAAGTTACGAGATCTTGCTCTGTGAGATAGACCTACTATGCACATGATATTCCAACTTCAATATTCTTATAAAATCAAATAAAATAAAATACTACTCCTAATTGATAGGGGAATGCAACTATCTAACTCTACTATATCATTCCAAGATGACCTAAGAGCGAAGAAGGCTACCTCATAACATGATTACTATCACTCCTAGATGACTAACTTGGGAGATGACCCTTAGCAATATCTATCTCTTCTAGAAGACCTAATATGGAAGCTATCTCAGCACTGAGTGATATAATAAGGGAAAATTGTAGAAAAGGAAGGCAGTGACACACATTGCCTTTCACTAGTCCAAAACAACTATATCAAGATTTCATTTCCATACGGACCAATACGATACAACAAAATGAAGCTCTATAAGGTATTTTAAAACATACACATCATACCAATACTAAAAAATAAATGTGAAGTAAATGCACTCATGACATAGGTTAAGGAAAAGAATATACCACAAATCACCAACACTCTTACTACTAGCGGCAAGAAATGCACAAATTCGATTACAATTTTAGGAAGGAGGTATAAAATCAACATGGGAATGGATCACTCAATACCTCTTGAGGCATGTGAATCGAAATGCAAAAATCACACTACTCTGAATAATGTTAAAAATGCATCTCCAATGAGGGTCCAACCTTCTACAAAAACGATATTATTTCTATATCTATATACACCATAATGGGAAAGAAGTTGATCCAGGGTTTTCCAGAGGACAAATTCTTGGATGTAAAATGCACAACCACCAACAAGACATCATTAAATGGAATTGTAAATTGACATGAAACCCTATCAAATCTACCTTTACCCTACGTCAATTTTCTTGTGGAAGATAGGAAAGAGGCCATATGTAGACATAAAATCATGGGTGGTTGAGTTGACTATAATTGTACTATTAATGATATGAATCAATGTTGTTCCCATTTTCATGTACCAAATGAAAAAAAAAACTATTGATTTTGAAGAGCTTAAAGTCTATCACATTGTCAATGGGTTTCCAACAAGGCTTGATTACGCATTCATTCTGATTTCTCTGTAGAATAAGTTATGGCAATTCTATGAACATTTGGTCAATGTCAAAAGCAACACACCAGACTATGTGGCATTTTCACCTGATTGGTCTTCATTTATGCTAGGAGACCATTGCGCCAGTCTGAACACTGGTAAACTTAGGTGCTTGTCTACATGTATGAGAACTTCTATTTGCTACAAGGATCTTTTCACAAATAATTGACACTTTATGGTCATTCCTTTTTATTAAATTCTATTTTCTTATAATTTTCCAAAGTTGGACACAGTGGCGCAGGTCATGTCATTGGTGTCAGAGGTTACAAAAAATAGGTGTATGCATGGGAGTAGGAGGACAAAAGATATTTTTTTTATAAAATTGCAAATATACAGGGGAAATAACCTCCAGATAGCACATCGCTAACAAGGTGCATGGGGAGTGGAATAAGGGCTGCATACACTCGCATACGAAAGGGGAAGTGCTGAATTTCATATCACAAATAAGGCTTTTATGTACGTATATCCCACCATAGGGGAAGTTTTTGGCACAAGGGAAACCTAAGGACATTATTTCACACACAAGCAAAAAGAACTACATGGAGTCTGAGAATGCAGTGCAATGAATTAGTCATAAAGTTCAGTCCTTCAGGTGACCATTCGGGGTCAGTCCAAATTCACATATTACAATTTGATGTGTTTGTGAGCTTGTGCAAGTATCTAGGGTTTGTGTTACAGGTTACAAGTACCTTGGTGATCCAAGTGTGACATACAAGTGATCAACAACAAATAAGTGTGAAACCCTAGTGATACATGAAAAATCATATTCCAAGAATTTACGCAATCACCAGTGCCTAGGAGTGGTCATGTAGGTGTGTACCCAGGCATCCTCGTCCTACACGATGGACATGTTTCCATATTTGTCCAAAGCTTCTACAATTTATTCGAGCATTTCCGACACTCTTACAGGGACCTGGTCATTACAGTTCTCCTAGTTTAACATATTCCAGGAAATTAAAAATAAGATAAGTTCATGATTTCTCAAATTTTCATACACTATCTTTCATCTCAAAGCCAAAGTGCCGTATCTTTTACTCTTTGAATATGTCATATTGCTCATAAATTGTGGAATTTGAAACATAACCTAGATTTAATAAATTTCTTTTGCATCATGGTAAATCACTTATTGGTTTGTAGGTAGGGCTTGAGAAGGAAGAGATATCTAGGAAATACATAATTTGGCATCCTTCCTAGGGTGGTATTATTGTTAGGATAAATTTTATTATCCTAATATTTAATTATGCATAGTTTAATTATTTAATTAATTTTATTAATTAAATAATAAATTGTTATTTTGTTATATGGTTAATCAACCATATTTGTCTTTATACATACTGTTATATTGTTTTCAACAATATATTTGTTTTTATGTAATTGTTGCTTCCCGGATGTTATTGGAAGCTTGTTTATTCTGGCACTTGGTTGCACCTGTGCAACTTATTCTCCCGGATGTATTTGGCTGTGCAATATCTATAAATATTGCAGCCTATTCACTGTAATTTTTTAGTTGATTGAGATTAATAAAATTACACAGGCTTCCGTCCCTGTTTCTCAATCTACATTTGGTACCAGAGCGAGAATCTGGCCCTGTGAAGGTGTGGAAGAGAGAGCAGCAGAGAGAGAGAGGAGATTGGAGACGTGTTTGCAGCATTTGAGAGCCTGTGCAGCCTCGTGCAAACTCCCAGCCCCATCCCTGCCTCCCCCACATCCTCCTGTTCCTTCCAGGTGCTTGGAAGGAAATTTTTTTTTGCACTGGTGCTAGTTGCACCAGGAAAAATTTGCTACAGGTATTTTTTTTAAAAAAAATAAAAAAAAATTCCCCAATAAGGGTTTCTGTCTTTCACTGGTATTAGTGACAGCTACAAGTAGCATTTGCTTGTTTTGGAGGTATGTGTGTTCATATCTATTTGCAGTGACACAAGAAGTCAAAAAGCAGGGTATGTGAATCAAGAGCCATGGATGAAGAGAAAACATGGTGAGAATCCAAGAATAGAGAAGAAAATGAGGTTGCCCACGCATAGACCTGCACAAATAACATCTGGAAGAGAGAAAGAAAATAAAAAAAAGTGAAGGATAAGAACTGGAGGAAGCTCCACTGCCATGCGACCTGCACCTAGGGAAAGAATATTTAGTGGAAGAAGAGTCAAAACTTATCCAAAAATCCTCCAAACTGGTCTTGACCCTACGCTGCCTGCACAAGGAAAAAAAATGTTTTTTTTGGAGCAAAATATAGCGTCCAATCTCCACTCGCCCGCGCCATTTTAAAACTTCAGCGACCTGCACAAAGAAATGCAGGGTTAGTTTGTTCCATCGACCTGCAAAAAAAATCAGCCAAATTTAAAAAAGAATAAAAAAAATACAGCCAAGGGAAAAACGTGGCCAAGTACAAGGAAAAAATGCATGCCTGTAAAAAAATGCGGCCTGTACAAGCAAAATCAGTGCGTGGAAAGCTAAAAACGCGGCTTGAGCAAGGAAAATGCGGCCAAGACAAAGGCAAAAAGCAAACAATAACAAATAACAAGCTTCAGATCCATTTTTTAAGCAAATACAACCCTAAAAAAATACCTTCACCAGCATGCGCCACGTGGCATCTTCTCAACCAAGTCATCATTTTCAAGAGGTAAGTCAATTTACTTGTCAATAAATACAAGTTCCTTCCTTTCATAGCTCAAGCGCCCTATGTGGGCAAGTTGGTTAGTGCATGCGCCTTGGGAGTGAGAGGTTTGGGGGTCAAATCCCACCAAAAAAACTCAAAAACTCACCTTTTGCATCTGGCGGGAATTTTGGCAGAACTGCTAAATTTAGCAGACTTTTTTGAATTTAGTTACAACTAACTAAATTTAGCGGAGAAATCCCTAATTTAGGGTAAAAAAAAATTTCTCCCATCTGGTCTGTTTTTTCATTCCAGACATTTTTTGCAAAAGGAGACCCATCTAAAAATTGCATTTTCAGCTATTTTTTTGCAATTTTTAGCATTTTGGGTCGTATTGGGCTCAGGAGGCCACCAGGACCCCGAAACTGAAATTTTTTGCCTGTCATTCAAATTGTACAGTTTTTTGAATGTAAATTGTATACTGCTGCATATTGTACTAATTTGCAGGTTGCCATAGTCAACTGCAAAACTTTGTAACTGCTCAGAAACTGGCAGAATTGTAATAAAAAACAGTAAAATTGGTTCTGTAACACTCACGAGATCCTAGATCTCATTCGCAGCGTTCGGTATATACAGTGCCTCTGGGAAGCGCTTACGGGTAAAGCCGTCGTGACTACTACTGCACTTAACGCCTAATATAACTGCAACAACGTCGTCTGGGCATCGTCCCTATAAATCGACGGGGAGTAATAAGGTCACAGTGCACACACTATGAACCATCCCATCCGTCTGTGAATGATTGCAAGACATAAATCCGGACTGAGAAATTATCCGAAGTATATAGCGAAGTTACGCGCGCGTATGAGGATATTTCTTTGAGCGGTGTCAATAATCACACAGACCCCATCAGTACTGTCTTGGTACCACGTATTGAATTCTTTCACGTACGTTAATGCCTATTTCACGTACCACCGGGTATATAGAAAGGGCGAGCTTCTTCCACGTACCAACGGGTATATCAGAAGGGCGCGTATATAGAAAGGTTCGATATATCAAACTGACGGTATATAGATTGGGAGACCTAATACCTGGAGTGATAAGAGCCAAACCCTGTCAGTGATCTCTGCAAAATGGGCACCAATGCCCCCAAATTTTTTCTTCCGGATTCACAATTGCTCAGAGGAAGCAACTATGCTGCTTGGAAGACAAAAATCAAGACACAGCTTGAGTTTGAAGAAATCTGGCCTGTTGTGACTGGTACTCTAACCAGATCACCAACTGATGCAACACAACAACGACAATTTGATAGAGCAGATCAGAAAGCAAAACTCATCATCTTGTTTGGAGTATCCGACGATGTGCAAGCCCACATTCGAGATGCCACATCAGCAAAAGAAGCTTGGGATAAGCTGAGCACAATATATGAGGCCAAGAACAAGAATGTCATACTCAATTTGCAGAGTCAGTTACATACATTGAAATTCAAACAGAATGAGAAAATTGAAGCCTTCCTAAGAAGAGTTGCAGAGTTGAGGGCTTCACTTCTAGCCCTAGGAGAAGAGGTCAAAGATGAATCTCTCGTTCCCATTGTTCTGAGAGCTCTCCCTTCTTCTTACCGCATTTTTGTCACAACTCTAAACTTGTCAGATACAACAATTAGTTTTGACAAGCTAGTAAACCTACTGCAACAAGAGGAAGCAATGCACAACAAGGATGATGAAGAGGAGCAGGCACTGTCTTCACATCAAAAATGGAAAGGAAAAGGTAA
The DNA here is from genome assembly GCA_019776745.2 of Taxus chinensis. Taxonomy (NCBI): domain Eukaryota; kingdom Viridiplantae; phylum Streptophyta; class Pinopsida; order Cupressales; family Taxaceae; genus Taxus; species Taxus chinensis. The sequence goes on along the minus strand of JAHRHJ020002630.1, from coordinate 69,718 downwards.
AGGAAAACCTAAATCCTATCAGAAGTCCCCACATCAGAATCAGTATCATGGGGACAATCAACAGAAGAAGCGATGTCCAATCTGCAAAAGAGGACATGACTTGCAAGAATGTTGGTTTAACACTTATAAGAAAGGTTCATCAAGCAATTCTGGACCACAACAACAACAATCTTACAAGGGACATTCAAACAACTATCACGGGCAGAAAAAGGGGAACTGGAAAAGAAGACCCCACCAGCAAGGTAATATTGCTGAACAACAAGAACAGTCAGACAATGAAGACTTCTTGTTCACTGCTCGATCAAGTGAACCATCCACGTCATCTAGTGACGTCTGGTATGTTGATTCGGGAGCCACTCGACACATGACCGGCCACAGAGACTGGTTTATTTCAATGAGGGACACGCCATCGAAAAATCATGTTTCGTTGGGAGATGATTCTTCATATACAGTTCAGGGGATTGGAAACATTTCTCTACCCCTTGGTTCACGCAAATGCAAACTATCAGATGTTCTATATGTCCCTGGGTTGACAAAGAATCTTCTTTCGGTCAGTCAACTCCTAGATCACAACCTGAAAATTGACTTTGATAGTCAATCCGGCAAGAAAATGTGTTTGATTCGAGATAAATCCAGAGGCTCGAAAATAATTGCAAAAGCCTCAAATGTGGGACGAATGTTTCAACTTGATTTCATTCACAAAAATGATCAAGCACTTGTGGCTAAAAACTCCACCTCAGCCCAGTTGTGGCATCGGAGATTTGGTCATGTAAGTTTCAAATATCTCGAAACACTTCGCCGGTGTAATATGGTACATGGGCTACCATCTCTTCAGAAGGATACAGACAAGTGTCCTCACTGCTTAGCAGGAAAACAACACAGAGTTTCATTCCAAAAGAGTACTTTTCGAGCTCATGGTAAACTTGACCTGGTTCATACCGATCTGTGCGGTCTGATGCAGCCAAGTCATTCAGGGTTCCAGTACTTCATGCTCTGTGTTGACGACTATTCACGGAAAATGTGGATTTTTTGTCTTCGCAAGAAAAGTGAAGCCTTTGAAACATTTAAAAAGTTCAAAGTGGCAGTTGAGAAAGAAACTGGTCGTCACATCAGAACTCTCTGCTCAGATCGAGGGGGGGAATTCACCAGTGATGAGTTCAGAGACTACCTACAAACTCACGGGATTCGTCGACAAATGCCTCCTCCACACACACCGCAGCAAAATGGTGTTGTTGAGAGAAGAAATCGTACTATCATGGAAATGGTGTGATGCATGATCGATGATTCCGAACTTGCAAAGACATTTTGGGCAGAAGCAGCAAAAACAACAGTGTATTTGTTAAACAGAGCGCCCACAACTGCTCTTGATGGAATTACACCACAAGAAGCATGGTCAAAAAGGAAACCATCCATTGCACACCTCAGAGTATTCGGGTGCAAAGCCAGCATGCACATACCCAAACAGAACAGAAAGAAATTGGACATGAAGTCACAAAATCTCATCTTCATTGGATACAGTGAAGAGACTCTTGGGTACAGACTGATGGATCCTAAGACCAGAAAAGTCTACACAAGCAGAGATGTTGAGTTTTTCGAGAAGAAGGAAGCAGAGACTCCTCCTCCGGACTCGCAAGATGTAGATTTTTCACCAGTTGTAAAAATTGAAGCTAATGTTCCCTCAGAAGATGAAAGTGATGATGGGGATGATGGTGTTGATCAGATAGAACCACAACCCATGGGAACAGGTCAACGTATGCCTAAATGGTGTACAAGTACATTACGAGATGCAAGATTGGATGCTCCACCAGATACATCCACCCCTGGACCACGGACTCGCAGTAAAGCAAGAGAAGAAGTTAACTTTGCTTGATGAGTAGAGTTATTGAATCAGACGAGCCCTCTACAGTCCAGGAAGCCCTACAGTCAAAAGCTTGGAAAGATGCCATGGATTCTGAATATCAATCAGTGATGAAGAATAACACTTGGCAGCTTGTTGATCTTCCACCAGGGAAGAAACCCATTGGATGCAGATGGATATTCAAAACTAAGTACAAAGCAGATGGGACAGTGGACAAGTGCAAAGCAAGACTTGTAGCAAAGGGGTACGCACAGAAAGAAGGCATTGACTATGAGGAGACATTTGCTCCCACAGCTAAGATCAAAATGATCAGGATGATCTTTGCTCTAGCTGCTCAGTTTGGATGGAAAGTTCACCAAATGGACGTAAAAAGTGCCTTCCTGAATGGAGATTTACAAGAAGAAGTCTACATGACTCAACCTGAGGGATATGTTGTACCTGGTCAAGAAGAAAAGGTATGCAGACTCAGGAAATCTCTGTATGGCCTCAAACAGGCACCCCGGGCATGGTACATCAAGATTGATGAGCATCTCGTACAACATGGATTCGTCAGAAATCCATACGATCCCAATCTCTACCTCAAAAAGCAAGGGGGGGAGATGGTGATTGTTGTAGTTTATGTCGATGATCTAGTCATCACTGGCAGTTCAGTGAAGATGATTGATGAAACAAAGAAAGATCTTAAGCGATCATTCGACATGACAGATCTCGGGCTTATGCACTACTGTCTTGGACTAGAAGTATGGCAGAAAGAGAATCATATCTTTGTTTCTCAAATGAAATATACCAAGACAACGCTCGAGAAGTTTAGGATGATGGATTGCACACCAATTGCTACACCTATGGAGAACAGATTACAGTTATCTCGTTCAGATCCATCTCCTGAGGTAAGTGCCACTCTCTATCGGCAGCTGATTGGGAGTCTCATTTACCTGACCTACACTAGACCAGATATCAGCTTTGCAGTGAGCTATCTATCCAGGTTCATGCAGGAACCCAAAATTTGTCATTGGAAAGCAGCAAAGTGCATTTTGAGATATCTCAAAGGATCAGTGGATCTTGGTCTAGAATACAAGAAGAATGAAAACTTCTTCTTGACTGGATATTCGGATTCAGATCATGCAGGTAACATTGATGATAGAAAATCCACTTCTGGATTTGTATTCTTTATGGGATCTGGACCAATATCATGGGGAAGTAAGAAACAACACTTTGTTTCTCGCTCTTCCACAGAAGCCGAGTATCGTTCTGCAGGAGAAGCTGTCTGTGAAGTGATTTGGCTACGTCGCATACTGGAAGGACTTGGAATACCACAGGACAAACCGACCACCATGTATGTTGACAATGAAGGTGTTCTCAAACTTGTTCGCAATCCAGTTTTTCACGAGAGAACAAAGCACATTGAAGTTCAGGTTCATTTCATACGTGAACATGTGTTGAAGCACAACATCCAGCTTCAGTTTTGTCCAACGGCTGAACAACGAGCAGATATTTTCACAAAGTCACTTGCACGTGACAAGTTCGAGTTGTTCAGAGCATTTCTCTCCTCATCTCTTCAGACAATGCACAATTAAGGGGGGGAATGTTAGGATAAATTTTATTATCCTAATATTTAATTATGCATAGTTTAATTATTTAATTAATTTTATTAATTAAATAATAAATTGTTATTTTGTTATATGGTTAATCAACCATATTTGTCTTTATACATACTGTTATATTGTTTTCAACAATATATTTGTTTTTATGTAATTGTTGCTTCCCGGATGTTATTGGAAGCTTGTTTATTCTGGCACTTGGTTGCACCTATGCAACTTATTCTCCCGGATGTATTTGGCTGTGCAATATCTATAAATATTGCAGCCTATTCACTGTAATTTTTTAGTTGATTGAGATTAATAAAATTACACAGGCTTCCGTCCCTGTTTCTCAATCTTGACACATACTTATTTGACATAGAGGGTTGTTGACACACATTAAAATCAATATACACCTTTTGGCACACTAATTATTCATATATATTTGATTATCACACATGATTAATCATTAATAACATTTTTTTAAATTTTTCATCATGATATATTGTATATAATATGTCTTATGGTGGTCCTACCATGTCATATCTTTTCATTTCACATTGTAAATCCCAATAGGTCCATTAGTGTTGAGTCACCATGTCTACTAACATATTGTTTTTATGTTCACTATTACACTCTTATCTATTGATTTTATACAAGTTGTTGGAATTTTTTATAATATGATTCTACCATGAGATGAAACATCTAATAATTATTCTCGAATGATTGTATTTGATGTGCATTGCTTTTTCAACCTTCTCTTAATACACATGGTTTATATTTTCACATTCTAGATGCCTTTCATCATATATACTACAACTAACCTATTTCTATATTTTGAGATAAGTGATAAATGATGACATCCCTCACCTCAAAATTGGAGTATATTGTGGGATCTTCCAAAAATTCACAATGATAAGGGCCGAGTTCCATATGGTAGATTGGGTAATAGTATTTCACATAGTTTTATATTGTTCACATTCTAGATGTTTTGATTATACATGCTACAAAAAACTTATTTTCTCTCTTGAGCTGCATGATAAATGATTAAATCAATCACCTCAAAATGGGAGCATATTGTGGGATATTTCAAAATCCCACAATGACTAGGGTCAGGTACCATAGGGTAGACTGGGTAATATCACTTTACATAGTTTATATTGGTCACATTCTAGATGTTTTGACTATACACACTAAAACTAACCTATCTTCTCTTTTAAGATAAGTGATAAATGATGACATCCTTAACCTTAAAAGGGGGAATATTTTGGGCTCAATAAAAAATTCAAAATTATTAGATCCATTTTCAATTGGGTAGAATGGGTAATAATATTTCACACAGTTCATATATGGGTCATGAGTTTAGGTTACATGTTCACTTACAACACTTATTGGGTTCAAAAGGATTTGCTAAAATTTCATCATTACAAATTATAGATTCAATTATGAAATTTATTATATTTACAAGGGATTAATACAAGTTCGTCATTACATGTTCAAATACATCTATAACAGTCATTCGATTTATATGCCATGTACATGGACTTGGGACATGTTCATCAAACAAATTAAACTACACCTTTGACATCTAGTTGGTTCACATTAGCATTATGTACACACAAACCCATCATTTAGTCTTATATCATATTTTTAATATCCCTAAGAAAAGTATCCTTTGGATCATTCAATGACCCAATGGTCTAATGCATATGCTTATTATTTCTTTCTCCAATGGATGATACACATGACTGGTCTCCATAGAAACCAATGGTTGATGCACTCAACTCTCTCAATGGCCCAATGATTAATACATATGACTTTGCTTAGTGGCCTAATACATATGCACTAGTTTTGGAAAATGTGTGCCAATTCTTTGATCAAATAAGATTGTAATCCTATTTTCAACACAATGGAGGTATGGTTCTACATAACCAATGAATGTATAGTTTATTTTATGGATTATTTCACTCTACATATTTGAATTTTTCTTATACTGATTTTATTTCTATATCAATAATTAATACATGTATTTGGGAGGTATGTAATTTATAATATCTACATACTTAATTACCACATGGGACCTGCAATTTGGGTCAGTTTCAAACCATTTGTCTTATGATTGGGATGCGAGGTTTATATTCACATATTATTTTATCTTTCAGTTGAGAAATTTCAATGCCAGATTAAAATTATGGTGTAATTTTAGTAAGGACCAATTTTTAGTTCTATAGCATATGTACAATATGAAATTTGGAACTTATTGTGACTTTATCACATATCCTAAGTCCACTAGGTCATAACCACTTCTCCATCTTAGAAAATAAAGAAACTACACATTCTATAGAATACATATTTATACTATATAAAAATTACATTATGTATATGATTTGATTTTGTAAATTTTACATGGGTAGGTTTTTTATAAGCATAATTATACATTCATATATCAAGGATAGGTTCATTGCCAAACCTTGAAACTAGGGATGTATGAATAGTGTCCTTTGGGGTTCTATAGTTGAAATGCTAAATTTTAGATATACTTCAACCTATGTGTTTGAATATGGAATATGTATTTGGATCACTAAAGCAACCTAATTTAGTGTACTTTATCTACTAATCTCCACCTCATAATAGGATTGGGATAGTTACATATCTTCTTCACGGTATCCCTATTGTTCAGTATCAATACATAGTGTATCACTCATCACATCATTTGAGTAGGATGAGTATTTAGTCTAGTTCTATATTGGGTTAACTCTTTTTAGGTTTAAAAATGAGGATAAAAAATAAACAAGTACAAATGTGTCATCATAGTGATGCAAATATATATTCCATATCTAAAGACATAGGTGAAGTAAATCCCAAAGTTAGATTTCAACTCATAACCTTAGAGGACACATTCATAAGAAATATCCCTAGATTGTTTTGGTCATGAACATATCCATTTTATATAAACGTATCATGTACTCAATTCCATCTCCTTAAAGTTTATAGGACAACTCAATGACATTCTACTAGACTTTCTCATCTAGTTTCAACCCACTATGCATGTAGTTTGAGCTTGAAGAACAATGAATATCAAATGTTCGTACAAACTAACCCTAAATATACTTTAGCACACTTATATCTATAGCATATAGTGCAATATAATACCCTCACATCATTTAAGACTATATGATTGTATAGTTTTTTTGTTCTAAATTATCTTTACACACATAACCCACAACATTTAATCAAGAACATAAACCTAGTTTTGGTATTACAAGTATCATTGAAAATGTCAAATATCTAAGCATCTCTCAAATGGGATCTTAAAGGGGAGAATTTTCATGATGGTATACTTAGACATGTGCATGATGGTTTATCTTATACAAATTTTGGTTGTGGTCATACACAAGTATACTCAGAAGCATTTCAAACTGTAAAACCTCGACCAAACTATCAATAATTTTCCATTCAATTTATATTTAAAACTAGTGATCTCGAACATATTTGTAATAAAAATCCCATATCATTGTTGAATATCCTCTCACTTATTGTTAGGCTTGAATATGCACACACACACACACACACACACACACACACACACACACACACACACACACACACACACACACACACTCTGGCCTCACTTCTTTAGTTACACTTCTAGTAATGTGAAATAAATGGATCCCTTATTGGTTATTTTTGTTTCCCAAATGACTCAATGAAGATATGGTCTTTCAATATTTTATTCTCACAAATGTGTAGAATTATAAGCATAAAAAATATCAAATGAGGTTATTTTAAATACTTTTCATGACCCACAAGTTGTTTTGGCTCATCTTTTTTTGAAAAACATTCTTTCTGCTCTATGAAAATTCTAAGGTATGGATAAACGTTGTTGAATAAATCCTTTTCAAGACTTACAAATAGGATAATTTGATTTATTTTCCTATTTCTATGTAAATTCATATATTATTTGTCTGAAATCTATTTAAGTTTTGACTCCAGGGAGAAGAAAACATTTCAAGAAGCAAGCTAAAGGTGCAAACCATGCACTGACGCAACACTTAGGTGAACGTTTAGTGTCCCTTTGCACCATTAGTACACTTTTAAATTGAAATTTAACCTCATAATTTCACCTCGCTCCTATTGGTTGAAGTTCTCAACTTAAAAACATAAAATGGTGCCAAAAATGTGTTTGTTTTGTCTTATATGAGTTTTTAAAGTTAAGGTGGGCCTCATTTTCCCTTCAAGGCACATTTTTGAACTCCATTTACACATTGGGTGCAATTATGAGGTGAAATTTCACCCCATAAGTGCACCATGCTCTCACTTACTATAATTGTTACATGCATACATGTTATGTGAGCTTAAAAAACATAAAGAAAAGCCTCCATTTCCCCATATCCATGTCATGTTTTCTCCATCCCCCATCCCCATGACACATTTTCCCTCCCTCCATGCACCCACAACACATTTTTGAGGTGAAATTTCACCCAAAAAGTGCACCCAAGTGCAAGGAGGCTTCCATCCTCCATCTCTCACTCTCCTACTCCTCCATTTTCCCATGTGTATTCTCTCTCTTCCACTCCCACCATATAAATTCACTCACCCTTTCCAAAATAACTCAAAATCATGCAACATGAACTTAAAAACATAAATTTACTCCTTGGAAGCCATTCAATAGATTTTAAAAGATGGTTTACCACGTTCGAATACCAAAAAAACTCATTGAATTTTCCTGGAAGATCAGGAAAGTGAAATTGCGGGATTTTCTCATGAACTTGCACAACAATAAGTCTATTCTTACCACAAACCAGTTTGGCACCTTAAGATGGCTCATAGAAAAAATTCTGATGAGTATTTACTTGCCCTCGAATCACGTCTCTCAAATGGACATGTGAGGTTTCCAGTCACTAAATCCAATCACAAGTATGTTGTTAGAATCTATGGAAACTCAATAAGCCAATTTGCTTGAAAATTGGAGCATTAGTGTTTCACAGGAAGTAAATGGATGACATGTTTTCAGACTCTCATCTAGATCTGATCCAAAACCTTTTGGCCTGACCATTATTCCACTTACTAGCAATCATCTATGTAGAGCATGGGGGTAATAATTATTTTAATTTCCCCTCAGTGAACACCCATTCTTCATGGACCTCAATGGCATAGACCTCCAAGGTCAACAGGGCACTAAAAAAATGGCCCTCTGATGAAATATTTAAAATCTATGACTTTCGTGTATGACTTAATCAACATAGTACGCTTTCATAATGATGCGACAGAAATGAGTAAAACTCATTCCTGGCGGTGGATAGTCTCAATGATTCAATACTTCAAGGATGTGTCAATATGGGTCATCTTACAAGGACATTCTCACATTTTTGGATATGGTAGAGCATAAGGTGTCTTAGAGTGAACATGTCAAATGTGTGAGACCTATCCCATGTTGTTGAGTGGAGAGAAATGGCTAAGTACTAGCCACATGCATGGAGGTTTGGATCCACACGCAAGGGGTGGCGTGAGGGAGTGTGTGCGATGAAGAATGGAATAGCGCGTGGAGGTTCGTGCACATGAGAAGACAAAGATAGGAACTTATCCAATTTTCTAGAAGCACGGCTAAAAATAGGAAAAGTAGGAAGTTGGTGTTGTCGACGCAAGAGATAAAAACATGATGACTTAGCGACACAGAAGAAAATGCTATTTGAAAAATAACACATGCAGATCAAAGGATAAAGCACACACATGGATGGCTATCAATAGGATTAAAGAATAATATTTAGGACAATCCATTATTAGCTATATTGTAGGATTAATCATGTAAGTTTGCATGCATGACTTTTTAGGAAAGAAAGCATGCAAGCTATTTTTTGAGCAAACCTATTATTAGGAGAGTGCATGGTGGTGAAGGGAAATTCCCACCCCTTATATATATATATGATGTATGTATTTTTTATATGATGTATGTTATTTTGTATTTCTTCATAATAGAGTGTAGAGACCATGTATGAGTTATGTTGTTTTGATACAAGATCGTAGGGTTTAATGCTTGCACGCATGGTCAACACACTGTGTATGACTGTATATTATCATCTTTATTTAGTGCATAATGAATTTTGGTTAATAATGGATAATTGTGGTTGGATAATGATTGTTTACATGTCTGAAGATGGTGTTTATGATGAATTTGATCTTAGTTCTTATTATATAGATTAAGTTTTCTTCCTTATTATATGTGTTTCCAAATTACCATGGTTAGAATGATTATTGTGGATGAATGTTTAATGATTATGAATATGATGAACATGGCATGCATGTTAACACCTTGGTAAGCATAAAAAGGAGGGACCTGGTGGTTGCATGTGCTTTAGGTGAGCATTCAGTTTTGACTGGATGAAGTGCCACTGTGCACATAGCTATTGAGTGGGTAAAAAAGACTACATTTTGGTTCCATTTTTGGGACCTCTTTTTAAATTTTTCTACCAGGATGTTGCATGCAGATGGTGTATTGGACTGTCTTTGGAGAGTATTGAGATTATGGTAGAAGATGGAAAAGATAAGTTTGCACAAAGATATAGCACTGGACCTGACTTTAATGCATGAAAGTGAGTGGAAGAAAATCTATATGACTTTCTATATGAGACGCTCTTTAGCTTCATTCCAGTAGAGTTATATCAGTGGTTGGTAGCTTACACATCAAACAAAATTTTCTACCCAGGAATGAGAGCTTGGACAGAGGAAGACTATCAGACACTCTCTTTGATTAGATGAGACAGTGGACTAGAGTTGTAGGATCATTAGTGGGAAGGTGTGTTGTCACAATTATACTTTGGAGTACGTAATTTCTACATATTCTTTCCCAAAGGAAGTGAGTTCAAGATTCTTGCATGGAGCCTAGAAGGATCCTATTTACACGTGCTCTACCTTTAGCTATCAAGATCTTGATGATAGAATTGGGATTGGAGAGATTACCTATGGCTAGCTAAATCCCCACCATGTGTAGGGGAAGGAGTAGGTGTGGAGAAGGATTTTGGAAACCTTGGTGGAAGAAAGGAAGAGAGAGGAAATATGACTCAAGTATAATGAAGTGTGATAGAGGGAAGTTGACTAAAAGCACTATTGTCGAGAATAATGATGACTAGAAAGGTTTTGAGATCTCTCATAGAAGATGAGGAGCCGCAATATCATGTCCTCCTGACTTTGGGAAAGCATAATAGAGAGACCCCATCAGCTTCTGATGAGACTGCGTTAGAGGAGAGAGTAAGAATGACAGGAATGCCCATATGACCCAACATGGCTACCTAGCCCTTGTGCAAGGTGTTCCAGATCCATAGGTAGTTGTTGAAGGGCATAGTAAGGCAAGAAAACAACATCTCCACGTAGGGAAGGATATACAAGTAGATACTAATTTACTTTCAATCAAGAAGTACATGCAGACTAGGAATGTGCACATGGAAGCACAATAGGTTCCAGTGTTTGGAAGTACACTTGGAGGGGAGTGTTTACAGGTGTCATCAAGACAAAGTGTTGACATGCACATACCATTGGAAGTAATCCTATAGGTATTGCGACAATGCAGAAAGTGGGTGTCTAGTTTAGTACTATACAATAAGGACACAAGGAAGTTCATCTATTGGGACGTAACCCACAATAGGAGGTGTGGAGGGCTCAGGTTTCAGGTTATAAATACCGTGCTAGAGAAATCACTGGTGGAGGATTTGGGTCTGAGTCATGGTCCTAACCTAGGGTAAGGTCCACACACCACCACCAAACCAGCCACATAAAAAACCACCTCAAAAACCACAACAGTAGACACATTAGGTATTACTTTGATATGTCTCTTCATTTTACCAGAGTACATAGTGATGTGGAGGATGCAATAGAGCATGTGCACAAGTGTGAATTAATATGGAGAGTGAAGGGAATTACAACCCCATATAGAAAGGAAAGTCAATTTTCTACTACACTTCAAGGGCATGCACATAGTTGGTATAGAAAGTATGACCCACACTAAACTGTGGTGGATTATGATGCATTGCACAACATTTTTTGTCGAGTTTCACATTCCAGAGTTTGAATAACAGTAGTAGTATCAGTGCACTAAAGGACATCAAGCAGGGTTTGTATGAGAGCATGAGGGAGTATAATGCACATGATTTAAAAGTCTCTTGTCAAAATTGTCTTATGATATTCATCCAAGTCAACACACATAGTGGTTCATTGGAGGATTGTTGACTCTATTTTGAATAACTCTCTTATAAGAAATATACATATCCACATGAGGCCTTGGAGGAAGCTCTACACGCTGAGAAAGTTGGAAGTGTTGATACTTGAGTAAGCCCATTTTTGGAGGCACAAATAATGGTTATGGCCAAGCAATTAGAGAATCTTTCTTCTAATTCAGCACATGAGACATGCAGTGGGTTATGGTGCACTGATTGTGAAGTTGAGGGACATATGAAGGATAGCTTTTCCACACAGGACTAGTGCATGCATTGTTACAATATTGTGAAATATGTCACAAGAACCATGATGTCTAAAATTTTCCTCTCTTGCAGCATGCGTAACTATGAAAAATGTATCTATGTATTGCAAGATTTTTGTACGATGCACACATCATGATACCAAATATTTCTGAGTTGATAGATAAAATTCATGAGGCATGTGAGCTTGGATTACAAAATACCACTGGCGGCAAGTAGCTCTCATGTGCATGAATCCTAACCTTCTAAAGTACGTAACAAAACTATGGATGAGGTGGATTCCACGGAGGCTATAGGAGTAGAGGTCATGGTGGAAGAGGTATATTCAGGTGTAGGACTTGATACACTTGTGGGTTTCCTGATCATTACCAACATAAGTGTCTCTCATAATCTAGTATGCACATATTGACGGAAAGCAACATAAGGTTGAGGATTTCCCTGATATTTATGAGCATATGTATAAGAATGAGAATAAGGACAAAGGAGAAGGGATGATCAAGGTATACAACATACTGAAGAATGATCAATGGATGCCAAAGAAGTCTGATCTAGATTTACAGCCCATGTTGGTCACAATCACAAAAGCAGTGGCACGGGTGCAAGAACCTCTTAAAGACCAAACCACTAATTAGGAGAGAAGATGTTATGCATGTCAAGTACCCAGATGTTGCTCATCATAAGGAGCTCTATCAAGAGACAATGGGGTGATAAGAGACCTGTGCAGGGAGAAATTTAGTTCTTAAAGGAGAAAGTGTGTGCGAGAGAACATGTTAAGAATATTGAGCTTCCATAGAAATATATTAGATGATCTGAAGGAGGTAGACATGATGTTGCAGATAAAGAATATCATTCCACTACTAGGGGAATGGATGTGTGAAAAGGTACCATACATAGAGGGTTGAGCATGAGCATCATACTTCCATGTAAACTTTCCACCATAGAACCATGATTACGACAAAGAAATCACACTTGATGGAGTAATTGATGGCTGGTTGGTGAGCTATATTTTGATTGATACATGCGTTGAGATAAATTTCTAGGTGACTTTAGATGGATGGAATCAAGATGGGTAGACCGAAATTATAGCCATCTTCCAATGTGTTGTATATGGCTAAGAAACTAGGGATATGCATACAAGGGTATTAAAATATGCTTCAATTACCATTCAAGGGTCCAAGTTCACTGGGCATTTTGAATTTTTACAGCTTACTAAGGAAGATAATTTCACAGCTTTACTTGAACATCCTTGGTGTTATGTGAAAAATGTTTATTGTTCTTTAACATGATATACAATAGTTTCAAGATCAAGGATGAGCGCACGATCATAACCATGGATGATGTGAAGGAATCACCATATGTTGAGTCATTGAGTGAAGAAGAATTGAATAGAGTCTATGCACAGATGGTGTGTGACCCTATGAATGTTGAGTTGTCCAAATAAGGCATGCTTCAGTGGGAAGAATGCATAGTCTATAAGTGACACTACTAGTATTGCTTGTGATAAGTGAGTGCATGCCACTTATGAGAATGGTCGGGAATGAGGTTATAGGAAGGGTCACTAGGATGATCAAACCACACATGGTTAGGTGGTTGGGTTCAACACAGATACAAAGGTATAATGGTGAAGGGAAGCATAATACATTCTTTCATGTCATGGAAACAAAGTGGCAGAATGAAGGTGATAGAAGGAAGTATATTGGTCTATACTGTACGTGGGACAATAGCGTAGTGGTGGGAAACACATAGAGATAACCTATTGGGATGGAAAGAAGTGAGAATCACCTTTTCCACATGATTTACTTGGAACAATGTACCTATGACTTATACATATGTCTAAAATTCATATAAAGACTCCTTCAATTAGTATCACATTCATATTTGTGTGTGATAATGGACATAAGGTCACGGAGCGCATTATGCACCAGGTCTCTTATGGGTGCATAAGTTCTATTCCATCTATGTAATATGTGCATGTGTAGCTTGGTATATCCATTTTGAGTTTAACTTAGGAATATTGTAAGCTAGTGTGAATGAATAAAGGTATTGTTCATACATTTGATTATTTTTCTATTAAGCCACATGTACATGTAGGTTTTGTACTGATCATGAAGGTGCATCACACTGTAGGGATATAAGAAAAATTAGAGGAGATCATGCTTTAGTTACTTAAGAGAACTTGATCCCAAGAGCGCACGAAAAGATAAAATGAATTAAATCTAACAAGATGTTTATTAGGGTGGTACCTGGAAAGAGAAAGAAAAGGAAAAGCATAGCCTATCTAATTGATGATGAAGAGGAGTACCTGAATCGATAGCCACTTAAATAGGGTGTATGTGAGGTAACTGGATTTTGTAGATGAACTATTGGACCATATATGTACCTTTCTTGCACTATGAAAAATATCATTTCAGGTTTAACCATTCACACATTAAGGAATGCACCCACATGAGGCCATCATTTAATAGTCAATAGTCTGAAGCGGAGGTAGAAACATATCATAACAGATCTTAAGTGACATTAACCATGAACAATGTTTCCAAGAGGCTAACATGAGTTTAAGGGTTTCCATCCTTCGTTAGGAGAGATGAACAATAAGCTGAAAGAGGGTGTATGACCTGTTTACAAGAGGCCTTACATAATGAACACAATTATCTAGGCATTGTTGGAAGAACAATAGTACTAAGAGAGGGGGTGAATCAATCCTACAAATTTCTTATCCTTTATTTACCATTAGATACAACAATCCATAATAACATCCATTTAGTCATATACATTCCACATAATAGCTATATTAGGTGTGCATCAATATCATCCACATGAACCATGACATCATATAGAGAGAACCCATAGACACAAGATGTAAAATATTCTTATATTACACAAAAAAAATTAATTTAGTGAATAGCACCAACATCACAAGGAGCACCAACCCCTAGTTTAGTAGAGCACCAACCCTACAAGGAAGCACCAATGCCTAATTTAGTGAAACAACCACTCCAAAAGGAGATAGAACACCATAAGGATGACCAAGCACCAACTTATCCACATGAATATTTTAGATCTCTTGATATTTATGCTGCCAAAACTGATGGAGATCACTTATTTCATCTCACAAACCCTAGGACAAATCCTAGGTCTTCAACCTTTCTTTTTCTTCCTCTTTCTCAACTTATCTTGCCTCTAACATCTTGATCTCATGATGTAATATATTCCTCAATATGAAAAACATCTGATATGCCCTCAAATCATGCCTTTCTACCTACAAATAACTCTCCTCTAGGTTGTACTACTCCCCATGCAAGACTAGCTCATAAAATGAGCTTAAACATCACTTTTATATGCACTTATTCTTTCTTCTTCTAACCCAAAGGATGTTAGTTCCTTCATGAATAATTCAACCCATAAAACTTAAAAACATCCCATAAAATCATTAAAATGACCAAATATGTGACCCAAGTAGGTTGGCCTAGCCAAAACCCTCATTACATGTGCCAAAAATCACTTAAAACCCCATATGCATTGGGATGCCAAAATTCTCCTCATTCAAAAAATTTATACTTATTCAAGCTAACCATAAAACCTTTACAATGAGTAATAAATTATTTAAAATTCATACCATGGTCACAATTTTTATTAACCAATCAAATTATTTCATTTAATGGGCCCAGTCCCTTTGTAATTCTTAAAACAATTGTTTCCTTCACCCTTCAACACCCTGGAAACTTTTTATAATGTCACCAAATCAATTCAAAAATGAACCAAATAATGTCATGTAACCACTAAAAATAAATTTCAAAACCTTTATAACACTTATAAGGAAGTTATAAATCATGAAACATCCTAAAATTAAAACCACAAACCACTTTTGCCTTCACCAAAACAACCTGCCAAAAAATTTGTTTCCAAAGGTTAGCTCATAAAATCATTTCTACATACATTAAATACCTAAAAATTGATTCATTGGATTCCCAATTCATCCCTATTCACATTACATGTGATTGGAATCATCACCAAAATCCATCTAATGACTTCACACAACATCAAACTTGCATCAAAATAGATCCTGTCCTGAACTTCCAAAAAACTTCTTGTTCAAATAATGCCCTGGAAACCCTGTAAATAACCTCATAATGAAGAAAGAGTTATATCACTAGAAATATATCTGAATCTAATTTCCATCACAACTTTAATCACTTCAAAATTCCACATATAGCTCAAGTTATGGCCAAACCACTGGACCCTGCTATTTGAGACCCCAAAACTGCCCTTTGACCAGTCAACCTCTTTGGACCTCAAAACATCATGAAAATACATAAAAATGCCATAAAACCACCATTTAAATCAATAAAAACTCCCATACATCACATAATTTCAATTTATCCATTACCTTCTTTGGAAATTTTTTCCTTAAAATGAAACTCTTCAATAAACATGCATTTTTAGGTGGGGCCCACATATGACCACATGCTCAAAACATAACTTTATTGAAATATAGAAGAGTCCTCTACAAAATCCAATCATCAATATTTAATTATCAAAACTAGGCTGATATACTCACTTTTCTGCAAACTGCTCCTAGCTAGGGTTTAACTAGGGTTTATACCACTTTATCTTCTTAACGATCATTCATAAAAATGTGATGATAAAACCACCTAATTATTTTTTGTAAAATTTTCATAACTGACCTAATAAGCCATGCAAAGATCTCAGGTCCCCATGCAAAGATCATACAATTCACAAGTGAGCATCAAAAGGTTCATATTTGCTATAAAAATACACAACTTAGCTGATTTTTCCAAAACTTGCATATCTACAAAATTATTTTGTATAATACCTGGAACTTGGCATGAAGCACTATGAAAACATCTTATAACTTATAAAATTCACCACATATCTCAAATATCTAAACTCTTGAAACAATCTCATTTACAATGTTAATTACCTGTTTCTCACCTATTTGCTTTCTTATGGACCTTATGGAAGCATGAAACCTCTAACTTATGACCTCAAAATCACCATACACCTCAGGTACACTAACAACATGCTGTAAGCATGCTCCAATGAATTATTAGGTCACAAAAATCACATCTCCACTTCATTCTGTATGCTACAGGGCTAGAAAATAGCCTGAAATGACTTGACTCAACCATGATCAACCCATGAATTGACCATGTGATAGACATGATACACATATACACATGAAACATCATATGGACCATGTTGGACCTCATGAAACTTAAAAAACAATCTTGGGAAGACATCATACGGTGACTCAACCCACTATACCATGCACCAGGACACTACTAGAACTTCAACATCAAACTTGATCAACATTCATGAACCATTGAATAACAACATATGGGACTCATCATGACTGCATGATACCCTTTTCCATCAATGGGGGTTTACATCAATGACAACACTAACCCACAATGGCCAAGAATCTCCCCCTTTGTTCATTGATGGAAACCATCATTCAGAAACATTAACGGTAACCAAATGTCAAACATACCTATATGGCATCAACTATATGTTTATGAGCTTCTCTCCCCCTTTTCCATCTATTACAAAGGCTATAAATGACTCCTAGCCATGAGAAAATGACAACACATGGAAACAATGCAAAAAATGACTTACTTGACCAAAACTCCCCCTGGGACTGAATTCTTCACTTTTGACTCCAACAACATAAAATGATGATATCTGGACCTAGTAAGAGCCCCAAAAATTCTCCCCCTAAGAACCTATATCTCCTATTTTTTCCTTCATTCAAGCTTCACATCACCTCCTAGGTCTCTTCATGCTTAAACATACCCAATTTTCCTCCAAATGCTTACATGCCATATTATAAGAGAACTGTCCCTAAACCTTTTATCAGTGCAAAAAGTGACAATAGCTACATCATGGATATAGAACTATTGCACACCTCATAAAAATTCACTTTCTTCATCCCCCTTGGCATATAATTTCCTATTTAAGATTGATCCAACTGTAATTTAAGCACAAACTTACCTTGCTTGCATAGTCTTAAGAATAACTTAGACACATCTTATTTGACCCTACCTTGAAGCAGATCTCAGTGTTTTCAACCATATTGCATATGATTACAGTTGTAGAAGTCAGAATCTTACCTTTGGAATCTACCAATCCACCAGATCATTACCTTGCCATCATTTCATACTTGATATAATGCTCAAGAAAGGACTTACCTAGTATAGATGCAAAAATTCAAACTTGTACCATAAACCACTTTTCCTCTTCATCAGTAATAAGTATTTGACATGAACCTTTTTCAGATAAAAACATTATATCTATGATTATAAGATGGTTCACATATCAGTATACCTGCAACATGTCTCTAGGCATCATAATACATCATTTTGAGTCAAAATTGTGCTCCCCTTGCTTTGAATCAAAATTCAGATTACTTACATAGTTCAGACATATTTGCACAATCTCATAGATTCCTAATATTATAGGTACTATAATTTTTGACAATTGACATGGCTTCAAATTGCAAGAGGATCACTCACATGTATTTTCATTATTGACTCATGAATAGCATTCTTTAGAAGTGTTTTCAAAAATTCAACCCCGACCTTTTTTCAAACTAAGATACTAATTCATTATCATGTTAGGGCCACAATTTTCCTTACCATTCACAGACTCAGAAATATGCACTTGTACTCATACATAAATCATACCTTTGATAGAAAATATATCTTGCTGAAGATCTCATCATCTTGATAGGCTGTGTGATACACCCTTATGCCTCTGTTTGATTCTTCACCAAAAAATATTCAATAACTTCAACTCACCTGGTCACCAAAATTATCAATTTAACAGTCAAGGACATGAATATTTGTTCCAAAAGGGTCATAACATACCTGAGATATCATGAACTCTAACTCAAAATTCCAAAATATCATATTGATCCTGCATAAATACTTTTGGGACAAGGTTATAACCTTGATGACATGATCATGCCACTCTAAGACCTACTCACCTCTTCATAACCTAAGCTAGAAAATCTTCTCTAATACCCTATAGAGACCTTTGTAGTTTCTTGTTAGACTGTGATACTTTGTAACCTTGACCTGTAAGCTTCAAGCCATTCTTTACTAAATATATTCCTATTCCTTGTCAATACCTTTATTTTAGTATCTCATAATCCCTTGCATGTCATTCTTATTTTTTAACTATGAAATGAACACTCAGTACTAAATATTTTATGTACTATATATACTCATAGTGACTTGTATACAACTTGAAGTATAGTCACTAACATAAATATACCTAGACACACTCTATAACACTACAGTTATGTCTTTCATAAAATCTTTAAGAGAAATAAAGAATGCCTGAGTATATATTTGGAGGAACCATTTTACTATAACCCTTACCCCTATACATGCACTATTACAAAGCTTTTTAACATCAAGTTAAAATTGTAGGACACCTTTCTCATAGACCTCATAACCTGCACAGCTTCCACGGTCTTTAATATTTTACATTTGTCAAACCTACCTTTACCAATCAAAATTCTTCACATTCATAAATATTCATTAGCATATCATATTGAGACAAAAAGTGCAAATCATAACATACATTGACCTGATTAAGAGATACAACTTTACACTATTCCTTCACTATAAGACAACTGCTTGAAACTTCACATGTGGCATTCAAAAAACCTCTTCAAACTTTTCAACATATTAACTTTCCATTGAAAGTCATCCTAAGCTCTTGAAACCACTGTACAATCATGTATCATACTTAGGTTTGTTCTTGCAAATTCAATTTATACCATTTATGAGCCCTTTCAACAACATTAGAACACCCTTTTTCACTTATATTGTTTTGAATCTTCATCCCTTGTCATAGTAGATCTCTATTTTAGTTTTAAGAAGACCACCATAGTGCCACTTGACATTTCGATTGACTTCATATTGTATCTTAAGCTTGCAACTTGAACTGATGATCATGCATAGATTCCATTTTAGAAGAACTGAGAAAGCTTATTTCTGACTTGCAAGAACTCCTTCAAGCACATAAGTGCATATCTCTGAATTGAACCTTGAAGACATATAGCACTTACATGAAGTAATCATTTCAAACCCTTGTGAACTAAATGAGCTACATCAAGAGTTGAGACAACTTCTTTGCACCATATTACCCATTTGGAAGAAACATTTCTTGATGCTCAATATACCTTGTAGAATTTATTGCCATTATATCAGGATAAGACACTTGAGCATTTACACAATCCTTAGGCCTCTAGAAACCTCTCATTTGAAAATATATTTTCATAAACCTTAATTAAGCATATGAAAGCCCTTGTTCTCAACACTCAGATGGATTCCTTAAACATGACCATAGTTGGCCATCAAACTTAAGAACCATCAACATTTTTCATTACATTCATTGATGATTGCACATACATCTACTGATGAAGAAATTCATGATAAGAAGATTTTGAACTTCATTAAGCAATTACATATCTTATAGTCCTAGATGGTTCTATAACTTTTGTCTTCATGTTATGCAAGAGATATGCAAACCCTTATCAACAATATCTTAAGACGCCAATATATGGAGATCTTCCATGATTACCTCATAAGACATTTGACTTCTTAAAGTAAAGTCATTCACATATTTTGCATGCCATGAACTACACATGAGATCAATCTTGAAACTCAGATCACTTGACAAACACTTTACAATCTTGATGGATAACTTACAATTTCTCAACATTCTTACTTTGAACATAAACAATGGACTTTGACAAGACATTAAGACCTTTGATGCACATACTTTGAGCATTTACGAGATACACCATAGACCATGGAATTTAAACCTTCTCATAAATACCATGACTTTGGGAAACACAAATTAGAGCACATTTTACCCACTGAGAGATATCAAACCTTGGTTAAATGGCATAGATGATACATAGTCCAAAACTAACATTTTAATTCAAGACACACCCTTACATATAAAACCTTTTCAAGTTCAATCTTGATGACCATCATGACTTCTGAATATGAAATTCTTCACACAGTGGCAGCTATACATTTACATCATGTTTTGTGACTTAGGTACAAGTTGATACCTTAATTTTTTTATCAACACTTGCATAGTTCCATTAAACAATCTCAGACCATCAGATTTGACACTTTCTTGCATAACTTGAAAATCAAGAAACATTTTGTAAAGTGACAAACTCTTATCCTTGAAGGATTCACATTTGATAGTCTTATCTTAATGGATATTTCCTTGACATATGACAACACTTCTTGATGAGACTGACAAACTCTCATACCTTATGACACCTTGCCTAGATTAGGACATCTCAAAGTTCATGATATAAGGAATATGTCAAACACAATACTTAGCTTGAAGTACTCACTATTTTTTATTTCTTACATTTTAACTCATACAAAATCATTCACTTATGAAAATGACCTTAAAATAATCAATATACCACTCTTGATATGTCTATAACATACCATTTCACTTGTTTACATGACTGTGACAAAGAAATACCTAACATGCTCTAGATGGATACTATTTATGAGCATGGATTTTATCACATTTGAAACACTCCTTTATGCCATCTGCACAACTCATATTTCTCATAAATGATTGACAGAGCTTAAACACAAACTTTAGGACTAGTCTTGAACAAATTTTACATGATACCACAATAATACCATTACTTCAACACCTTACACACAGACACCTACACCTACGAAGGAATCAAGATACATGAATAGGTCATATATCATAACTTACATTAGTTGAAGTTATTTACCAATACACCATGATTCCTCCATCTAATTTATGTCTTCTAGAAGCATAGAGAAGACATGTAAATTTCATTGGATCACTACATCACCCAGAACTCAGGTGATTCCCAAGGCTCCATCTTCCTTCTATCCACATTGGTGTCAATTCTCAGAACCCTCTTTCTCTTCTTAGATTCACTTGGCATGATGTCCTCCTTTTCTACCTTCTTTTATTTTTCCTCAATAGAAAAGATCCCTGTCAAACACATATGATTCTCCTCTATATTGTTTTCAACCATAGCAAACATACCTTCTTGTTTTGAGGCTTGTAATATTTTTAGCTTTTCATCCTTCTTCTTATCTTTTTTTTCATATCATGCTTAGGTATATCATTCCTCATGTTTTTAACTTCATGAGTATCCTTTTTTTTTCCTTTGCAGTGTCTATCCTCATCTTCCTTGGTCTTCTTAGCTGAGTATGTTTCCTCTTTGCTAGTCCTCTTGACAAACCTATTCTTACTATGACTAAATACTTGCAATATGGCTTGATTGTTGACAATTGAAACAAACTACATTTCTCTTTATTATAGGCTGAAACACACTAAGATTCCATCCAAAATATTTTTCTCTATGCCCATACTCACAACATGAGTGACATTTACCCTTGAAAACACCTAAATCATCTCCAAATGACTTTCTCTTGCAATCTCTAGCTCTATGACCAAAATCATGACAAAGAAAGCAATATCCATTGAATGAAGAGCCATACCTCATAGCATTAGGTTGTCTAACTGAGTTAGACCTTCTCAAATTAGTCTTCTTGGTCACCATCACATCTAATTTGGAACTTGTACCAGCTTCTCCATCAATATTCACACGTAATCCTTCAAATCCTAGGCCATTTTTGTCACTTGTTTCCTTTTTCCCTTCTATAATTCCATCAAGATCTTTTGATCTCTTCTCAAGATTATCATACATCATCAACCTACTAGATGCACTCTCAAAATCTAATTCAATAGCTTTTAATTTTTCTTCATACCTAGAACATGCTTCCTCTTTCTCCTTTAGGGCATTAGACAAGCTTTCCACCTGAGATTTTAAATCCTTGATAGCTGGGGGAAATGAGCTAGTTATCATGAATCCTAATGTAAGATATTGTTAAAGCCACTTAACTATAATAAAATTTTTTTAGAAACCTTTATAGATTATAATTTTTTTAATATGAAGATTTTTTTAACACATTTAAATTTTGTGAAGAAATTTTTTTCAAGGGAATTAAAATAAGTACTTTTGAATACAAAGGAATTTAAGGCAACCCATTACTTGAGAATTAAATCACGTTTTATGGGTTGTCTATGTGTCACCATTTTATTGGTTAATTTATTGGTGTGACTTACTTTATTGACTAGTTTTTATTTAATTTTTAACTTTATTTCAAATAACTAATGGTACTTTATTTCACATATCTACTCATGGTCATTGGCCCATGCACAATCATTGGCTTCTTTCCCCTAGATCATGGTCTTTCTACATTTCATCCATTGTCTCTTGTAATTCAAAGAGTAAAGACTCAACAATCTCATAATTTCTTCTCCAAAGATTAGTTGACTTACCCATTCGTGCTTCTAAGATCTCTTTCAAGTTGTTAAACTTATTTCACAAGGACCTACTCTGATACCAATTGTTAGAAGCATAGTGGAATTAAAGGAGGGGTGAATTAGTCCTTCAAATTTCTTCTTTCATTTACCATTAGATTCAGTAATCAATAAAATTCAATCATTCACATACATTTTACCATATTATATTAAGTGTGCACAATATCATCAAAGAACCATAACACGAAAGAGATCTCATAGACACAAGATTAAAATGGGAAACCATCATGTGGAAAAAAAACAACTGAAAATATAATTATATTAAAAAAAAAAGTGATTAAGTGAAGCACCAACTTCATAAGGAGCACCAACCGCTAGTTTAGTAGAGCACCAACCCTGCAAGGATCACTAACCCATAATTTAGTGAAGCACCCACTCCAAAAGGAGGGTAAAACCCCTTGGATCAATAAACACTAACTCATACACCTAAATATGTTTGATCTCTAAATTTTCTGCTGCCATAATAGATGGAGATCATGATTTCAACTCACAAACCCTAGGTCTTCAACCTTAATCTTTCTTTATATCTTCCTTAATATGAAACAAATCTGATATTCCCTCAAATAATGAATTTTTACCTGCAAATAACTCTCATCTAGGTCTCACTACTCCCCCATTCAAGACTAGCTCACCAAATGAGCCAAAACATCACTTTTATATGTATTTCTTCATTATAACAAAAAGGAGGTCATTTCATCATGGTAAATTAGATGCATGCATAGTTAAAAAAATACCATAACTTTTCCATAACATCTACATGTGACCCAAGTAGGCTATCCTAGCGAAAACCATTCATTTCATAAACAAAATATCACTAAAACACATGCATAGGAATGCAAAAATTCTCCTCATTCAACAACCATACGTAGTAAAGATCACATATTCATAAAAAAAGAGTAATTAATCATTTAAAAATTTACCATGGTCTCAATTTTCATTAAAAAGTCAAATTATTTCATTTAATCGGCCCAGTTCCCTGTACAATTCTAAAAACAAGTTTTTCCTTCACCCTTTAGCACCCTGGAAACTTAATAATGCCACAAAATGACTTCTACCAAACCCAAAAATATAATTTGACCACTAAAAATAACTAGAAGAATCTTTAGAGTACCTATAATCATGTTAGAATTCATGAAACATCTTTTACTTCAAACCACAACAATATTTTCCTTCACAAAATTAACCTACCAAAAACGTGATTTCCAAAGGTTATCTCATAAAATAATTTCTACATGCATTAAATACATTTAAACTAATTCATTGTATTCCCAATTCATCCCTAGTCACATTATAGGTAATAGGAAACATTACCCAATCCATTTCATGATTCAAGTATCATCAAACATGCAACAAAATAGATGTTGTCTTGAACTTACAAAAATATTCTTTCTTAAGGAATGCCATGGAAAAAATATGAAAAAACATCCTCATAAGGTAATCCATATATCTTGAGAAATATATCTGAATCTCATTTCCAATGCAACTTGAATCACCTCAACATTCTACTTGAAGCTCAAGTTGTGGCCAAAACATAGGATCCTCCTATTTAAGATCTCAAAAATGCCCTTTGACTAGTCAACATATTTAGACCTAAAAACATCATGTAATTTCATGAAAATTATATAAAAATTACATGGAAACAAATAAAAACTCACATACATAAAAAAAAATTCTAATTTACTCATCACCTTCTTTGGATAAATTTTCCTTAAACTCAAATTCTTTAGAAACTACTATTTTAAGTGGGGCTCACATATGGCCACAAGATAAAACATACCTTTATGGAAATCTAAAAGAGTCCTGTAAAAAATAATATCATCATGTTTTAGGAACCAATAAAAATTGTGTTGATACAATCACGTTTCTACAGACTGCTCCAAGTTAGGGTTTAGTTTGGGTTTCAAACCACTTTACCTTCTTCACAATTGTTCATAAAAATGTAACTATAAAACAACCTCATTATTTTTGTTAAATATTTAAAAAAACCTAACAATATGCCCAAAATATCTTAGGTCCCCATGAAAATCATACAATTCACAATAAGCATCAGAAGGTTGAACTTCGCTATAAAAAACACACTACAAGTTACCCGTTTTTGTCAAAACTTGCATAACATCAAAAATATTTTGCATACTGATCTAAAACTTGTTATGAAGAACTATGAAATCATAGTATAACTTATGAAATTCACATGATATCCCAAATACAAGTTAATCTCTCCATCCAATCTCATTTACCTGTGCTAAATTATTTGTTTCTCACCTGTAGCTTCCTAAGGACCTCATGAAAGCACCAAACCTCTAAATTTTGACATGAAACTCACCATACACCTCATTTAGACTACCAAAATTCTGTAACCATGCTCCACTAATAAATATCTTGTCCAAATATCATACCTCTACTTCATTCTGGATGCTCCACAGATAGAAACATGCCTAGAATGAACTAACTCAACCATGATCTGACCTAGCTGACTCAATGCAGACCCATAAACACTCATGACACATCATATGGACCATTTTTTACCTCATGAGACTTAGAATCACACTTGGGAAGACTTATACTATGATTCAAATTTCTATACCATGCACCATGACACCTATGAACATCACCAAACTTGATATTCTTTATGCTTAACCATTGACTAACACCATATGAGGACTCTCATGACACCATTTTCCATTAATGAGGGTTGACATAAATGAAAACACAAACCCGCAATGGCCAATATATGTGAAGGTGAAAGAAGAGATTGATAAGATTCTTAAGTTTGACATCTTTGATCCAATTGAAGTGTCTAAATGGGTTAGCCTCATGGTTATTAGCATCAAGAAGGATGTGAGGATCAAGATTTGTGTATATTACAGAGAAGTTAATGCCTCTTATGACATAGGTCATTTTCCTCCACCATTCATAGAGGAGATCCTTGAGGGAGTTGAAGGGTGTGAAATCTATTCTTTCACATATGGGTTCTCATCTTATCACCAGGTGTGCATTTCACTTGAAAACCAGGAAAAGAACCCTTTCACCACTAAGTGGAGAAGTTTCACTTATAATGTGATTCATTTTGGGTTGAAGAATGTGCCAATTTTATTCTTGTGCATAGTTGTACATAATTTTATGAATTTATCCATAAGCTTCTACAAGTGTATCTGGATGACTAGATTGTATATGGACTTATCAAATGTCATCGCGATAATTTGAGACTTTTGTTTGAGAGGTGCATGCAGTTAATTATATCTCTTAATATAAATAAATTTCTCTTGGCTATAAATTTTGGTACCTTGTTGGGGCACATCATATACAAGGATGGACTGTTGGTAGATCTAGTGAAGATGGCAGTCATTTTGGGCTTAGAGAAACATACCAATCAAATTGAAGTGTGCAAATTTTTAGGGCATACCAATTACTACAAAAAATTCATAAAAATATATGGTAAGATTGTTGTGCCCATGGAATAATTTCTCAAGATGAAAAGAAAATTTTATTGGGATGATGTACAGTAGTAAGTGTTTGAGACCTTGAAGGAAAGATTAACCACTTCTCCTATATTACATTTTCCTTCCTAGAACCAACCCTTCCACATACATATTGATGCTTCTGACCTAGCTATTGGCACAATCTTGGTGTAACCAGGTGAGGGTAACATGCTTTACAATTAGAAAGTTAACACCAATTGAGTAAAATTATACTACAATAGAGTGAAAGGCATTATCTATGATCTATGCGCTTCACAAATTTAAATGGTACTTTTTTGCCACCCTATTCATTTTATATACATATCATATGGAACTAAAGTACTTGATCAATAAACCTATTTTAAAACAACGCATATGTCAGTGGATACTCATTTTTTTGGGAGTTTGATTTCACAGTTGTAAAGCTAGGAAAGAACAATATGTGGTCTGATCACATATCAAGGATCGATTCTAGGTAGGACATGTAGAGTATTAAGGACACTATGCCTGATACATAAGTGTTTAGGTTGAACCACACACCAACATATTTGGAGGACATAAAAATATTATTTTGCACTAGGTTTTTTCCATAAGGAATGAATATATTGGAGAAGAAGTAACTTGTTATTCGTGCAACTCGATATAAGCTCATTGGTCATATTTTTCCAAAATGGGTAGAGATGAGGTCTTGTGTAGGTGTATTTTGTAGCATGAGAGAGAATCCATTATGAAAGTGGCTTATGGTGGTATTACAAGAGGACACTATACAGGAGATGAGACTATGCGCAAGATCCTTCTAGTTGTTCTATAGTGGGAGACATTGTATAATGATACCAAGGATTGTTTTAAAGCATGTGATCATTTTCATTTCCATGGTAAACCTATAAGTAGAGATTAAATTCCTTTGCGACCCACAGTGATCACCAAACATTTTAAGAAGTGGTCTCGTGACTTTGTAGGCCCTATTACAGCACCCACACACTTGACTGAGGTGCACTATATCATCACTTGTACTTACTATATGACAATATATGTGATGTTGGAAGAAAGGATTGCTATGAAAAGGTATCAATCATGCTTTGGGATTACACAACCACATAAAAAAGGTTGAACAAGGCTACACCTTTTTAGTTGGTATTTGGCATGGAGGTTGTACTACTTGTGTGGATTTTTTTATACCATCCTTGTGTATTGCATGCGTAGGTGGATTGTCAAATGAAAAGGTTGTGGAAGATCACATTGAGAAATTAATGCAATTATATGAGTACATGTCATTTCATTTGTATCCAGAAAACTGAGAAAGCATGATAGAAGGCTTGGCATGATAGGAAGCATATCAAAAATAATTATTTTGTAGTTGGAAATATGGTCCTTCTTTATGACTCCAAGTTTTCTCACCATCCAGGGAAGTTGAAGGTGCATTGGTTGATGACATTTTATAGTAACCAAGATACTTTACTCAGGTGCATGTCAATTATAGGAACTGGATGACACCATTTTTCTTGGTTACTTCAATGGGAGTAGGCTGAATCTCTACTATAAATAAGCTTCTTGGTATTTTATAATAAGGGATTGTATTGCCACTTAGATTATATTTCCCTTTCATGTTTTTTTTTTGCATTTTAGTTTCTTTGTTTATTTTTTTATAATAAGTGTATTCACACATGGAAGTTGATTACTATTTATTGATTTGATGTGCAAAGTACCATGCATACTTTTAGTGTGGGGTGGAAGTAGGTATGTATATTGGAAAAATTAAATTCATATGATGGGATAGGTACTTTGGAGCCAAAATATGGAGATGCAATGTGACATTGATAGAAAGACAAGTGTGCTTGGTGAATAAGAATTGAGAATGTGTGCAGGAAGAAAAAGGTTTTTACAGTGTTCTAGGTAGGATGGTGCAGAATGGGAGTTTACTTAGAAGGAAATCCATGCAAATAAGAGGTGGTGTAGTATAACACGAGGAAGGAACAAGCATGATATACTACTTGGAATATGATGTACAAGGGAAGATGGTTTGTGACACAAGGAAGTGCACACATGGATGTCTACAGTTTGGGAAGTAGCAAGCATGCCAAAAGGTTATGACTATGTTACGTGTGTGTGAAAGAAAGGCTTGGAACAAAGTAAAATAGTGCCTTAGGAGGAAAAAGGTGTTTTAAAAATGGAAAAAAATACTTTAAAACTTCAAAGTGAGAAAAAGTGTTTTAAAAGACAAAAAGTAAGTTGGTGGAATTTTTAAGTATGAAAAAGTTATAAAAGGGGGAAAATCAAGTCATTTTTCACCTTGCATTTGAAGTGAATTGAGTAATTGAGAAACAAGAAAAATGATGTGACAGAGTGAATTAAGCAGATGAGAAAACCTAATAAATCATGTTTAGAAGACTTCAATGAGAAGAGCTCCTTGTGAGAATTTTGAGCAAGTGAAAAGTGGAATCACTGGTAGTTAGGGTTTGCTAAGAATTGAGATTTAAGTGGACTAGGGTTCATAGGGCTTGGGAATCATGAATGAAACTTAAGGCAGACCACAAAGTTGTTGTGCGTGGATTTAGGTGAGAAATTACCTAGGGAACGGGTTGAAGTAAATATGGCACCGAAGAAAGTGATTTTTGCATCATCCAAATGGTAAGGGAAAGGATAATAGAAGAATGTTGAGGTTGAAGACCCATTAGAGGATTTATTTTCAGAAATGTAGTATATCCCCTAAAGTAATTATGGCACAATCATGGAAGTTCCAATCTCATGCGAAGTGTAAAATTAGCAAGTTTAATCACAGGGAACTGGGAATGAGGCCATGCATTGAATAAGGATATGTTATGAGAGTTGTCAGGAAGGAATAGGGATAAATATTGATTGATGACTCAGTAAGGAAGATTCTAGAAAAGGTAGGGTTTTATAATTATTTGAAATACTCATACTTCTTGGAGACCGCACACCTCTTTTCCAATGGTTGATGTTGAGGGTCATGAAGATTATTTCTACTTCATGGGTAGAAGAATGAGGATAATAGCCCATTGATTACATGTAATAGGGTTACAAGAGGATGGATAACAAGGAATTAGACCTAGATCATAGATTTGTGATGATACAAAGATTGATGAATGGGAAACAAAGTTACAATATGAAAGAGAGGTAGGGCCATGTCCATGTTGAAAAAATTATAGACCCACAACTAGGGTAGCAACCCGACTGGTCAGTTGTAAACTTAGTGCTTCATAAAGTTGAGAAGAGGTGTAATAAGAAATTCCTCTACATACGAATAAGATGGCACATAAGACCAAGTATAACATTGCAAATTTCATTTTCAAATGGGATCATTGAAGAGGAAAAGGAAAAATCGAATGAGGAAGGAGTGAATATTACATGGGGTTCAATCATTTTACTGATTACATTCTGGGAAGTTGGTGTCCCATGGACATAGAAAAGGAATATGTGGATCTACCCACCACAAAGGATCATTTCCTCCACAATTCAATTTATGAATTTCACATGTGAAATGGGTAATTAATAATCAGTACAAGGCATTCTTGGAAAAATGGTACACCATAATGCGTGCATGCAATTTGAGAATGAATGGTGCATACCAGAGAGATACCTGATAGAGGTTATGGACCAGGAAATTTTACGGTAATGAAACACTTTAGCCTTACACATTTTATGATGGCCAATGGAGAAATGGGGCCATGGTGTAAACTTTTGTTAACATTCACAGCAAATTACTTCAAGTGAAATAGTAAATAGGATTAATGATGCACAAAGAATGACTTTTGATGTGGATAAGGTGGACTCAGATTGGCACACCTTGTACACCACTTATAGATATGCAACTACAAGTTTACATATTTGGAGACCATAGATCCAGATACTTTGGACCTGAACCCCATGATGAATGTACAATCAAGGGGATTATATGCAGAGTCTTTGTGGTTTTGTGACCCAAGGACAAAGGATAATGAGAGTAAGATATGAGGTAGTGTATGTGACACTTTCCTCCCTCAAATGAATAAAAGTATCATTGCTCCTAGCCTAAGAGGACGTCACGAGAGGATCTCTCCAAATAGTAAGAAGAAATAAGAATAAGATGTTACTTGATCACTACAGGGTATGCAGGAAGGGAGATGTACTATAAAAAGGAGAAAGCATAGTGAGGGTGTAAGATACCTTCTCAGCCAAAGGAGAGTCTAGTAAGAACAAATAAGGGGCACGGAGGGACCTCAAGTAGTCTTTAGTGATGAGGACTTAGAGAATATGGTGGTAACAAAGAGTTAGGAGTGTGAAAGGTTCACGTAGGAGACAGAAAAGGGGCCACCGGTCGAACATGTAGATCCTATCTCGGAGAAGGTAAAAAGGGAAAAAACAGAGGAAGTCCATGCAGGGAGAAGACACCGATGTGCATAAAGAGGATCCACTCTAGAGAGATATAAGACGATGGATGATGATGCTCATATGTGATTAAGGAAGATAAGGGCATGGCATAGGAGAAACCAAACACAAGGCCTTTTACACCAAGGAAGCCATGGACTAAGGCCAAGGAAGTAAGAAAAGTGAATGACCTCCCAATCACCACATATGGACTTTGTTGATGATCCAACAAAGGTGTTAAGGGTGAGGTTCAAAGCATGATCAATATGGAAAAGTTGTTTGGATGGGACTTGTTGGATAAACATGGGGAGGGATCTCACACACAAAGAATATGCTATCATGGAATATGCATACACATGTAGAAGATCTAATAGTTTGACATCATTATAACAAGTCATATCCAACACTAGAACTTAATAGAAGTTTCTTAAGGATGGAATTAAACCATGTTGACCCCATGTGATCTAACTGATTGAACATGCATGTAATCCTTGAATAAAAATTTTTTAAGGTCACATGATAAATATAGATAAGGGGTGAACCATGAGGCTCATGGTTAGAGGATAAAAATAATAAAGAAATGAAAGTTAGACCTGCAAGTCTTACAAGAATGACCATCAAGGGGGAAGAACCTAACCTTCTCTTGTTAATCAATTGGTCTATTTTTTTTACTTAGAGAGGGGTTTTTGATGTTGGAAGCACAATGAAAGTGAGGGGAGGTGAGTTATTCCTTTAAAAGCCATTTACTCAATTGGACTTTAAATTATTCATGGACACTATCTAGAGCATCATGTTTGGACATTCATAATTCATAAAGATCACATTAAGCATGATCGACCATACATAACAATGGAAGAGAAGCCACATAACACCAAATATAAGTGGGAAAACATCTATGGGAATAAAACACATATAAAAATTTTATTATATTACTCAAGAAATCAAAATACGTGCATGAATATGACAAATCACACAAGATTGGCCTTCTAGTGAGGCACCAACCCCATAAGAGAGAACCAACCCCTATTTAGTAAGGCATCAACCCTAAGGAGGAGGCTCCAAACCTCCTAAGGTTAATCAAGACACCAACTCAACCACCTCAATAAAGTTGAATGCACCAACGTCATGATGTTTTTTTCAGCTGCTAGAACTGATAGTGATAATAAATTTCATGCTCCACTCTCTCAAGACCCTCTCCAGAACACACTCTCTCCTATTTTTAGAACTCATGGTATTTCTTCTTAATAGGATGATTATGTGTATTGAACTTGAAAAATAAATGAGATAGTCAACTCATATAAATACTTAATACCTTATTTCATCTTTGTCCTGATGCTCTCATACCTCTTTCAGCACTCTCTCTTAATCATTGAAATTTCCTCTACAACACAGACTAGTCCATAATGACCAAATACACTCACTTAAGTACACAACTCTTCTCCTAAACATCACTAGGTCAGCCATTCTTTTTGACCATTAAGGTCAGTCATTCTTTATTCTTTTTTTTGATTTAAGGTATTTCGTGGAAAGGTTAAGGGTACCCTACATCGTACAATCCAGATAGTTAAAAATATGAAACCAGTTGCCAAGGATATACCCGTTGAAGCCATCATAACACAAGCAAGTACAAAATAACAACATTCCTACCAAACTAATAGCCACAAAAGTCTAGACAACATAACTAACAGAAAAACCAAAAAAAACATAAAACCTAAAAAATAACCAAAACATAAAAACATGAATTTAGTCCTTGAATTTTTTTTCCACACAATGCATGCAATCATTCCATTTTTTAACTAGCTCAGCAATAGTCACACTCTATTTTTCGTAGTCTAGTTCGATCATTAATTTTTTTGGCATTACACCTTTTTTTCTAACTCCTTGGCCCTCGGTATTGCATAAAATAATTCTACTAACATCTTCAGGTGTTATATAGTACCTTTCATGTTCAAAATATGCTAATCTTTGATTTACGATAATGTCTCCTTCATTTTCAGCAAATCCTGATTAATAAAAATAAGGTTCTAAATGGAGTATCTAGGGTATTAATGTTAATCTAATTAGGAGGTCTAAAATGCTATAAATGAACTAAAAAGTATGAAATAAATGTATAAAAACTATTATAAGTGAAATCAAACCCTAATATGCAAGAGGGAAAAGGGAAATGACTTAGCTGATTGATGGTGATTGTTGCAGGTTATTACAGATCTAGAATTGGAACTTGATAGTGTAGACAAACACTCAGGGGCCCTACGAAGGGAAAATCTTGGTTGTTAGAGATGAAACAGGCTCCTGGGAGTGTACTGGGGCACCTCGAGGTGTCCTGGTCTACAGTTTACATGCTCATAATCGTGTAAATGCTCAAAACCCTATTTTGGAAGGGTCGCTAAGTGTCTCTAAATACTCTATGTTTGTTGCAATGGATTCACCAAATGAGCTGGATGATGCCATACATAAGAAGAAGAAGTGATCAGACTGACTCATCCACCAAACCAGTGGAATTATTGCTGAGCATTGCACTACATTAAGGACCCTGATGAATTTCTAGTGAGTGTGTGTATGTCGTGCCCTAGGTTCTCTTGTGCCAGTTGCACTTTGTGAAATAGCGAGATATGGTAGATATTGAATATGTAGATAGTAGAATAAAATGAATAGAATCCCCCATATTTTAAGAATGAGTGTGATGCATAATTTATATCTTGAATATATGGTGCTATTTAGATACAAGTGATGCAACAAATTAAATCCTTAAATGGAGTGGTAGTGGTGATAGGATGGAATGACCTAGGTCACTTATTATGGTCTTATAAGATTTATATTTATAGGGTTCTCAAGTTTAATATCATAATTAATACTGATAAGGATGACTGAGAAGAAGATAAGGATGACCATCGGCTAGAAGTTACCAAAAAAGGATAAAAATAGGTTGTGCACAGACCGAGGCATCGTGGGTGGGACCAGGGTACCTCAGGGTGCCCTAGTGAAGCCCGGGGCACCTTGATTTAGGGATAGAAACTTGGGGAAGTTAGAAAATGGGATGATAAGTATTGGTAAATATGTGGGAAAGATGAAATAAAAGATAAGAAAAAGATGGCCAAAGGTGGGATTAATTAGTACTTTGTACACTCGATAACCTTCTAAATAATAGTATAAGACTAGGCTAAATATTTTCTAATGTGCAATATTTGTGTTTTTCATTTTCCATCACTTTATGTTGGTGAGTGAAAAACTCGGTAACATCAAGTAGATAGAAAAGTATACCTGATGTCCATGCAAAATGTAGAAGAAAACATGTAGATGTACTAGAAGCATGGAATGACAAAAAAATTGTGGAGTGTGGATTCTAAAGATGCAAAAACTCAATAAAAGTGATGAGAGTGAACCTAGGGTGGAGCGTGTGTGTAGATGTTACATGTGTATGGTGTACCTACATGGTTAGTATGGAAAGTACCATTGCGGTGTGTTGTCATTGTTACTGTCATTGTTATTGTTGTTGTTGCCCCCAATTTGACTACTTTTTTCTCATATGGCAGACCTGCAAGGAGAAAACAATCAAGTAGTCAAATATATATGTATGTAAAAAAATCATGTAAAGTACGCTAGAATAGAAAGTGTAAATGGTAAAATGGAACATGTGCACTGATCCATGTTGAGAAAAAATGTGTACAAGGATATCATGTAGTGTCATAAGTTATTTGGAGATCTCACACCACCCTGGCTAAAGAAGTGTAGGGAAGAAATGTGTTATGCATCCTCCAACTCTGGCCACTTCTACTAATATTTTTATAAAGATATCTTTGTATTGCACTGGTTTCTTAAGTGATCCTTTGCCACTAGATGGATAAGTGTAGCAAGTCCACCCACCATAACTCCTTAGCCTGTAACTGATCCACAGTTCTGAAGGACACCATGTCTTATTATGGCCACTATGTATGCATTTTGTAGAATGGTTTGAACTCACTCATTGTGTTAGTAGAAACCCTTAATGATGCCCCCTCTTTGGGGGTGCATGCGATGACCATGGAAGGAGAATGCAGTCTTAAAAGAGGACCAATCAAACTCTGAAATTGTAACCAATTCAGCCCTGCAGGGGAAAAGGGAAAGCACTTAGTAGATACCAAGGCACACACAAAAGGGGATGGCTAGCCAATACAAGTGCTGGTCCAAACGTATGCACGCAAAGAAGTGAAAATATGCATACAATGTAGAAAAACTATTAATAAAAGAAGTGTAAACATGCAAGAAAATAAGCAAACCACAAAAATCAGGTTTCAAACATGGGACATCATTCATGATGTCAGAAGACATGTAAGGCTATCATGGCCATAAAAAATATTCAATTTTGCACACAAGAAAAGGGAAAGGCCCGCAAACAATAGAAAATAATGCAGACAAGTAAAAATAAACATGTAGTCCTATAAAAAACGTGTTGCACATGGAACACTCTTCAGTATGTTAGAGTGAAAACCAATATGTTTAAAGCGTGTAAAAACAAGTAGTAAAATATGTTAAGTATAAAATGAAACAATAACACATGTATGAGATGAATTTGGAAGCCTCTAGTGACCAGTATAGTAAAGGTAGAAGGAGAGCATCCATGTCACATCTAAATGTCTTGTATCTATAATCAGTCTATACAAAGTCGTGAATGTGCATGTGTGTATGATAATGACATATAGGAAAGTAAGATAACATGTGTAATAGACACTAAAATTTGGTCACACTCCCCATTTGTCCCTTGACATATAAGCACCCTTTATTACATTTACCTAGCCATGACCCCCTTTCACCCCACTAATATTAATTAAATTAAATTAATGATTTATCCTCACTATATTTATTATTTAAATATCTTATTTAAATAATATCTACACATATAGTTCACTTAGACACCTCACCAAGCCAACTCAACCTAAGACCTGTTCTTAGTAGGTTGCCATAACTAACTAAGACATACCCAAACCCTAAAAATTAATGCCTACATTCCCTCTAACAACATTCCCACATACTCACAAGAATTTTTGAGTCTAATCCATGGGATAGTGACACAAGATCTGAGAAAATCTGGAGGATCTCCCTAAGTTTAGTAAACCTAGGAAATCCCACCTTGACCGATGTCGGTTACCCCTCACCATCGCTGGTTAAGCCGGACCGTCGTCGGTTACCCCTTTTAACCCCAAAAAAACCTTATTCTTAAGGTTGGAAGCAAGTTGGAAAAATTTTGAGCAAAATTTGATGATCAAGAACGCATCTCAAAGAGATAACGCATCTTCAGAGAGCTAATTCTTGTGAAAACTCACATCTAAAGAAGGAAATTGAGCATCTTCTCCTGCACAACCATCCTAGCCACGATTTAATTTATCCAAGCAAAGAGGAGTGTGCATGTAACCCATTTAGAATATTTTCTTTAGTTGGTGATCACTTGTAGCCTTCAAACCCATCATTAGCACCTCCATCCCTCACACAAAGACCTTCATGAATGAAATCCAAGTAAGTATAACGTCATATTTTCTTTGGTTTATTTCATTTCATCATCATTTTATCATCCATTGTTTATCTTACTCCCTATTGACCTTCTCCATAATTTTCACCTCCGTAGACCCATTAAAACCTCGCAAAATCCTACTTCCAATCACCCAATACTTCATCTCCGACCAACCAAAATCCTTTGTTTAATCACAAAGGAGAATCCAACCCTTCTTCTGTGACCTTTCTAGATCTCACAGTAACCAGCGCTGGTTATACCTAACCACTGTCAATCACCCCTGACCGATGTCGGTCTCTTTGTTTGCCCACACAGCCTTAAATAAAGACCTACCCACCTAATTTTCTCTCACCCTCTTTCACCTGTGACTTACCCAAGACCTTTATCAGACTTGTAGAACCCAAAACCAACCATTTGACCTTTGGATTCTATTTTAGCTTAGCCTGTTAGATTAGATCTATTTTCTTATTACGTTTTAAGTGAGATACCTACATTATTTTAAAATAACAATAGGATTTACTTTGTTTACAGCATTAATTTGTTTAAAACAGTGGAATTATAGCCATCTAGGAAGTATCATACTCCTCGGATCTAGCTCACGCTACACAGTTCACTGCCCATATTGTTTAATTCCTTTTGATGGTCTTGTTTTCATTATAGGTAGTTCCTCCTAGCCAAAAGGAAACTCTCACAGTCAGCCGTGGATTCAGAAGTTATACGCATGTAACAACCCATCAACCGACATTTGAACAGGTATTTCTCCTATGCCTGTTACCCTATCTATTTTTTCAACACTTTTAAGAAACAATCTAAGAAAAAGGTAAAACATTTTGGCATGCCCAGTGGGACCCATCCGGGGTTCCTTGCATTTCATTCATTCCTAGTAAAAAATTGTGTGTTTGTTTCCCTTCTAAAAATAGTGCACACTAATTTTCTTCTTTGGTAATCCACATCTCCTTTCTATTTACTCTAAAGGAAACTTTTCTTTTGGTGTAATTAAAAAGAATCATTTCTTCATGTTTTCTGCATTTTAGTGAAAGAGCTTCCCTCTTCCTCTTCATCTTCTTGTGTCATCCAATCGCACATTTTCGATTTGGATTTAAAAACAATTGCATCTCATTCTGATTTATTGTATTAACTCACATTAAATGAGGGCAACCTATATATTGGAAGTCATGACCAGGTGATGGTTGACAAACAAATCGTAGAAAAGCACTTCTATCCTTTTCTCTTTCTCTGAGTCTTACCAAACCACACAAAAATTCAAAATACATACATTCTTAAACAACATCCTACCTAGAATAAGTTGTAAGTGATCACACGATCATGACACAGTGCGCACCCAGCTCCCTACTCTGTTGAGTCATGCTTTAGAGCAAAGCTCACCCCCATCGTTACATACCTAAAACCTCACCTTTTAGATATCCTTTATAGGAAGCCATCCTCACCAAAAACTCTATTTCTCAATTCATGTGTAAGTCCCTAAATAGCATAAGCTAAACAAACATAATAGAAAGGGCACTCCTAGGATCACATTTTCTTAGTGTTTCTTCTTGGCTTGTGTTTTGAGGTGAAAGATCATGTTCATCACTTTTTTTAATCATCCTTGCACACTCCTCATCATAGCTAGTGTATTTCGGCTTCACCTAAGTGTGCCTGGGCCATATCATCATCATTTCTAGAATTCTGGGTCTGATTCCACATCATATTTTAATTCACAACCACTTTCTTTCATCATTGTTTCAATTTCACAGTAACCATCATCGGTTACCCTTGACCGGCATCGGTTATACTCTACCGACGTTGGTTCCAGGTCCTTTTTCTAACCTACTCAAAAGGATAGTTTCACTTCACTTTTTTCCACTTTCCACAGTCTCCATCACTGTCATTTTTTCCGTTGACATTTTACACATCCCTAGATTTGGCATACTTGTCACATTTTACCTTTTGCCTGGGTGTTTCACTCACTGTCCATCTTCAACAGTAACCGGCAACGGTTACCCCTGACTGGTGTCATGGTTTCCCTTATCTGGCATCAGTTATCCTATTTCACATACCAGCCACCATTTGTTACCTACATCCATTTTTTTATCACTATATTTACCTATTCATGTTGTTCTCTTGTATCATTTACAAAGAAGCATCCCTACCTGATCAATACTCGTTCACATGGTACTGACTCGAAGAAAAGTGAATGCCCTCATGTTCCATGCTAGTTACCAACCACTCCCACCTAGTCCTTCACCACCTTCTATTTTATCACTAGCCATGGATCCTATCTAGCCTACTACTATCGCTACTCGGAGATCAGGAGTTTACACAACTCCTTGACCAGAACCCTGTCGCATTGTAGTTTTACCTTTCCCACTCATCCACTTGAGATGCCTCAGGTTATTTGATACATGGTTTTACTTGTATCTATCCCCCCGAGTATCGTACCCACTTCTGTATTAGCTACCAGCTGGCTCTCATGCTGCCCGCATCCACCTTACCCCTAGTCATTTCACAATTAGGTTCTATACCCGCCATTACTGCCACGTCTGTTATCTATGTGGCACCCATTACATCCACCATACCCTCGACAACCACCCCAAACACAACCTCATCTACCCCTAATGTCTCATACATACTTGTAGCTACATTCCCACCTCCAATATCTGTGACTCCTTCCCCATTTCAAAACATGGTTCTTTCCATTCCACAATCATTAGCCCTTATTACCACTAGGGTTACCACGACCCTTCCACCCCCATATACATACTACCAACAACCACCTGCTTCATCTATCATTCATTTCGGGTACGTACCCCCTATTTCACTTGCCTTCTTCTTTGCCACCTTACGTGGTAGCCCCATACATTGGAATGTCACCCCTATTATATGCCCAAAACCAACCTCCTCATGCTATAGGAGGCATCAAATCATCACAACCCACCAATGACCTAATTAAATTGATGATGGACAAGACACAAACATTGGAGGCCTCGGTTTCCAGCTCCTGCAACACTCTCACCTATGATGAGATTTGTCAACGAACCTATTCGACCCATCCATTCCTATCCGTTCATACCCTGTGCATTGGGAAATGTCTAAATTCAATCTGCTTCAATAGCAAAGAATACCACCAAAAACATTTGCGGTCATTCAAACATGGGTGTTATCTAATCACTCATGATGATGCCTTGCTTTTGAGAACTTTTCCCATGTCCTAATTGGACTTGCATTAGATTGGTATAGTGGGTTACCTAAACACTCTATATTTTCATTCAATCAGGTAGCCCAAGATTTCTTGGATCATTTCTCTATCAATATCACCAAGAAGGTTACCATGAATGATCTATATTCCACACGCCAGTACGAGGATGAATCTATTGCAAATTTTGTCGCTCACTAGTGTAGCCTGATCAATCAACTTACCTTCCAACTACCACAAACTGAAATCATCGAGCTCTTCACACAAGCTTGCGCCAGACATATCTCCCTGACCTTGCAGGTCCAAACTTTTCAAACATTCGATGAGGCATTCACTATGGCATGAAAGTTAGAGATTCAGGCCATCAAAGAAAATAAAATCCAATCATGAAATAAGAATTCAACATTCAATTTGAATGAAACCTCTTCTTCTTCCAAACCACCAACCAATTATTTAAAGGCTAAAGGTACTGCTAACATAGTGGTACTCAAGGCTGGCCCATCTCATCCGTCCAATCAAGCTACGCCCTCATCTAATCTATCACCTATCCAGGCTTTTTGATTCAGACAAGAGTAGTGAAAATATACCCCAATTGGGGAACCTTACTCTTCTGTCTTAGAAAATCTTATAAAAGCAGGAGCCATCACTTTTCCACCCATAAAACCACACATTGGTTTTGACCCTACTCACCCCATGCCTGCATGGTTTAAAGAGCATGATTTCTATAAACATCATTGAGTGAAGGGTCATAGTGATGAAAACTACATCACTTTCAAGAATATTGTCCAAGAAATGCTCAAGAAAGGCGAGTTAACTGTGGATAATCCCAGCACCACCCCCAACCAAAATCTACAAACCTTCAAAAAACCATTTCCCAATCATGCCCCTTCATCCAATCAAACTGGTGAGACATTCAACTAACGATACCCATACCTGTGAGGTTCGCGCAATGTTTAATGAGGTACCTTGTCACCTCTCAGTTTCCCCACATCCCTTCTATAGAGGAGATCCTATCCTGAAATCATCCTTCCATATCTAGAACCAACCTCCACCTATTCCTTTACCCACAGAATAACACCTTTCATCTCCTACATCACCTATGGAGGAGGTCTTCTGCTAACATCGAGACCATCTTGCCCCTGAGCTTCTCCACTAAGAGAAGATTTACCTACAGTACATCCTCCACCCATAGAGGAGCTCCCATTACCTCCTTCACCCGTAGAGGAGCACCCATTACCTCCTCCACCCATAGAGGAGCACTCCCATTACCTCCTCCACCCATAGAGGAGCTCCCATTACATCCTTCACCACAAAGGGAGCACCCATTGCTTCCTCAACCCATAGAGGAGCACCTATCCATTCCTCCACTTATAGAGGAACTCCCATCATCTCTTCCACCAATCATTGACCTAGTGGAGATACCTTTGCCTCTTGGCAATCATTCTCCATCATCTACCCAGACATCCAACATACCTACTTTTGAGATCTCTTACCCCACGGAAGATGAAGCTGGCCAATTCCCCGTCTATAAGATGCATTTTACGGGAATTCCCATTAGGTCCTCACCAACTCCACCCACAGAATGTGCCGTTATCACATTTAGCTGAATCACTTAGATTATGTGGATAGGGATTTATTATACGGGTGCACCTCTTACTCCCTATCTCAACACAGATGCAACAGATTCCTTGTTGACACCTCCACTATCTACCCAAACACATTTCCACCCATAAAACAAACTACAACCACTTCTGCCACAACCCCTTTCCATGATACATGTTAGTGCTCAAACGAGACCCTTATGCGTAACCCAACCTATACCTAAACTTAAATCCATACCCACAACATTTACCTCCACTAAACCTATTACTGCTTTAGGGGTCACCCCGACCACCAACCTTACTCATCCACCTATTAAACTAGATTTAGCTACATCCTCCGATGTCAAAACCACACCTACTCTGACACCTAAACTAAAGAAAAAAACTCATTGACCTCATACCCCAACTGCACCAATCATGCCCACACTTGTCCTGTCTGCCTTAAGACCTCAGTTTCACAACATGATCAAGCACCCTACACCCATCCATAAACTGATAACACAAAAACTCATTCCTTCCACACATACCTCTAACCTACCCAGGCACACAACACTACTCATAACCCACACCTACAGTCTCTTTACCACCAATACCTCCAATACGCCTTAACCATTGCATCATTACCCACCGCACTTTAGTCATTATCTCCTCACACCCCAAGTACGACCCGCGTCGTCTACCTTCACAGCACCCCCATTATCCCCGTGGGTAACTTGCCCTTTTCCTCCATATACTTTTCCTTTTAGACCTCGTACACCCACATCACCTTTACCCAAGAAGGTGCAACCCAAAAATAAAACCCCACTACCCCATGACAAGGTAGTCAAAACAACCACACACCCTCCTACCCGTCCATCTATTGTACCCCTACCCAAATGAACC
Organism: Taxus chinensis; assembly: GCA_019776745.2. Taxonomy (NCBI): domain Eukaryota; kingdom Viridiplantae; phylum Streptophyta; class Pinopsida; order Cupressales; family Taxaceae; genus Taxus; species Taxus chinensis. Next base: position 27,389 of record JAHRHJ020002630.1, on the reverse strand, counting down.
CGATTGATACCTCAAACCACACCGGCACCTAAACCCATAGCTCAACCCGTTCCTACTCTTCCAAAAATAGTTCCTCGACAATCAACCACACCTACACCCAAACCCACGTTCACTTCCCATTGTGATCCACTAGCAGGGTCCTATGCCAAAATTTTAACCAACCTCCTCGAGACTTCTGTTATCACATTACCGCCACTCTGACCTTACAACCCCCTCAAACCCAAGCCAAAAGGGTTTGATGATACTAAAATTTGTGCATACCATCGTGTGCTAGGGCATGATGTGGAGAACTGCAAGGCCTTGAAAACCATCCTTATCCAATTATGTCCACCAAAAACCAAATTTGATGATGACGACCTTCTTGATGAGGATCCTGCTTCACCAACACCCATTCCCACACTGCCCACTCAACAAACCACAACCTCCACCCTCACAGCTCCTAGAGCCACACCCAAGATTTTAAATTAACATGGTTCGCATCAAAGAACTTTCCACGCCACCACCCAAATGTCGTTGCGCCCAACTGACCTCACAAGGGTTTTTCTCCTCCAGTAGGTTTTTTTCCCTTCATGTCGTTATACCACTCATCCCTACACCTTCTCCATTTGCCAACTTCCCTCAAATCAACATGATACACTGTCACTACACATGTGCAGAAGGGCAAAGAAAAGGCAACTGACCCACCAACCAATCCTATACCCAACATACCATCTGCACCCATACCTAAAATAACTATCTGCGGCCCCACGTACCCCATTTCTAATGGCATCACACATCACACCATGCTCAAACAATTACACCAATCTCCCCTCAAAATGTCCTTATATGACCTCATCCAAACCTCAGAATCCCATTGTCAAGCCCTCATGGAGGTTCTTCAATCTATTGAGGTTTTACCCAATGACCCTACACCCGTAGCCTCCATTATCACACCCCATCATGTAGCCTCTCTCACCAAATTACCACCTTCATCCTCACCCACCTTGTTCACCAAGTGGCCTCCCTTAGCTTCTCAGAGGAGGAGATCGTGCCACACCAAAATGATGACCAAGACCCATCCCTCTTCATCTCTATCCACATTGATGACATACGGGTACGTCGTGTGATGATTGATGGAGGTGCTAGCATTAACATCATTTCATCCCATGCATTTTCTCAAATGCGCATACCTGACAATTACATGCATAAACATCTGGTCATGTTGCGTTCATTCAATGATGCTATCACCTCCACACTAGGCACTGTCATCCTTCACGTTCGCGTGGGCCCCCGCACTGTTCCAGAATTGTTTTATGTTTTGGAGGGGGAATTCCAATATAACTTGTTGCTTGGTAGACCCTAGATCCATGTCATGGGTTGCGTTCCTTCCACTTTGCATCGTTGTGTAAAGTTTGAACACGAAGGACACACTTATACCATTCCAGCTGACCCATCACCTTTCAAAACATGCAACATGCTTTACCGACCCAATGATGTGCTCATACCTATCAAGCCATCTACCTCCACAACCAATACCACTTCACCTACACCTCCACCTACCAGTACAGTCGCTTGCTTTCACCACACATACCTCCTCTATGCCTACTGCTGCTATAACCTCCACGGTTGACCCATTAGCTTCCCAATCCATTAACTCCACCTCCGCATCGACCTCCGACACATTATCCATACCAGCTACCTACATACCAACCACTGATCCCTTGGAAGGTGTTTTTCAATGCCTCACTCTAGGGGAGTACCGCCTATATAGTGTCAACACATTCCTTACTCCACATGAGTATGGAAGCCTTCACCAACACCCTCGCTATGATCACCGTATAGGAGAATGCCTCCTTTATGGTCCTCCTCATCTTTGTACTAGTCTCACCTATGGGGGACTTGATACTACCACTTACACACCTGAACCACCATCACAACCCCACCCATTTTCCACTGACTTCCAATCACTTACCAATCACCATTTCACCCACACCTTCCTACACCGTTGTGCATGGAAGGGTTTTGGTTTTGGATTTTACGAGCAAGGCCGCCATACTGTTATTCCATGTACCACCCGCAAACATAATGACCGTAGTGGTATCGGCTTCCCCGAACCTCCTACCAAACAGGCCCGCATTGAACTCATTGAAGACCCTAGCCCTCCTCCACCTTCATCTTCATCACTTTCACCCGCTCCACCTTCATCACCACCCTCACCGACGGAGTCGATGGATCCTGAATCTATCCCTCCTAAATTTTTTTTTTCATAAACACCATTTCCTTGGGGCCTTTGACTTATCAACGTGAAGGTGAGGCCCCTTCCACTCTTCCATTCCTGTATCCTGAGATGATCAATGATGACACACCTACAATTAACGTCGTTCAATGTCAGGATGATGAATCCATACTCACCTACCTTGGTGCAGAAGACTCATATATTCATCAGTCGTTACCCTCTGAGACACAAACCATGTTGAATGAATTGACTATCGAGATCAACATTCATACTCAGGATGACCCGCACATCCTAAAGATCGGACAATCTTTAGATGCTGCTGAACAGGAAGCCATCACTTCTTTTCTCCAAGATCATAACCACGCTTTCGCTTGGTCTTACGCAGACATGCCCAGGTATTGACCCCACCATAGTGGTCCACAATATCGTAACCATTCCCGATGCCAAACCTATCAAACAAAAGCTGAGGAAAATGCACCCTCGCATTGCTCTTCTCGTCAAAGAAGAACTTCAACACCTTCTTTCCATTTCCTTCATCTTACCCATTGATTATCCTCATTGGATTTCTAACATTGTCCCTATTACTAAAGCAACAGGGGGACTCCACATTTGCATGGACTTCCGTGACCTCAACCTCGCCTACCCGAAAGATGACTTTCCCTTGCCCGGTATTGATCAACTGGTTGACCTCACCACTGGTCATGAGATGCTCTCACTCATGGATGGCTTCTCAGGTTATAACCAAATTTTTCTTGCCCCAGAAGATCAACACAAGACCACATTCATTACCCCTTGGGGAACCTTTTGCTATCGAGTCATGCCTTTTGGCCTTAAAAATGCTGGTGCTACATATCAGCATGCTATGACTTACATCTTCCATGATATCATGCATCACATATTGGAAGATTACGTGGATGATCTCTTGGCCAAATCTAAATGTCATGCTGAGCACCTCGCCATCCTCAAACCATCTTTGACCACCTCATTAAATATTGTGTCCACCTTCAACCTAAAAAGTGCATCTTCATGGTTCTCTCAGGAAAGCTCCTGGGATTTATTGTTTCCCTCCATGGTATAGAAGTTGACCCTGCTAAAGTCAAGGCCATTCTGGAAATGCCTCCACCCACTAACCTTAAACAACTCCGTAGCCTGCAAGGTAAATTGCAGTCCATTCACCATTTCATTTCACAATTATCTGATCGGTTTCAACCATTTCATCATCTGCTTAGGAAGGATGTCTCCTTTAAATGGGATGATGACTGTCACAAAGATTTTGAGGCCCTAAAACAATACCTTCTCCAACCACCCGTACTCATTCCACCTAAAGATGATCAACCTTTTTACCTATACATATCAGCTACCGATCATTCCTTGGGAGCCATGCTCACTCATCGCGATGAACAACACAGGGAGCAGGCGGTTTATTACATAAGCCGTACTCTTTTGGACTATGAAACCTGATACAACCATCCAAAAAAGCTTTTCTTAGCCTTAGTTTTCATTGCCACCAAACTCCGCCATTACCTACTCAACCACAAAACCTATGTCGTGACCAACACCGATCCCTTACACTTCATGTACGCCAAACCTTATCAAAATCAGCGTGCCACGCGATGGCTTATGCTTTTAGCTGATCTTGACCTTGAATTCATTCACCAAAAGTCCATCAAGGGCCAAGCTATCACCGACCAACTGGCTGATGCACCTATTTCCAGGGATCAACCCTCTAATTTTGACTTTCCCGATGAGTCAATTGCTACTCTTTCCCTGGACGAACCCCCTTACCAAATGACACTTGTTCTTCGATGGTTCCAAGTGTCAGTGTGGGGGTGGGGCTGGTGTTATCCTCATTCCTCTGGATGGAGAACCCATGCCTTTGTCTTTCAAACTAGACTTTGAATGCACCAACAATATTGTCAAGTACGAAGCACTCATACTAGGTCTCCAGGCCACATATGCCCTAGATGTCAAATCAATCCACATCTTTGGTGATTCACAATTGGTCATAAACCAAGTCAATGGTATGTACCAATGTCATAACGAGATACTTCAAAAGTATAAACATCATGTAGACATACTTTTGACCACCTTTGATCGTTACACCCTTCAAACCATCCCACGTTCAACCAACAAATTTGTAGATACCATGGCCTGCTTAGCTTCCCAAATACCCTGCTTCCCCTGTCGATTCCAAATATTTTTCACCATACAATGCCTCCATTCACCTTCTTATTTACCTCATGATGTTTACTCAATCGGAAATGACACCCCTGACCCGAGTGACCTTTGGTATAAACAATACTCTGACTACCTTTCCCTCTCCATCTTACCTCCTGATCTCACCCGTAATGGACAACGTGCCTTCCTTAAAAAGGTCTCCCATTTCATCATTCTGGGGGGACTCCTCTATAAGCGCGGCTTTGATGGTATTCTCTTACGATGCCTCACAAGTTCTGAAATTCCTTATACCATTAAGGAGGTTCATGATGGCATATGTGGAGGTCACTTTAGTGGCCTTGTTGTTGCTAAGCGTATTCTTCACCTAGGCTATTACTGGCCACCCTTAACCATGATTGTTGCAACTATGTCAAACATGTTGTGTGAAATGTCAACAACATTCCAACCTTCATCATACACCCAGTCATGCCTTACAGGTCACTCGTGACCTTTGGCCCTTCTCTCAATGGGGTTTGGATCTTGTCGGAGAAATCAATCCTCATTCTTCCCAATGCCATCAATGGATCATAACTACTACCGAATACTACACAAAATGGGTGGAAGCCATACCACTCATCTCCACGAAAGCTGAGAAAATATGTGAGTTCATTAACCATCACATCATTTGTCGCTTTGGTGTTCCTCATCTCCTCATCACTGACAATGGAAAACAATTCAAAAACAAAACATTACAAAAACTTTGTGATGCCTTCGGCATTCAACTTAGTTTCTCATCACCTTATTACCCACAAACCAATGGCCAAGCCGAATCCACTAACAAAACCCTCAACAAAATTCTCATGAAAGTGGTTGATGATACTGGGAAGGATTGGCATATGCACATTCCTTTTGCCCTATGGGCATACCGCACTAGTATTCACACTTCCACTATGGCCACACCCTTTTCTTTGGTCTATGGTATAGAGGCTATTCTACCTCTTGAAGTCTAGATCCCCTCACTCCACATTTCTCTCCATGACATGCTTACTGATGATGACTTTCATCAGGACCGCTTAGCACAACTAGAGTTATTAGACAAACGTCATCTTAATGCTCTGGATCACCTTCAAGTTTACCAACAACGTATCAAACGTGCTTATGAAAAACATGTTCATGAACGAACCTTCCAAGTCGGTGACCTTGTCTTGAAAGAAAATCAACACATAACCAAAGCAGAAAAAAGTAAACGGGGAAAATTCACTCCTAATTGGCTTGGACCATACATTGTAACTCATACCTATGGATCAGGTGCCTATCGTTTATCCTCACTTGAGGGTAAACCCGAACCTGAGCCCCTTAACGCATTGCATCTTCAACCATTCTATTGTTGACTCATTGTCCTACCTCACCCTTTGTCTCTTTACAGGCTCATCCCTTGAGCGCTATCCACTCCATACACCTCCCTAATGATTAAACAAGAATCATGTGAGTACCCGTCACTTGTTATCTTCTCTTGAATATGTGTACCACGGCACTGCACATAGCATGATTCTCATGGATACTTTTCATCTACCTTTAGATGAGATCCCATGGTCATTCCACCTTGCCTTTTGAACAAGAGTCTTATCCTCCACCTTGGTCTTGTCCATGATTTCAAAGACCTCACATGGGACCAAACTCCTTGAGTCAAACTTCTAATAAAAAGATGACTCCCTCAAAAGGACATCTTCCTCTCGACAAAATTGCTACTATAAATAGACTTCTCCCTCGAAGGAAAGCTATGTGAAAAAAAAAATGAGAGAAACCAAAGCTTCCCACATCGATCAGCTTCACGAAGACCTCAAGGAGTACCATATTATTTATCCCATATAGACTTCTCGCATCGATTATTCTATCAAAACAAAAAAAAAAACTTTTTAGTCATGGACTTGCCCATTGTGACCTCAGACCTCTTGCCCAAAAGCCCTGTCACTCAAAACATATACAATTAACTACCTTTCACCCACCTTACCATTTCCACTCTCATTTCCTCAATTGCCTCAAGGGACATCTTGGAATTTTGACATTTGGTGATCCTATGACTACTTTCATCGTAGAACAGTTAATCGTGCAATGCCTTTTGGGTCTTGTGTTCATCACCCCCTCCAAGGTATGATCTACTCGGTATGATCCTACCCAATCAGGTGGCTTTATTGCCCCCCTCTTATCTTTTAACCATCTTTGTTTACATTTTGATTACCTTATACAGGACTTGGTACTCGACACTTACCTTTGGGGTAATCCTCCCCTTTCACCATAATCACCTTCACCTACATCCTTTTACCTATAATCTACCCACACCTATTAAACCTAAACCCACTACATGCCCACAAACCTACCAACTCATTCTCATATTCTTCCCTAGCTCATGGGAGAACTACATCGGCCTGAGGTCCCTTTTCACCAGGACTATGTAGGTAGCACTCTAAGGGCATGGGGCCCTTGGAGGTTAGCTCAGCCATTCTCTACCCTAAAACAATTCATCAACCATGCCTAACTCACCATTTACATCACATTTCACTTAGTTCCCCTTTTCTAAAAAAATTGGAAATTAAGCCACATACATAACAAGTTGTTTACCATTTTATACATTTACACCTTATCTCTATCATCACTATGCATAGATTATACAACATTTCTATCCTTGCGCATACCCTACTTTCGCCTCCTGAGTTATCCTTTACCTGACTCAATGTTATAAAAACATGACCATTTTTCCATCGGTTATACACCTGACCTAACCTACACATTTCCCCTTTTCCACCTACATTTTACCCCTACCTCACCGTTGTACCTTGCTCCTTTACCCCATACCTTTCACCTAACCCATTACCTTACCCCTTTCCAAACCTGACCATCAATCTCGTGCCCTACCTAACCATCACCGTTATTATTACCTACATTTTTACCCTCCATTTTACCAACCCATTACCTTACCTTTTCCTGACCTCATCATTTTACCCCATTTTTCCTCCTTTCCTGACCTCGGGACTCATTATTTTACCCCCTACCTTGGCCTTACCTCATGCCACGATATTAGATATTTGGACCTGGACCATCGCTAGTGACCTTTGACCTCATGTGTTTGCTCTATACCTTGTGGCACTGTTACCTATGTTGATTGACCTAATGACCTTACCTAGCCTATTACCATGACCGTTTATCCTGACCCTACCTTTGGTGTACCGGAACATACCTAAACATTCCTGCACCTAACCTACATTGTGTTTCCTGACCATATCCTATACCTTGGATACCAGATTCACTTCAACCTTGTTTGGATAAACCTATCGACCTTAGACGATGTAGAGTTTTCCTGCTCTTCAACCCAGTAGCATGCTGCAGTTTATACATGTGTGCATGCGTTTGACTGTTGCTACCTGTGACCCTGACCCATTACCTAGATTTCCCGTAGTAGACCTTTCACCCTTTTTCCCCTGTACCCACTTGCCTTTTCTTCACATTTACCTTTTTATCAAACCACTCACCTCTTCAGCCTGTTGCCTCGTCAGTTCCTGGTTTGAGGGGGATCACCTTCACCCACACATGGGGCAACCACATCTTATTTTTGTTAGCATCGCTTACCAATACAAGCTATGCAACAAAAAGGGGCAAAATGTAGACACTAAAATTAGGTCACACTCCCCTTTTGTCCCTCGACATATAAGCACCCTTTATTACATTTACCTAGCCATGACCCCCTTCACCCCACTAATATTAATTTAATTAAATTAATGCATTATCCTCACTATATTTATTATTTAAATATCTTATTTAAATAATATCCCCACATACAGTTCACTTAGACACCTCACCAAGCCAACTCAACCTAAGACCTATTCTTAGCAAGTTCCCATAACTAACTAAGACTTACCCAAACCCTAAAAATCAATGCCTACATTCCCTCTAACCACATTCCCACATGCTCACAAGAAGGCTCCCAGTCTAATCCATGGGATAACGACACGAGATCCAAGGAAATCAGGAGGATCTCCCTAGTTTAGTAAACCTAGGAAATCCCACCTTGACCGATGTCGGTTACCCCTAACCATCACCGGTTAAGCCGGACCACCGTCGGTTACCCCTTTTAACCCCTAAACAACCTTATTCTCAAGGTTGAAAGTTGGAATTTGGAAGCCTCAAGGTTGGAAAACATTGGGAGAAATTTGACGAGCAAGAACACATCTCAGAGAGATAACACATCTTCAGAGAGCCAATTCCAGCAAAAACTCACATCCAAGGAAGGAGATTGAGCATCTTCTCCTGCACAGCCATCCCAGCCATGATCTGATCTATCCAAGCAAAGAGGAGTGTACATGCAGCCCATGCAGAAGCTTTTCTTTAGTTGGTGATCACTTGCAACCTTCAAACCCATCATCAACACCTCCATCCCTCACACACAGGCCTTCAGGAATGAAATCCAAGTAAGTACAACATCATACTTTCCTGGTTATTTCATTTCATCATCATTTTATCATCCATTGTTTATCTTGCTCCCTATTGACCTTCTCCAACATTTTCACCTCCATATACCCATTAAAACCTCGCAAAATCCTACTCCAGTCACCCAATACCTCGTCCTGACCAACCAAAGTCTTTTGTGTAATCACAAAAGAGACCTCAACTCGTTCTGTGAAATTTCCAGATCTCACAGTAACCGGCAACGGTTATACCTAACCACCATCGGTCACCACTAATCGACACCGGTCTCTGTGTTTGTCCACACAGCCCTAAATAGAGACCTACCCACCTAATTTTATCTCACCCTCACTTCACCTGTGATCTACCCGAGACCTTTATCAGACCTGCAGAGACCCAGAACCAATCATTTGACCTTTGGATTCTATTCTAGCTTAGCCTGTTAGATTAGATCTATTTCTTATTGTGTTTTTAAGTGAGATACCTAAATCATTTTAAAATAACAATAGGATTTAATTTGTTTACAACATTAATTGTTTAAAACAGTGGACTGACAACCATCTAGGAAGTATCATACTTCCCGGATCTAGCATACGCTAGGCAGTTCACTGCCCATATTGTTTAATTCCTTCTGGTGGTCTTGTTTTCATTACAGGTAGTTCCTCCTAGCCAAAAGGAAGCTCTTACAGTCAGCTGTGGATTCAGAAGTCATACGCGTGCAATAACCCATCAACCGACATTTGAACAGGTATTCCTCCTACAGCCCGTTACCCTATCTGTTTCGTCAACACTTCAAAGAAACAATCTAAGAAAAAGGTGAAACCATAGATAGACCCATGGAAAATTTGACCTAGCGTAAATAGTAGATGTATGTATAAATTGTAAAACTAGGCTCAAATAAAATGACGAATAGTGAAACATGTAGAAGCTAGATGATATATAAATGACTAATAGATAAGGTATGTATAGAGGGATGTAAGATGTAGGATATCTATAGAAATGATGATAGGGTTTAAATTAGTAGAACCTAGCATGTAGTATGTGGGGTTCAGTGTAATGGTAATCCCTCAGCAATCCAGTGTGAACCAAAGTAGTAGGGTGTGTCATCGGGTGACAAGGGCATGATAATAGATGGGGAAAATGTTGATATGTGAAGAAATGAAAATGTATGAATGCGAGAGGAAGCGATGTGAGAGCGCAGGAGGGGGGTTTCAGTTTCGAATGGATAGGCCCCCTCAACTGGCTAGAAAAGAGGAATAAACTAATAAGGTCGAGGGATGGATGTCTATCGACCCATGCATGAGAAGAGGATTGTGGAGATGGATGCTCTAATAATTACGGTATACAAGATAAGAGTTGTACATGATAATTAAGTATATATGCATGCAAGGGGTGGATCTAAGATGAATGGCAAGGTGTAGTAAATTTCATAGGTGAGGGAAATCTAGGAGATGTCATGCATAAATAATATGTTGATTGATGTGGTATAAAATGAGGTAGTTGTGGGCAGCTAGACATTGTAGTGGTCTGAGTAGGAGGCCGATGCCAAAGCATAGGAGAATGTTATGGAGTAGGTGGGAAGAAGATGGAAGAGACTTAGGAGGTAATGGAGATAACCACATTATATCTGTGTGGGAAAGAGTAGAGGATGTATAAGTAGTTGGATTGAAAGTGAGGATGAGGGAAGTGAATATTGTAGGAAAGGATGTGGGTGAGGTGAGATGCGGGTAGTTGAAGTTTTTCCCCTACAATATAGACAAACCAGGTGAGTGGAGCATAGCATAGAAGAAGGGCTTGTTTCAAATGAAAGGGTACCTAATTGCTTGATTTCTCTAATAATATGGCTCAATGTGTGGCAAGAGTTAGTATTATTTTCTCTAATGTGGTGGTAGCAACAGAACGATGGTTCATGACAGTGGATCAGATGAGGAGGTGGAGGGAAGTGATTAGATGGTATATGAATATGTTTATGATGTAGCAGGTTGCCAAGAATGTCCTATGGTGTAGCATTATAAGGGAAAAAACAGGGTGAAGGTAATGGTACAGTTGTTGGGGAAGTAAGGGGAGAGGCAAGGTATGGAGATTGTGCAAAGTCTATAGTAGTAGTGGGATTATGTGAATTAGCGGCATCTATAAGCTGGACAATCTCAACATGGAGAGACACAATTGTTTCCTCCATGAATTGACACTATGTTTGAAGTGATTTTATAATGTTGAAGGAGTGGGGGAGATGTAGGATGATTAGGGTGATATTCATTAACTATGGTAGTGGAGAGAGAAGAGGGTGTAAGTGGAGGTCGACCACATGAAGGTAGTGGCAGGGTAAGAGCATCAGAGGGTTTATCTGTAGAACTGTCAAAGTCATACTAGACCAATCGAGAGACATGATAGGCAAGTGTATGTGGGACTTTGTCTAGATAACCATGAATGTGTAAAATGAACATTAAAATAGTGTATTTCTCATCCATAAAGCTGGGTAATGGGCATCCCTGAGCATACCAAGAAATAAGCTTGGGTGTATAGAAATAAAATAACTATTATCCAATTTTGCACACATGAAAAAATTAGGCAACGGGGTCCTATTACTATCAAATTATGACATTTGTCCTAGGGACTCACTTCCAGTCATCATGGAGATAACACAATTAAAATAATTACTAAATTGATAAGTGAGCTCACTTATCCCAACTCAGGCTCAAATCGATGTCATCTCGGTATGTAGCCCAGTGCATACTCAACACTAGCTTAAAGAGGGCTCAGTTTACATAGTGAGCGAGTCACAATGATTCAATGTAAGGGGATCAAGAACATAAAAAAAATAAATGACATAAATCAGAGTTTTGAACTGAGGGAGACTAGGAGGAGCTCGAGCGAGTTGGTCATTTTAGAACTCAAATGGGATCTCGAAAACTTGCTAAACTCGAGTCCTAACTTAGTGCTAACTCATCGAGGTACTCGGTTCAAACGAGTCGAGCTAGTCTACAAATCTTGATGAAAGAAAGGTGAGTTGGGTTTAGGTGATGGCTTAGTCGATGCAACCAATGTCTCAAAAGTTCAAATCTCACTTCACTGATCTCATCAATGTTGATGCAAGGATGTCACTGTATCGAATCATGTTAAAAAATCAGTCAACTGAGTGGGGAAAATTATCTGAGGTGATCTCATGTATGGCTCGATACGTGGTAATAGCTCCACTAAGAAAGTTATCTTTTGTAAGATTTCAAAGGGTAAATCAAGTCGAGATTGTAGTTTGGCCCGATTCAAGAGGGATAGGAAGAGTTCAAACTTGGCCGCAACACCGTAAGGACCACAAAGAGCAACTAATTTCCAAGCCAAGAAGTATATCATGATTGAGCTCAATAGATTTGTACTAGTTAATTGAAGAGGAATCTTGGTTTGGGCTCATTGTTGGACATATTTCCACGGTGTGTGTTTTAGGTCAAGCTCGGACCTTTAAGTTTGGGGAGAGATTTTGTTCTTTTTTCCAATACATTTCCAAGCCAAGTAGGAGATTCCACGTCAGGTTTTGATAAACAATCTGCCAATAATTTGGGGACTTCCAGAAATATAAGACATACAACCACGTCCATGGATGGCCAAATGGTCTTGGGTTTCAAGATTTTTTATGCTGAACGCAGAGGTCTAGGTCACTTGATCCATGAGGTTCGAATCTTTTTTCCCACAGTAGGTCAAGACGTTGAAGTAATTAGTTTGCCAATTCAAGTGCCGATCCCAAATGACTCATCAGAGAAATCGAGGAATGTGGGAGGTCATCCTAACATGATGTGTTAAGATATTCGAATGTCAAAACATAAGGTAGTTTCGTTTGAAACAAGTCGGTCACCTAGAAGAAACAAATAAGAGAGATTATCAAAATTCATGATACTGTCGAATGACTCAAACTCAAGTATGTGATTTGATCACGTAGGCATGAATAATGGCACATAGTTTAAATGGACTCATTGAGCCCTTCCCTGTAGCATGCCAAGGTGTGGAAAAAGAGTTTTGGTTAAGGATACTACGCATGAAAGGTTAGCCATGCCTACAGAAGGATGTATTTAGTATATCAAGATAGAAAAATTTAACCTATGTCAATGGAGAAACTTGACGCTACTAATACATTACTTGCATAGTGGATAGCTCGGATATGTAGCTTGGTCAAGAAGTTTGTTGTTAAGCTCAGTAAACAGTTAGAGGTAAGGTCCAAGTCAAGCTATTTTATAAGACAAAGCATAATTAATGCATTAAGGTGGAATGTTGAGTCATGGTCATACACAATGAAGCCAGATTCAAGATGCAAACCAAGTAGATGAAGTGATCTTATAGGTGGGTATGCCGAGTTGGACATAGCTCAGGGTTTTTCACTCTTACAAGCATTGGGATCTATAAAAAACACACAAGCAACTTGATGAAGATCGAACATGCAAGATATATAGAGTACTTAAAGGCTTCAAGTGTAAAGGGAGATGTCAGCGGCTGGGATAGAGTATCGACTAACAAAAAATGAAGGAATCAATTTCAAACCTTACCTAAAAGGGATGGTGGTTGAGCTCATGGGAAGATGGCCTGACCATTGAAAGCTTAATGATGGATCATATGGTGAGTGACCGAGTTAGCCTAAGTTGGTCGAGCTATGGTGAGATCATCTCAAGATCATGTGAAATGTTGGCTTTGTCGATGTTGATCACATATAATGGAGTATCGAGACACCTAAGCTAATGAGGAGGAAAGGGTTACATCAATGTGTGTAAGACTTGGCCGAGCATGGATATGGCCACATTACATAAACGTGTAAGAGAAGTCCATAATAAGACCCAACATAGAAGTGATTGGGGCTCCTGGGAGTGTATTGGGACACCCAAGGCACCCTGGTTTGCTATCTAGGTGTTTTGTACACTATAAATTCTCAAAACTTGCAACTGGTATGGTTGCAAGATGATTTTGAACGTTCCCTTTTTTCACGTTGGATCTGCCGGATGAGCTAAAAAATGACCTACAATGCAAAGAGAAGTATCAAAACCTATAAAAATAAAATATGCATATGAGTATGGAGATGGGTTGGATTGACCTTAGCCTCCAAACTTGTGGTCTTATAACTGATCATTACACTACATTATGGACCCAGATGTATTTCTAGTATGTGTGTGCATGTCGTTCCCTAGGTGATCTCATGTCAATCACACTTTGTAAAGTAGAGAGAAATAGTAACTATAGAAAATGTAAATAGCATGTGTGCATGGAATAGAATAGAATCCCCTCCTATGAAGTGTGTGTGATGCAAATCTCCTAGCCTTAATTCATGGCACTATATATGCAAGTGATGCAATGGATGCAACTCTAGATGGATTGATATTAGAGGTTAATGTTATGACCTAGGACCCTCATTATGGTCTTATAACTTTTTATTTATAGGGCTCTCAAGTTTAATTTTGTAATTAATCATGACAAGGCTGATTGAGAAAAATATAAACATGACCAACAGCTATAAATGACCCAAACCAATCAGGAGTGAAAGGGGATTTGCATAGATCGAATTGTGGGACCGGAGGTAAATTTGAAATTTTCACCAAGTTTGGACCGGGGCACATAACAAAAAAATTTGGCCTGAAGGTTTTAATGGGAAGGTGAACATGTCTAGGGGGCATCGGAGGTCGAATCGCAGAAGTTGGAAAAATGGATTTCCACAGGTTGCTCAAAAGGGAAATACACCCGAGGAACTACGAAATAAAATGTAAAATAAATATGTGTCCAAAAGGTGGGAGAGGCATGAGGGTAATTTCGTACACTTGAGAACCTTCTAAATAGTAGTATAAGACCGGGCCAAATTATGTGTAAAGTGCATAATTGCCCGTGTCTACACAAATAAACAAAAAAATGATTGTGGGATTGTTTGAATTAGAAACAGAGTAAAAAATCAATGTGATGACTTAGACAAGAGAATATACTCCACAACCTCTCCCTTTTTATCCCCTTTTGCAAGATGATACCCCTATAGTCCCTAAGATTGTAGGAGCATATGACTTGATTACATATCTCAACAAGAGCTTTTCTCACATTTCATTTCAATATCTACTAAAAATTTTCTACCATTGTTCCAAAAAGGCTTATTAATGCATTAGGATTGGCCATTTGATCCAATGTCAAGATACCTGCCACGTGGCATCAAAATCAACCAGTAGGGGGTAGATTTTTGAATTTTTTCCCAAATTTTAAAAAGGGGAAAAATTATAGGAATATTCAGTTTTATTTTTCCCTAAATGCATTTTTACATAAGATAGATCCAAAGAGCCCACGTTATACTTACAAGTTCTTGGTGTCATTGGAAATTATGTGATCCATTCGATCTACAGTGAACATAGTTCCATTTTCAATTTTATACAAAATTTGATGGATATGGGGAGACCAATTGAAAAATGTCCTCTAGCAACACATTGTGAGGTTATGATAGATATTTCAACCACCACTTTAATTAAGTATGGCTCCTCCCAATTTCCCTCAGACCAAAGACCATTTTAACCAAATTATAAGTATCGTTCATAGGGAAACAAAATATAACATGATTCTAATTTGAAATTGTGGTTCATGGTTGAAGCCATTCCTTTCACTTTTTCCCGTGTTTCTTCCTTCCTTTGGTAAAGTTCTTTCACTTAAAAGCCAGATTTGGCTCATTTGAAAGGGTTGGACATGTTTGGAAAAACTCAAAAAGAAACCCCTAGAAGGTCCATTCCATAATTTAACCTCTCATTACAAACCTATTAAATGTTTTTCCTCTTCAAAGGAATTGGTAATGCATTATTTTGGGTTGATAATCTAAATATGATAAACCAAAAATAATGTGAAGCTGATTTTTTAACAAAAATCTTTTTGTGTTTAGAAACATTGTCCACTGATCTCTTCATTACATTAGCAATCATTTGTGCAGATCTTATGTTGCACTCACCTCATGATCTGTGTACATTTAACCCATAAGGAATTTCACCACTCCTTGGTCTATCATCTCTCCCTATTGATGACCTTAGATTTATTTCTTGGCATTTTTATCTAGAGTCTAAGAGGAATTTAGAGTAGGATCCAGTTTAAACCTACTGGCTATTAGACACTGCATTACAATGGGGATCAAAGGAGTTGAGGAACCTAACCTCTAATCTAGGTAGATTCTTTTCCCTTTTTTTCAAATTCCCACACTTGGGGAAATAATTCAATGTTGTGCAATCACACTGGATGTTAGGCATCATCAAATTCAAGAAATGGGAGTCAACATCGAGGGGGTGCTGCTGATTTGCACTAATAGATTCACAACTGGTAGCCAATTAAGTTCCTAAAGAGTATGAAACCAGTGTAGAACATCTATAACTTGGTAAAAATAAATGTTGTATGAGAGATAAGTAAATATTTTGAATTCATCTCAATTTTCGAAGAAATCCCTAGGGAGAGGAATTAAAAAGATGATTCATGTGAAGAATCTTATCTTCTCTCTTATGCCTGAATGATAATTTAACAAAGATGAATTTTGTGGTATTCATGAGAACTGAACCCCCAGTTTAAATAATTCCAAACACAAAAATATTACCCTATGTAGAAAACAAGGATGAACCCGTCACTATGGAATTCACTAAAAATGATGAGACGAATTTGGTTTCTTACATGTGTATAATGATCTCCCTCATGGCACACCAAAAGAATGGATTAAGTCTCTTATCCCACATCCCCTATCCTATTTTGGGGATAATAATATATCCATACCCTCCTCTCAAGATTGAAGAATATTTGGAAGAATAACCTCTCAAATTTGTATTTATAGGTTTACTCTAGAAATCCCCTACTCCTCCTGAAATTTGATTCTCCTCCAAGGAAATGCCTATTTGATAGGCCAGACAATCGATTCATAAACATTAGTGAAGAAAACCCTAATTTTCAAATCTTGATTCTTCACTATCTTCATTTAGGAAGTAGAAAGCATTGATAGGGTCCTTAAAGAGCATTCCTTAAGATTTTACATGTTCCCATAAAACATAATAGGATTTGAAGCCTAGTGTAGTGGTTAAAAACCTGGTAAATAAGTTTGACCCTATGTTAAACCCACCAAATAGAGAATTGATACTAGAAGAAACCTAAGGTTGATTTAATGGTCAAAGTGGAAGTGATTAAAATCTTGGTATATGTGAAAGGAACGATAACCAAATCGTACCAAGCCAAGAACACAGATGTTAATCAAACACCATGATCAATAAGATGAAAGTAATTCACCAGAATAACTTTACATAAAACCTTTGCAAACAAATGAGCAGCAATATCATATATTATTATGGAACTCAATGCAATACATTGAGAATGGGCCTTGCTTAAATAGGCAAGGAGGCAATCTAAGAACCAGTCAAGGTTGTAGATCAAGCCATAAATCAAGGAAATAACTAGTCATCAAAGAACTAGTCAAGACCATAGATTTAGGAGAGAACTAGACATCAAGGATCTAGTCAATACCATAGATCAAGGAAAGAACTATACCTAACAACTAGATAATATCTCCTAATATCTAAATAAGATAAAAGAAATATCCACACACATAAGTGGGTGAGGATAAATACAATAAAGGTAAATAAAGTACCTAGGTGAACATGAGCTAAGGTAAATACCTACTCTAACACCCCCCCTCAAGTGAAGCTAGGGGCCAAAATAGAAGTGGCATGTCCACAGTATGAGTCCCAAAGGTAAAACTAGGCCTGATGAGGTACTCATGTACAATAACTGAGAAAAAAAAGGGACACCGTAAGGTACCCAAAACCAGTAACAACAAAGTAAAGAGAGTAAAGACCCACTCCAAGGCATCCCAAGAATCTCGGCTCAAAAAACTCATACAATGTTGAAGAAGTTTGGTGTGCACTATGGTCTAATCCACTGCTTGATCAAGGTCAAAACTTCAAAAACAACTGACACTGGGCTCCACCAAATAGCTCCATACAAGGAGACTGTCAACAGAGTGATGTCGAAAGTGCAAAAAAAAACACCAAACATAATTTGATCAATTGCTACAAATAGGTGTGCCACGATCTAAGAACAATAACCAAAGCAACAAGGAAGGACACAAAATCTAGAGTGTCACGATCCAAGAAAAGCCAAGGTAACAAGGCAAGGACACAAAACCTGAAGAAGAAAATCAACACCACACCCTCCCATACTATTGAAATGGGTGGAGTGACACTACAAATCTGTATGAGTTGCCTCAAAATCAACTACTCGAACACTTGACAAACTAACACTGGACTTCCACCAGAATAGATCCCCCATAAGAGATACTGTCAGCATGCCAAAAGTGTCGAAAATACAGATACAAAATCTCTCAACAAACAAGAGAGATGCACTACACCTGCTAAAGAAAAATGCTCAAAACAAGAAGCATCACAATGCATAAGGTATAGAAAGTGGAGCAAGAGGCCGAATGGTGGAGGAGCCATGCCTGTAGAGTCCTCTCAATGAATTCCTATGTCGCCACCATGAGTGATCAGATGTCCACCCAAATCAACACATGGATAAGAAGATGTTTGCATATGACTTGGTGCAAAATGCACAATGGGTGCATGTAAAAGAACATCATAATGTGTGTTAGGTTTATCATGTCTGAAAACTAAAATCTCAGGTTTCTCAAGCCCGAGTGAAGGTGCAGAACTCATGTGTTGCTCATGATCCTCAGAAAGAGTCGAGTGAACAAAAAAAGGATCTCTATCAATGTGTGATCCCAATGAAGTATCTACTTGAAAACCAATGTCATGATGAGAATTCCACTTAACATGTGGAATAGAGGAAACAATACCCTGTGAATGTCTGCCAATGACTCCACTAGTAAGACCCAAAATAGAACGGAGTATGCGAGAACTTTCTTGTCATGCAGTAGTATGCTTCTCAAAAAATCCATGCAGCTGAGCAGAAAAGGATACACAACATGTGGTATTGTAATAGGCACTGATGTGGAAGAGCATAACAGTAACAAGCATTCAAGTGTATAGAAGCAATCATTCCAAGTTCACTGCTCAAAGACTGGCAATCAATGTAAGTGGGTACAATAGTAGCAGCTGCAGTGGACTAGGAGCATGGATATGGTTGTCCACAATATTTGATGTTGTATATAAGTTTGTTCCAGAAGGTTATATCCTTATCATGAATGAGTGATTGAGAAGAGAATTTCACTTCTTGAGATATCTATATTCACAAATTTTACAGGAAAAGAATGAAGTCCACCTTAGAAAAGCATATCATTCAGACCATGATAATTACAAGATGCAACTCCCAAAAATCCAGGAATCAGAGTAGCCATTAATAAACAATTGATTACAACAAGTAGATATTTGAAAGATAATTATAATGCAAGTCTCAAAATAAATATTTCCAATGGAAAGACAAAGAGAAAACAAACTTTTACAAATTGGCACCAAATTGAGTTATCGATCAAAAGTTACAATTTTAATATTTTGCTCTAGTATTTATTGTAGTTGCCATTAAAACAAAATAAATTTTTGTTTCCTTTACCACAAAAATAAAATTAAAGGCAGCTAAATAAGCACCTATTAATAGTAATCACAAGATTTAAGCCAGTTAGATACCATATGACCAAACTATTTTAATGGGTCTCTTTTGCACAAAATGGGGTGTGAGATGACCCATTCGATTTAAAAGTCACAAACTCCTCTTAAAAAATGATGGGGACTGTGTTTTTTATTTTCCCTATTCTTACCTGGCCTGAAATGGCTAGGTATGTGCACAACATCCAATGGACCCCTGCCAAAACAAAGGAAGATCCAAAAACCTTCCTGTGCGTAATACTGAGACAGATAAGCTACAGCTGAAAACTCATGTTCCTCTTGAAAATCCAAAGAAACTAAACGTACAATTTTTTTTATACATGTGCTTCCCTGCAACTATAAAAAAACCTATTTCTGACTGCCTCCAAAAATCGTCAAGCTTAGTCAATCTTAGGGTTTTCCACAAAATCACATAAAGGAAGCCTCTGTTTTTCATAAAAACACACGTAAAAATATGACCTTATATGAATATATAATGAATTTATTTACAAAATAAAACTTACACATAATTAACAATCTCCTACTTGATACCATGAAAGGAACGATAACCAGATCGTACCAAGCCAAGAACACAGATGTTAATCAAACACCACGATCAATAAGATGAAAGCAATTCACCAGAATAGTTTACATAAAACCTTTGCAAACAAATGAGCAGAAATATCATATATTATTATGGAACTCAATGCAATACATTGAGAATGGGCCTTGCTTAAATAGGCAAGGAATAACAATCTAAGAACTAGTCAAGGTCGTAGATCAAGCCATAAATCAAGGAAATAACTAGTCATCAAAGAACTAGTCAAGACCATAGATTTAGGAGAGAACTAGACATCAAGGATCTAGTCAATACCATAGGAAAGAACCATACCATAG
Source organism: Taxus chinensis (assembly GCA_019776745.2). Classification (NCBI taxonomy): domain Eukaryota; kingdom Viridiplantae; phylum Streptophyta; class Pinopsida; order Cupressales; family Taxaceae; genus Taxus; species Taxus chinensis. Next base: position 7,109 of record JAHRHJ020002630.1, on the reverse strand, counting down.
ATCAAGGAAAGAACTATACCTAACAACTAGATAATATCTCCTAATATCTAAATAAGATAAAAGAAATATCCACACACATAAGTGGGTGAGGATAAATACAATAAAGGTAAATAAAGTACCTAGGTGAACATGAGCTAAGGTAAATACCTACTCTAACACCCCCCCTCAAGTGAAGCTAGGGGCCAAAATAGAAGTGGCATGTCCACAGTATGAGTCCCAGACAACTAGGCCTGATGAGGTACTCATGTACAATAACTGGGAAAAAAGGGACACCGCAAGGTACCCAAAACCAGTAACAACAAAGTAAAGAGAGTAAAGACCCACTCCAAGGCATCCCAAGAAGCTCGGCTCAAAAAAATCATACAATGCTGAAGAATTTTGGTGTGCACTGTGGTCTGAATCCACTACTCGATCACAAAACTCAAAAACAACTGACACTGGGTTTCACCAGAATAGCTCCATACAAGGAGACTGTCAACGGAGTGATGTCGAAAGTGTAAAAAAAACACCAAACATAATTTGATCAACTGCTGCAAATAGGTGTGCCACGATCCAAGAACAATAACCAAAGCAACAAGGCAAGGACACAAAATCCAGAGTGTCATGATCCAAGAAAAGCCAAGGTAACAAGGTAAGGACACGAAACCCGAAGAAGCAGGATCAACACCACACCCTCCCATACTGCTGAATGGGTGGAGTGACGCTACAAATCTGTATGAGTTGTCCAAAATCAACTACTCAAACACTGACAAAATAACACTGGAATTCACCAGAATAGATCCCCCACAAGAGATACTGTCAACATGCCAAAAGTGTCGAAAATACAGATACAAAATCTCTCAACAAACAAGAGAGATACACTACACCTGCTAAAGAAAAATGCTCAAAACAAGAAGCATCACAATGCAGAAGGTATAGAAAGTGGAGCAAGAGGCTGAATGGTGGAGGAGCCATGCCTGTAGAGTCCTCTCAATGAATGCCTATGTCACCTCCATGAGTGATCAGATATCCACCCCAAATCAACACGGATGGATGAAGAAGATGCCTGCATATGACTTGGTGCAAAATGCACAATGGGTGCATGCAAAAGAACATCAGAATGTGTGTCAGGTTGATCATGTCTGACAGCTGAAATCTCAAGTTTCTCAAGCCTGAGTGAAGATGCAGAACTCATGTGTTGCTCATGATCCTCAGAAAGAGTCGAGCGAACAAAAAAATGAGCTCTGTCAATGTGTGATCCCAATGAAGTATCTGCTCGAAAACCAATGTCATGACGAGAATTCCACTTAACATGTGGAATAGAGGAAACAATACCCTGTGAATGTCTTCCAATGACTCCTCTAGTGAGACCCATAGAACGGAGCATGCGAGAACTGAATGCAGTGGTATGCTTCTCAAAAAATCCATGTACAGCTGAGCAGAAATAGGATACACAACATGTGGTACTGTAATAGGCACAGATGTGGAAGAGCATGCAGTAACAAGCTTCATAGGTGTATGAGCATCAAGAGCAGGAACAGACTCAAAGACTGACAGATCAATGTCAGTGGGTTCAGGAGCAATAGCTGCAAGTGGACTAGGAGCATGGATATGGTTGTCCACAATATGATGGTGATGTTGTAGGCTAGCAAGTTTGTTCTGCAGGGAGTGTATTATTGTATCCTTATCGTGAATGAGTGATTGTAGAAGAGAATTTCACTTCTTGAGTGATCTATTTTCTTCCACAAATTTTACAATATCCTCTTGAAGTCCACATACTTCATAGAAAATCATATCGTTCTCAGAATCCATGATAGGTACAAACTGCAACTCCCAAAAGTTTAGGACGTCGGCTCAGCCGAAATTGCGTCCATAATTGATTACAACACTCCTCCATATTTGGCACTTTATAATTATATTGTATCAAAATAAATATTTCCAATGGAAAGAGCATGAAAAAACAAGAACTTTTGAAAAAAACGGCACTCAAAACCGAATTACCGATCAAAAGTTACAAGCTTTTAAATATTTTACTTTGTTATTTATTTTAGTTGCCACTAAAACAAAATAAATTGTTGTTGCCTTCACCACACAAATAAAATTAAAGGGGGCTGAAGTTGAAGTTATATGACAAGCTTTATTCGCCTTCGAGAAAGTCACATCCATCTACCTCTTATGGTAAATACAAGACTGTGTAGACATACCATATGACCAAGGGCTAAGGATAGGAATCACAATCCGTGGACCCCTGCCAAAAAAGGAAAGATCTGAAAACCTTCCTAAACCAAGACAAATACGCCATAACAAAAAATTACTCTTGTGTAGATCTCGAAAAGAATAAACCAACAGACCCAAAAAAATATTTCTGTGATTTCTTTTCTAGTTGGCACGAATCCCGAGGTGAACCAGTGTATTTCTCTTCAAAAAAAACCAAAAAAAATGAATGCATGCAGAAATGGTTGAGTTTACAGTCGATCTTAGGGTTTTCACACCTTTGGATCCAATGGAAGCCTCTGTTTTGCATAAAAATGCATGCAGCAACAAAATACGACCAAATCCCAAATATATGAATATACAATGAATTTATTTGCAAAATAAAACTTATAGACGGATGTCAACAACAATCTCCTAGCTCTGATACCATGAAAGGAACGATAACCAGATCATACCAAGCCAAGAACACAGATGCTAATCAAACACCACGATCAATAAGATGAAAGCAATTCGCCAGAATAACTTTACATAAAACCTTTGCAAACAAATGAGCAACAATATCATATATTATTATGGAACTCAATGCAATACATTGAGAATGGGCCTTGCTTAAATAGGCAAGGAATAACAATCTAAGAACCAGTCAAGGTCGTAGATCAAGCCATAAATCAAGGAAATAACTAGTCATCAAAGAACTAGTCAAGACCATAGATTTAGGAGAGAACTAGACATCAAGGATCTACCATAGTCAATACCATAGATCAAGGAAAGAACTATACCTAACAACTAGATAATATCTCCTAATATCTAAATAAGATAAAAGAAATATCCACACACATAAGTGGGTGAGGATAAATACAATAAAGGTAAATAAAGTACCTAGGTGAACATGAGCTAAGGTAAATCTAAATGCTCATTTTAGACAGTTTGTAAAAAAATTCTCCAAATTGGAGGAATAAGATTCTTGTGTGCATCCACCAATGGAGGGGTGGTATAATAAGGCAAGTTAAGGCCCACATTTTGATATGTCATCTGCAACATCTAATTTTATATTTATCCATGGATCTATTATACAGGAAAGATATAGTCAATAAGAATTTGTTTACAATGTTGGTAGACTTAGAAGCTTGGTACACCAACTAAGTCATCTATCCATAGTTGTGTGTTCTTGGATTCGACCTCCACTTCTATTTTTTGTGAAACAATGTCATGTGTGCTCTTCAAGATCTTGAAATAAATAGTATAAGTGACCACAATTTTTTATTCTTATTATTCTATTAATGTCTTGATATTGTAAGTACTAAAAAAATTCATTGTCCTACATTGAGATTCATGATAGTCGGTATGTTTTTTTGGAAAGTAAAATATTGATCTATTTCTTATGTGCAATGCCTTATGTTAAGGTATCACTCATCTACCATGATGTTATGATGGTATTTGTTTCTTTTTGCCACATTTTGACTCCAATACAAGTTTATATTTCCCTAGGGTGTATATAATATTACTAGAGTAGTTCTATTGCATGTTTTTGCCCTCAGACTATAATTTTAAAGAATTAATCTTTTTAATTGTAATGAATGCAAAGTTATTTTAATATACAGAGGAGGAAAACAAAGAAGAAATCACGTTGACTATACTGAATACAAAGGTGATTTTAAGAACTCCTTCATTATGAATTCATGTGTTTTTGTTCTTCATTTTTGTTCTTGTTTTCACACCTTATAGTCTTGCACCACACAACATAAAATATGCAACACACATTTGCAGGTATGTGGGTTTTTGTAATGTTTGTAAGGACCGAATTGATTATTTTTATGTAATTTTTTTGTGGATTAGTGGATTATGGTTTTTAGTTTCACCAATAACAAATTTAACTTGTTTTGAAATTGTGCGACCGTGTTACATCCAACACATGTTACTCTTATTTTTCTACATCATGGGGGTCAAAATAAAGTAATTTTGATTTAAATCTGGTATTTAGGCAAGATCTAGTGTCTCAAGAACCCCAAATAAGATTTCAACCACAATTTCATAGAGCCCTATTCTATTGGAAAACTCGCACGTCTTTTGTGGTTTAATTTGGCCCCAATTCTTGAGTCAAATGCATGTATGATTTGGTCTCAAATCCCTCATTAGAAATTCATTTAGTAATGCCATCAAGTAAAAAATATTTTGCAACCTGCTAGCATGTTGCTTTACACAAGTGACGAGAATTTAATGTTTTTTGGAATTTCTCATATAAGTTGCATATAAAAACTATTAAGGAGGTAGCTACATACAAATATAGAATAAACAAAAAATTATTTTTCATTCACTATGTATTAAACACAATTGCCCCTTTCTTTCTATAGTTTCAAAATGTTTAAGGTGTGTGGGAGGTTTGATCCCTCTTGAAACAAATATGGGGATATTGTTCACATATAAAAACTTTTTTATCTATCTTTGCAAATGAACATAATAAACAAAATGTAGAAGGGAATGTCTATTTAATAAAATTTAACTTATTTGAAGATCTAGGCAGTGATAAATTGGAATATATTAATGAGTATATGATTGTTTTGGAGAGGTAAATTTGCATGCATGTGAGAGGATATTTAAAATGAGATTGCGGATACCATTGTCATAATCTCTATGCTTCCATCCAAAGCTAGAAGTAACACTTTAAACAAACTCATTTACAAATAGATTGACGCCATATAAAATAACTAAATATTGACACCCCTTTTGGCGCAGGTACCACAACTCATGTGCAATTGCTAGTATGCCATGTTAAGAGAGAAAATATATATGGAATAAGAAGGAACACATGGATTTAAAATTCATGTAACCATTTCTCTTTCGATGCTAAGAAGCCCTCATTAAGTATATTTTTCTCTCATTTTCAACATGATAAAACTTGTGTGCCCACATAAGGTTATATCTTCAATATTAAATTTGATGTCTATTTAATCGTCACAAGGTAATTTTGATTATAAATTTTACATGTACTTGATTGTCACTTAAATTTTTTTTGTTTACTTTTACAAGTTTGAAAATTCAATCAAATTTTATTAATATCTTTGTCATATCGTAGAGTTGAGACCATTTTTTTCTCTAAAATATGTTTTCATTCAATGTGAAATATGAACATAATGTAATGGAATTACAAATAAATTTGATGTGTAAAATCTACAATTAAATACTTCGAATTGATATCTATCAGTTCTTTTCAAATAGATCGTGTATTTAAGATATTTGCACTAGTCATGATTATGCGATAAAATTATCATTCAACTTTGTATGTGTTCACCTATAAATGATCCATGTGCATTTATTAGTCATTAATATGTATGATTTTAGGATGTTCGTGTATTTTTTTTGTTATTGGTCGAATTTAGGAAATATTATCACATTTGTCGACTATACAATATTGTCGTTATTTCTAATTTTAATTCAAAAAAAATCGTACAAGTTAGTTTGCATTACATTTGTCTATTTTTTCATTTTGCTTGTAGAAGAGGCTAGTGTTGTACTATAATATTTGTAATATTTGATGCATAGTGGCCGCATTTAAATTTGACCTCAATTTTACTGTCATAAGGTAGTTTCACCCTTAAATTTGATTTCCATTTCATTATATTAAAATTATTGTTTTGGCTTGGATAAGTAAATAGAAAAACTGCAATATTTTGAGTATGTGATAGAATATGGAACCTTGTTTTTATCAAAAAGATTTTTCTAAGATCTACAAAAAAAACATCTATCAAAAATACAATAAATCAATGCAGATCTAAAAAATAAAAAATAAAAAATATGAATAATAATCTAAATCCTATTTAAAAATGACTAACATATTAAAATTAATATTTGACATTTTCTAAATAAATATATTTAAAATATTTATACCAACTTAATAATATTTAAAATAATACAATTAATATATATTGTTGATATTACAAATTATTTGAATAATTTAAAAGTTTTGCCACCAATTAAAATGAGAAAAACTTGTTCTAAACCATATTGTATAGGTAGTAGGTACCACATCATTTTATTTTCCTTTCGTCAAAGTTAAATGTTATCTACTAGTTTATTACATAAATATGAATTATATCAACAAAAGATTATTCATGTCACTCTGCCCAATATGAATATTATATGAACACATCTTCCAGTCATGTTAACGGCGACGGACGGTTTTTCTCATTCACAGTTTTGAATTTTTCGACTGGTCTACCGGCTAGATACACCCTTCCCCATGGATGTGATATGTTTCCTCAACAAAAATCATGGTTCATTTTTTGTCCTTCAATCCAACTGTACATCCAAATAAATTTAATATAAAATACAAATCATAATATACTTATATTAGCAATTTGGAAGATATAACCACAAGAATGTGTTCTAATTAGAAGAATACACAAGAGGAGAGGTGCAATTAGCTATTTTATCTAAATGTGATATGCTTTCCATCACACAAGCTTCTATATTCAAAGAAATTAATGATTTCTTAAACTTGAAAATATGCTCACTCTATATCCTCTCTTTTATTTTTCAAAGAAGCCTTACTTTCCATGGATAATGGTTATATTAATGTCCATGAATGAAACTAATTGTTATGTGCAGATTTTAAGTACTTACCTTATGCGCATAATTCATAGAGTTGTTCAATAGTATATTTGAGTGATGGAAATTAACGAAGAAGTGCAAATGTAACATACAAACAGGAACAATTACAATAAACATAAGATTTACCTTGAATAAACGTAGTGTAGGTAAAAATTCCAACCTGTGAAGTTATGCTTCCTTCCACTATCACAAAAATGCAAGTTTATAAACTCACAAGGCCATTTTGACTTACAACAACCTATCTGATTGTTTTCCGCTCAATTCTCGATGCTCTGAAATATCCCCTTTCCGGATTTATTTTATATTCA